>JAVUPR010000137.1:7115000-7282500 GCA_036785695.1 Gentiana straminea | reverse complement strand
GCCAACCTGCGTAGGAGGAGAACGAGCAGCACCGGTGCAACCGGTGGAGGAGGAGGCGTCGGAGGAGCTGGCGGAACCATGCTCCAGTTCTACACCGATGATGCACCTGGGCTCAAGATTTCTCCCAATGTTGTTCTCGTGATGAGCATTGGCTTTATCGCTTTTGTTGCTGTTCTTCATGTTGTTGGAAAGCTTTACTTAGTTCGTAGAGAGGGGTAATCAAGCAGAGTATTATGTCAATGTTCTCTCTGTTTTGTTTGTGTGGCTTTTAGTGATTAGTTCATTAAAAGCTACATAGGTTTTACTTGTGTTATTGGTTCTTTTTGTAAGAGACTTGCCTTATTTTTGTTATATACTTTATGAACAATTGAAGTGGAAGTAATAGCTTTTGGACATCTCAGATTATATTGATGGGTCATTAGTGTCCATGTATGGTTTTCTTGTTTTAGAGCACTTGCATTAATATTTATACATGATAGTTATATACAGATTTAGACATCAATTTTTTTTCCCACAAGTCAAAGCATTAGCCAAAGGTTCTCTGAACACAATTTCCCATTAGAATTAGAGCAAGCGTAGTGAGGCAATTTTGGCCATATTCTTTGTTCACTTTTGTCAGAAGAGGAGAACCATTGGGCCCTGGATACAACTCCCGTTTTTTTTTTTTCGAGTGGTGCTTACGAGCGCGTCAGGTGTCTTTTTTCGAGATGATCTGATAGCCACAGTGGGCCTTTTTTCGAGTGACTGATAGCCACAGTGGGCCTTTCTTCCACCCCCAATAAATAAAATTATCTACCTCAACCTCGTTATATCAGGTGAGGCCAAGAAGAAACTTTTGCGGAAGAAAAAATTTCCCTCTCAGCCAAAATTTGTTCCCGCCATCCTCCTTTTTTCCATTTCCTTCATCGATCAAACAATGGCATCTACTTTGCAATTCACTAAAATATGCTGATTTTGTAAGTGAAAGTGTTACTCTTTTGGACAAATTTTATGCTCTTCATTTATATATACTGCAGTCATTTCATGGATAACCTCTATGTTTTGGAAAATAAATATGCAAATAGGTGATTTTTTATTTTGAGCGTGTGTATGTGTAATTACGTTCTCTATCGATCACATTGTTTATTTATGGTGTAATTTTTCGCAGTTTTTTCTTCAAGCTCAATAATAGGACGTAGTCATCCCTTCATGGATCAACCGCAGCCACCTTTCCCACCTAACTTTCCTCCGGTGAATCAAAATATAAACGACCCACTGACGCAGGAAAACACGTTTAATTGGCCAACCTGGATTCGTTTTTCCCCACCAACCATTCCAACAAGCCCAAGTAACACAAGCTGCATATGCGGCTTTATTTGAGCATTTCGCCATCGATTATCAACTACCTACACAACATCCTATATCTGGTACACCACCCCATTCTACATACTTTCAGCCTTGGTTTCCAGCATCCTGTGGTGTTCAAAATCCTGTAAATGTTGATGCGCCAATCGAAGCAAATTTAGTAAGAACTTCAACCGTGCCACCAAAAGTCACTAATAGAAATAACAAAAATTGGATTCACAATGAAGACAAGGCACTCTATGAGGCTTGGGTGCAACGATCAGAGAATCCAATTATCGGTAATACTAGACCGGAGAGAGTTTTTGGTTGCACGTCTTTGAGGAATTTTGTAATAAACAACCTGGAACAAAGCGTACTAAAAAAAGCGTGGAGAATAGGTGGGGTATGATTCAGATGGATGTTACGAAGTGGAAAGCTACTTCGTAACAAAGTGGGTGAATGAATTGTCTCCCAAGATGCTCATGTGGATATGGTGGTACAGATTGCCCACACTCTTAATGTATAAAGAAATAAAGATGGGCCTTTATTACCACCAATTGGTTTTAGTACAACGGTAAACGTTTGATTCTTAACATGGTATCAGAGCGAGGTTACGATCCCTGGTTGGAACAATATTTAAAATAAAAAATATTGTGGGGGTGTTGGGATAGATTGCCACACTTGAGGGGGTGTTGGGAGAGATTGCCCACATTCTTGAAAACATCGTGCAAATGTTGGACAGATTGCCAACACTTGAGGAGGGCGCAACTTTATTCCTTTATACATGAAGAGTGTGGGTAATCTGTCCCAATACTTGCATAATTTTTTATTCAAGAGTGTGGGCAATCTCTCCCAACACCACCCCCCCCACCCCCCCCCCCTTAAGTGTGGCAATCTCTCCCAACACTTGCATAATTTTTTTTATAAATAATGTTCCAACCAGGGTTCGATCTCATGACCTCTGGCTTTGATACCATATTAAGATCAAGCGCTTACCGTTGTACTTGAATGAATAATTGTGCAAGTGTTGGCCCAGGTTGCCAACACTTGAGGGGGTTGTTGGGACATATTGCCAACACTCTTAATGTATAAAGAAATAAATTTGCACCTTTACTACCATCAATTAGTTTTAGTACAATGGTAAGCGTTTGATTCTTAACAGGAGACTATGGTAGCAACTAGCAAGTCTCAATTTGAGGTCATGAAAGCTGACAATGAACTTAAGACATTCCATTATGTGAAGAAGAAGAAGTTTGATCAGTTGAAATCTGCCATCTCATATATGTATTAAAACTGTAGCTGATACCGAGGTTAACATGATCATCCAAGTTCCACAACTTAAGACAGCTGAGCTTTTAGATGATCAAATTATAAGGTTTAAGAAGTTGAAAGAATTTGAGAGGGAGATTTATGGTATATTTTCTTATTGATGTTTTTCTTTCATACTAAAACAACTATTTCTTTTGTGTTTTAATATTCCATTTTATTTTGTTTTGCTAGCAGTTCAACGGTTGGAGTACTCCTCCGGAGGAAGTGCATCCGGACAGATGAACCATGTTATATGGATCTATTAACCTTGAAAATAGGTTTAGTGTGTCAAGTGATTCTGGTGAGGAAGATTGATGGTCCTTTGAAAGATTACTGTCGGTGCAACATGCTAAACTTTGGTGGTCATTTTGTTTAGGGTCATTTTGTGTTCTTTTTGGATGAAAGGTATGTGATTTTGGTTATGGTTGGAGTTGTTTTGGTTTTGGATGAAAGGTATCTTTAAACATTGTAGAATCCTTGTTATCTGGAATGGTCTTTTGATGGGCATCTTTTAAGTTTTTGAAATATTGCTTGTGTATATTGCAAAACCAACCATGCTTTGGTCTTTTGTGTATGGATGTTTACATTGAACGATCTTCTCTATGATTCGCTAGTATCGTGTTTTCAATGTGATTTTGCAATATTGCGTTTCAACGTGGTGCCTCGCCTTTTATTTCTTAACGTGATTCTGGATTGTTTTGTACGAGTATATGTCATGATACATATAGTCGATCTACAGAGTTTGGTTTGGTTTTAAGAATGTAAAAAGACCATATCGCATTTAAGGTATTGGGTATCTTTTCAGTTGGGTATGGTAATGCTATGAATACAGAGTATGGCTTTGCATACAGGGCTTGGATATTGTTTTCCGGAAAGCTCAAAATACAAAAACAGCCGAGCTTTCAACAAACTGAAAGCATTCAGTTTACAACAATTTGGATACCAAACACAAACTAATATGGATGTTATATAAAAAGAAAAACATGTTACATATATACCAAACACACTAAAGCATTATATATATATCCTTATTAGTATATGTTGATAGTAATAATAAGCGGCAGTTCCATTTCGTCGTCCGCCTTTTCGTCGTCAATTTTTTTTTTTTTTTTTTTCCTTTGAAACTGAAACGACGTCATTTCATTGCCCTCAAATGAAAATTGCATATACACCCTTCCAAATAAAATAATTACATCCGTGCCGATTCCAGACCCTTCTGGGATTCTCTTCCTCCTTCCACGCTATTCTTCACTCCCATTTAATCTAAACCTTTCTACTCTTCATCACCAGCCTGCCGTTGCTCTGAATCTAAAGATCAAGGAAAATGGTGAGGCCTTCAATGAATGAACAAGTTGTTGATTAATTTTTTTTTTTGATTAAATGTTTTTTTCCTTTCCCCTTGAGCAGAATCAGACGACGGCGGCGGTGACGGTGGCGGTGGCGGTGGCGGTGTGGGTGAATCAATTGATTGTGGCTGTTTCATATCTCCGCCTTTCTTATATTTCGATTCAATGTTCTGTCAATTTTCATTCTTATGAGTTTCAACTCTTTTCTCTCTCTCACTTCTACCTTCTTTCAAAAAAAAAAAATTTGAGGGCACTTCTTTGAATTTTTGCTTCCTAAAATTTTCATCCCTGCTCCGTGATGGGTTTTATGTTTCTTGATGCAGACAAATTGATGATAATTATGTGGATTTGTCATTTGAATCATGCTTACAAAAGCTAATGGGTTTGGCCAAAATTAAATTTGGATGTTCATAGCAACATTGGTTTCTTTTGTGAACTTCCGACGTCGATCGATGTTGTTTCATCCCGATGCATTCTGACCTTTTAAACATAGAGGCTATGTTTTTCTTATGGTCTATTTCCTTCTAATCTGTTTTGTTTTGTTTTAATTAGTAGTATAATGGTTTAGTTGTCGGTAATTGGTTTCTCGAGAAGAGACACTGTTTCTGGTGCCTGCTAAGCATCAAGGAAGTCGTCGGTATTAACGTTAGCAAGAAGATGGAGTTGGGTGTTTATTTGTTCGTAAAAAAAAAATGAATCTACCTTTCTTTGTTCCTTCTTGAATAATTTTTTTTTTTTGGGGACAGATTATCAATTCTTTGTTGATATTTTTCCTTAAAGCTTCGGTAAAATAAGGTTTCCTATTGATGGAATTTTTTCTTTGTTGCGCAGAATCGGACGATGCTGGCATATAGGTGGCGGTGGATCTGTTGTTAATGGTGATTTCTTATTTTCGTTCCTTCCAACATTTCTACTTATTTTTCTTCTCTTCTCTTCCTCTCTCTCTTTTATCTTATTCATTGGCTTTGGGATTGTGCTGGAAATGTCTTGATCTAGATGTAATGGGTGGTGTATTGTTATGTTGCTGTGTCGGTGTAAATCTATTAGCACGTAGTTGCCAAATCATATATGCACTGTCGTGTACTACCAAGTTGGTTAGTGACCTTTGGGTGCTTTGTTTTGTATATGTTGATGATATAGGGTTAATTATGTCTATCTCTTGCTGCTCTTGTTCAGAATTTGATAGCTTAATTCTTCTCTATGATGAAGGATCGGGGCAGAGCTAAGAAGCTGGTGCATTGCTTAAGCTGCTTCTCTTGCGGTGAAATGGAAGTTCTCTCATCCAAAAGATCTGCTTACTGAACATTACGTTTATAATAACAACCTATGAGAGTGACAAATCAAGAATTGAAGAATTACAAGAATGGAGTATTCTATCAAAGGATTACGAAAACAATTACAATTGATTTACGAGGATGATTGCAATTGATACATGTAGAAAATGATACTATTGTGCAAAGTTGGGATGCCAACTTTTCTAAGAAGAATTGGTGGGAACAACGACATGAAGTTTAAGATAGTAACACACACTATTGTATATGTTGTTATTTCGCCTTCCAAAATGGGGAAATTGGCGAGCAGATTTACCACTTCAACATTTAATTCTTTCGGGAGTCATGTAAACCATGTACAACCAAAATCAATTATTATCCGAATAGAACGAATTTGAAAAAAATTACAATTCATGGTGGGCATTCCGTGCATCGCACGGATGCAACTACTAGTTTATAAGGAAGCTGCGCTTTTTTCCTTCAACTGATACACGTCGACGCCTTTTTGATTTAATTCGAATGTGGGCTTTTATTTCGCAGGCCCATTAAGAATAAAAAGCGCAGTTCAGCAAAAACGTTTGTTAAGAGAAATTAGAATTTATTATTAGGTTTAGGTAGTATATATTTTCGAGAGATAGGGTTTTCATATTCACTAGCATTTGCATAAATCGGTCTTCGTTCTCAACTAAAAAATCAGCAGGCCGATGGAAGTGTATCTGTTGTCTGAATCGTTTCCCTTGTTTGCTCATTCTCCTATTTCGGTTTATTGACAACAGCCTTTTGCTCCATTGCTCTTATCTTTCCGATTATGGAGAAAAGTTGAGTTCTTTGTCTCTGAAAACCTCTACAACAGTCTCTGCTCGTGCATTACCGATTGGATGCTGTGATGGCAAGAACTTGTTGAGAAGCTTCAGTGTTTGCAGCTGAAAACGTTTGCTGAGACCGATGAAGTGTGAACCGAGGTCTATGATGCCCTACAACACCTTCTTTCACTCTCTTATGCAAACAATCAGGTATTATCTTTTCTCTTTTCTGTCTATTTCGTCTTTTAAAGGTAAAAGACTGAATCTTTCTCTGATGTTAATTCTAATCGATCAAAACTACCGAACAAAATATAAAAGGAATTGGTCATGCTTTTAGCAAATTTGGGGATTTACTATAAATGGAAAAAAATTACAGAAAGGATTGATGGGTTTGTGTTCTGTATTTTTGATTTTTCCTCTTGTACTATTATCTTGATTGCAGGTTGGGTTCATTATTCAATGCGGAGAGAGTGATGTGGCTGATAAAGGAAACGTGAAATGGACACTAGGTAAGTAAATTTTGAGCATCTCTTTATTTACATCGGGCTTCTGTTTCACGTGTACACTTTGGTTGCAAAACTCACAATGTCATATATGTTACCAATAAAATATTTTAGTTTGGAAATTTTAAAGTATCAGCGCCTTACATTTTTTTGTTGATTTTGGTGACATTGTCTGCTGCAGGCCCTTGGTTAAACTTGAGCAGGAAGATATTCAAACTGAAAATTGTGGCTTTTGTTGGATCAGACTCCCCATGAAATATGTAAGCTTCCATTAGCGGAATGTTGAAATAATCCGTTTCATTATATTTGACATTGTTTTCTATGAATGCCTATTAACACTGAATATTGTGGCTCCATGTCCTTGCAGCTTGATGATTTGGAAATGGATGGAGTTGGTGGAGATTTGTATGCTATTTTCGAAATGAGCTACTCGGAGCCGAGTGATCCAGTTCGAAATGCTCCTCTTTGTAAAATAGAGGAAGATAAGAAGATTAAGGCTTTAATTGAGACCTCAACTCTAAAATTGAAGCGGTGAGAATTGTTGTTATTTTGCAATAGTCTAATTTGGTTTCAGGATTGCTCAGACATAAGTCAAAAGGGTGTTTGCTTGTTGTCATTCTTATTGATTTTCTTTTTGGGTGAATTATTTTTTGATGTTTAGCTATTCTGCTAATGATGGTGGTCCTGAGCAAGGCTTTGGACGTGGTATGGGGGGAGGCAGAGTGATGGGAAGCCATGGTTATGGTGGGTAAATTGTCTGATGTTAATGATTAATTCACTGTTCATCTCTTTTTTATATGTTGATATCTATTTGGATCGATTCAAAACTCCTTCTCTTTTTCTGGTCAGTATATCGACTTTAATCGGCACGTTAGATGTGTATTTGTTGTTTCAGTCACTATCAAAAATAACTCGTTCTTTGCATCGTTCTTTTTGTCCTTGTCCTAGAACGGAGAACTCCTCCAGGCTATGTTTGTCACAGATATAACGTTCCAGGTATGTGCCTGATGTTAGCTTTTGATGGTTTATCATCCCTGTTCTATAATATTTTCACCACTTTGGTATATTAATTTGGAATTCACTTTGTCGCACTCGCAGGGCACTTTATCCAGCATTGTCCAACAAATGGTGAGCCTAACTATGACATTAAAAGGGTTAGGCCTCCTATTTTATCCCCAAGTCTCACCTAATTGCTACACCAGATGGTCATTTGTGTTACCAGGCGGTGTTGTAGCTTCTGTTAAGCTAGACGAGTAACATATTTATTCCTTTTTTTCCTTATTTCTTTATATTCCTTCAGGGAGATTATATGAATTAATTTATGCTTTTGTCGCAGGGATGCTTTTGAAAAGAAAATTGGAAGTCTTATTTTTAAGCGCTCCTAAATTGCGTTCGCCGAGACTCGTCTATTTACTCAGATAGAGTACACGCATGTCTCTCCATCATCAAATTTAAGGTATTACCGGTGTGTAGACATCCACATGTTGTATGATTCTTGATGTATTACTACAGCCTACATGTATTACTACATCATCGATTAGTGGAAGAGCTACAAGAGAAAACGAGAGGAAAAAATGTCGATTTGGAGGCAAATCAAGCAATCCCAGAAGAAAGCATTGTCTACCCATTTAAAAAGATAGTATTTTCAGATTCATACTCCTTATGGGATGATACTTCTTTAAGGTGCAAGATTGCAGCCTGTAATCTTCCAAGTTTTTACCTTATCAAAGGAGCCGATTCGATATTACTAAGACAAATCTCAGGTTTTATGCTGCTCCATCTCAGGTAATTTATTGCTTTCTGTGTTATCGATACTTAATTTGGCATTTATGTTGATATTATAGCTAATCATGCCGGTTTTAGGCTATGCAAAAGAAAGATGATAAGTCTGATGGGGTGAGATTGAATGAGGAAATTACTGCTGATGTTGTTAGGGTGGTCTCTGAGGAAGTTACTATTTTTTTGAGTGTTATTTTTCGTTCTACGTAATTATTTATTCTATTGAGAGATTAAACTCATAAGACATGTTGATACAAGGGAATTTTGTTACCGATTACACTTCCTAATTTGGGGTTATATTGTATATCGTGTCCCTTGATTGACTTTTCTGATTTTACTCAAGGACAAGATGAAAGAAATACGAACCCTTTGATTTGGTTTTGTTGTATGATGTCATTTCAACATGTTTCTCTCAGTACAGTAGGATTCATGGTTTATATTATTTGTTCTGCTATATTATGGTAATGGAACAGCCTTGATTCACTTCGGAATTTGACTTGAGTCATTTGATCATTTGTATGCTCCATGAATTCTTTTGCAGGACACACTGTTATGCCAAAGCACAGAGCACTATGCCTTTTTTCTTTATGTTTTCAGCATTGTAGATTTCTGTAACTGTTGGTTAGTTTTTAGAGAAGACTTTAGTTTTGACTCCTGAACATAATTGTAGGTATAAGAGATTTTACTATTTCCAAGTCAGCTTGCATCTGTGGGGCTACTAATGTACCTGCCAATCATCTTGTGCCCAATATGACTCTAAGGCATACAAACAAATGAATGTCAGATTCAGATAGTAGCAGTGCCATTAGTGGTGACAGCGAAATGTGTCGTTTAGACGGCTTTGAAGAGGAAACGTTTGTTTGTTTTGTTGGCCAAGACATACATTAGCTGGAATTGCAGCCCAGTTAACTAACATCAAGTTCTTATGTAACAAGGCACTATTTTGCATCCTTAAGCCTTTATTATGTAACATACTTAAAAGTATGCCTTTGATTCCTAAAATATGTTTGTTGTCTTATGCCTGGATACTTGTTGTATGCTTCACGTGCCTTTCACTAGGAAATCATTCTATTCAATCTCGTCTCTTAACTGAATGCGAGCACCTTCTACCTGTTACAGTTCCTTATTCACATACAATTGTATCAAATCACCCACGTATCTGTTTTTCTGTTCTATTATGTGCTACATGACTTTATCTTCTCTTTTCATAGTGTTTGGTTGTGTTTCCATATGCTTCATGTTCACCTTCTCTTCTTACTTTTCTTTTTTAAAATCTTTCTATTCTGTCTGCACTGTCCTTTTAGTTAGATAAGTTTTTCTAGGTTCAACTTCTAAAGTTCTCATACTATCAACTATTCATTCTAAACATCGAAACTCTCTTGTTCTAGGCATGGCTTCATTTTCTTCTCTAAATCAGTTTACTACTTTTCCAGGGCCGTATTGCTTGTGCATTGCACGGCAACGACCACTAGTATATATATATATATATATATATATATATATATATATATATATATATATATATATATATTTTTTTTATATTTTTTTTTTTTTTTTTTTTTGACAACATGAAGCATACATATAAGCTGATGAGTCATTCATCTGTGCTACGTTAAGTAGTTGAACATTCATAATCAGTTGCTCAGTAACATAGAGGATACAAGGTCGTACAAATACAAGACACAAATGACAGAAACATAGTAGTCCAAAAACCAACTTCATCCACGGCGACCTTGTCTACCATAGTTATTCCAGAGATGCTCGATCAAATCAACCCTGAGTTGGTTGTTAATACTACTATCTCGCACTTGGTTCATTCGAGAACTGATAAATGCACTTAAAATAGCTGGATCATGTTGAAGTAATTCTCGTGGCAATGTTTCACCCACTTCAAGTCTTTATTGCTCGATATTCATATGGCGCTAATCTTCAATTATCATATTATGCAAAATGATGCAACAATACATAATATTACTTAAAGTTCGTTGGTCCCATAATCTTACCGGGCCCTGGGTAATAGCCCATTGTGCTTGCAAAACACCGAATGCTCTTTCAACGTCCTTTCTACAAGCTTCTTGTTGTTGTACAAAATGTCTTTCGTTTTCATTTCGAGGCCGTTTGATGGTCTGGATTAATGTCGCAAAATAAGGATAGATGTAGTCTGTCAGATAATACGGCACGTGGTATACATTACCGTTAACTTCATACGGAGTGTATGGTGTTTGGCATTGAATGAATCTGTCGAAGATTGGGGATGATCAAGCACTGATATGTCATTGTATGTTCCCGATGTACCGAAAAACGCATGCCAAATCCGAAGATCCTGAGAAGCTACATGATCGAACTCAAACTGAAAGGTATAAAGCTTTATGGTCTTTCTTACTCTAGGATGAAATAGAGAGTAGTATTTTTGTCTGGACTGAACTTGGAATAAGCTGCCTACGTATCCAAATATATATATTTGGAATCAAGTCCAACCGTAGTTCAGGCGGTTATCTTTTTAAGTGGAGTTAGTGGGTAGTTATGTATTATCACCACGTCTCACGTCTGTAATTTACCGCTCCACTATGTACATATAGATCTTCAATCTATTCTCTCTTGACCAGGGACCTGCCCTGGTCGTCTGACCAATAGGGACTGACTCAGGTCGTCGTCTTGACCAGGGACCTGACCTGGTCGTCTGACCAATAGGGACCTGATATGGTCGTATGACCAAATTCATAACTAGGAATTCCATGATGTTTAACTCATATCCTGGTCATAGTCTTTTGTCTGACCAAGGACTTACCCTGGTCATCTAATTTATCCACGGGATACGCGCCACGTGGAGATACTCGGGTCAACCTCAATCAAAGCCCCCTAGATCTTAATCGATGCTATCTTATTTTACAAGCAGATTAAGATCTGAAGTTTAAAAATTCTTTACGTGTACCATGTAGGTGGTGTAACCACCGTTGCCTCGGTTATCTCAAACGCCACCATAATTACCCGTTGTAATCTTTTCAAGCGACGCCTAGTCGAAACGTCATACCTTTTGACTAAAGGCTATTAAATGATCAGGTCCGAGACCTGTTGAACTTTAAAACCTGACCTGAGGTCTTAAGTTGGTCTGAGTTTTCAGACTTAATTAGTTATTCTCTTTGTAAGAGTTTAATGATCAGGTCTGAGACCTGTTGGATTTAAAACCTGACCTAAAGTCTTAAATTGGTCTGAGTTTTCAAACTTAACAAATCATTCTCTTTGTAAGAGTTTAATGATCAGGTCTGAGACCTGTTGAATTTAAGACCTGACCTGAAGTCTTAAATTGGTCTGATTTTTCCGACTTAATAAATCATTCTCTTTGTAAGAGTTTAATGATCAGGTCCGAGACCTGTTGAATTTAAGACCCGAACTGAAGTCTTAAATTGGTCTGAAAAATCAGACTTAATAAATCATTCTCTTTGTAAGAGTTTAATGATCAGGTCTGAGACCTGTTGAATTTAAGACCTGACCTAAAGTCTTAAATTGGTCTGATTTTTCAGACTTAATAAATCATTCTCTTTGTAAGAGTTTAATGATCAGGTCTGTGATATGTTGAATTTAAGACCTGACCTGAAGTCTTAAATTGGTCTGATTTTTCAGACTTAATAAATTATTCTCTTTGCAAGTGACCTGTTGAATTTAAGACCTGACCTGAAGTCTTAAATTGGTCTGATTTTTCAGACTTAATAAATTATTTTCTTTGCAAGAGTTTAATGATCAGGTTTGTGATCTGTTGAATTTAAGACCTGACCTGAAGTCTTAAATTGGTCTGATTTTTTAGACTTAATAAATTATTCTCCTTGCAAGAGTTTAATGATCAGGTCTGTGACCTGTTGAATTTAAGACCTGACCTGAAGTCATAAATTGGTCTGATTTTTCAGACTTAATAAATTATTCTCTTTGTAAGATTTTAATGATCAGGTCTGTGACCTGTTGAATTTACGACCTGACCTGAAGTCTTAAATTGGTCTGATTTTTCAGACTTAATAAATTATTCTTTTTGCAAGAGTTTAATGATCAGGTCTGTGACCTGTGTAATTTAAGACCTGACCTGAATTCTTAAATTGGTCTGATTTTTCAGACTTAATAAATTATTCTCTTTGTAATAGTTTAATGATCAGGTCTGTGACTGTTGAATTTAAGACCTGACCTGAAGTCTTAAATTGGTCTGATTTTTCAGACTTAATAAATCATTCTCTTTGTAAGAGTTTAATGATGCATTTGAATACTGTTCAGGGTCAAATTGTATGATTTCTATAGATATATTTTATATCAATTTCCCCCGTATATGTATTATTTTCATAGAAGTAGGGCTTTATATCGAAATATTTAGTAAATGATGTTTTTAATAGGTTAATTGCAAAACGTAACGATTTATGTGCTTAAATTGTGATTTTATGTTATTTTGGAAATACGTTACGCTTTGGTATGTTTTCCTATTGTTGTAGATACTCATTGATGATGGAAGAGAGGATTTTAGAGAGCCAAATTCGTGCTTGGAAAGGATCAATCAAAGTTATGGAAGATTTAAAGATATAAGGAAAGAAATCAAGCAAGATAAATGTCGGAAAATCGGGATTCCGGGTAGTGACGACCTTGCAACGAAGTTCTTGATATGATAACAACCGATTTGACTCTGGACCTAAAGAGAAGAGTTGTAGGGCTTGAAGAGAGGATTCTACAGGATTTTGAATCACTCGATTACGACTTACGAGGCCCGAGATATGAGCGTTACAAGTTCAGAAGCTGTTCCGGGCAGCTAGACGAGCGTCCATAATACCGGACGGGCGTCCGCCACCGACCGAGCCGAAACCGCCTTACTTTTCCCTATAAATACAGCGCGTTTTCAACCCTAAAACATATATTTTCGACTCCTATTGATCCCCAATCATAAGAGAGCAACCCTAGGTCGCCCTGACCCCTTTGGGAGGTTTGGGGTGGCAAGTTAGATTAGGTTTTATTTCGTTCGCTTTTCTTTTCTTGTTCGAGCATGATGAAAGGCAGCCATGGACAGCTTTGTGAAGCTTCTTTTCAGCAGCACTTTTATTTCTTTTCATGGATGATTTTGTAAGTTTTAGTTCAATTGTTTCTTTTCCTATGATTATTTGTATCGTGCAATTTATATCGGAAGATTATTGCTTGTTGATGCTACCGTATGACGGAAGTCGGTGTAGTTTAGATCACCGTAGGAAAGATTGGATCTTTAATCTATACATAACGGAAGTTCGTAGGTTAAATTTCTAGGTTTACGAGAGAACCACAATTTGATTAATTCAATGCAAGATTATCTTAGATTGGAATTGAGGGATATCACCGTTACCGGAAAGACAGGATTTTTCATGTGTTTAATTCATTATGTTGTTCTTGTTCTCTTTCATGTTTTTATGCCGCATGTTAATCGAATTTAGATAACGGAAGTTAATAGATTCATTAGATTATCGTGAGAGAGATTAACAATAATTATTCTAACAAACGGAAGTTGAGGGATAATGTTGTTAGGTTAGGATTCAATCCATATCTTTGATTTGTATCGATATTAGTTAAGACCGGAAGGTAAACTAATGAATGGCGTGATAAATCGGAAGAGGAAACGCCTCTTTAGATAAGATAATAATCCAAGATAACTTGTGAATGAATATGTGTTAATCTTATTTCTTTCGGTGAGGTGATGGTTGTTGGGAAGAGGTTGATCATGGTTTGTTTATGGTTGTTCGGTAGATAGATTTACCGCTTTCGTAGATGTAGTTTTATTTATGTTTTTATCGCTTTTATCCTTCCCGGCTTTGGATTAACAATCCTCTCATTCCGCTTATTTTCCGTTTTAGTTTAGGTTTAGGTTTTAGTTAATAAAGAAGGATTAACTAGATTAGATTCAATATCCCTTTTCCCTGAGGATCGATACCCGTACTTATCCAACTTTACTAGCAACTACCCGGTATTCGGCCGGTTAGGAGGTAGTTTTGCATGGTAGTATAGGTTTATAAATTTTCTTTTGTTTTAATGATGCAAAATCTCCCCAACAAATACTACCTCAGCAAATATGTATTTCAATAATCACAATGTAAATAAATTAACATAACATTACTTAATACGGAAAAAATTTAAGAAATAACAAAACAACAAGTACTTGCCTTAAACATAATATATATTTTTTTAGATTGACAGCGTTCCAGCTCTGTGGAATAGTTTTTCCTTCACCATCGGCTAATTGATAAGCCTCTTTTCCCTTGAAGTAACATTGCTTGACTTATGAGTTGTAGTACTGAGATACTTGTTGCTTAAATTTGACTCTTTTCCCTGCGGCCCTTGGGCTCTTCATTGTGGGATCTATCAATGACTTCATCGATTTTTCCCTCCAACGTGCCTTTCTTGTGGTCTCCTTTCTCTAACTCATGCTTGGCACGATTGGCTTCTTCACCTTGACAATGCTTAAAGGCAATCGCTAAACATTCTTCCATGGTTCTAGGATTTTTCCCGTTTAATTTAGCATGTAAACTCCCTTCTCGTAGTCCTACTACAAATGAAGCTACCAAAACACGATCATCAACGTCAGCCACCTGGGTTGACTTGACATTAAACCTTTTAATGAATTGCAAGACGGTTTCATCAAATTTCTGTTTCAAGGTGAGTAAATGCGTGCTATTTCTTTGAAACGGTCTTGCAGCAATAAACGTACTCATAAACTTCTTGGTTAAAACCGCAAAACTGGGTATTGATCTGGATGGCAACTTGTTGAACCAGTCTCTAGCCCTCCCAGATAAGAGTGCTGGGAATGCCTTGCATTTCATCTCGTCTGGAGCATTATACAAATGCATGTGTCCTATGTATTGATGCATATGATCATAGGGGTCCTTTGTACCATCGTATGAGTTGATTTTTGGTATCTTAAATCCTCCAGGACAGGGATAAGCATCAATATACTCTGCAAAAGGTGAAGCCAAATTGAATTCGTCTTCCTCATCTTCTAACATGGCTTCTAACTCAGCCCTGGCTGTGTCATTCGTTTGATGAGCTCTACTCTTGATAATCCGGCAACTGGACTCAGCCACATCCTTGTAACCATCTATTTCATTTACTGGTTGGGGTGGATTTTCTAATGGTGGCAGTTCATTTTCCTCAGGATTTTTTTGCATCTTCTCTCCCTTTTTTCACTTTTTCGAAAAGAGCCTGCAATTCAGTTGACCCCATCGCCTTCAAAGCATCCACTAGGACCTGCCTAGACGGATCTTGAGCATCTGATTGATTTTTTGGTTTCTTTTCGGGATTGTGTTCCTAATGAATTTCCTGAAGATTCTCCACATTCTGGGTTGTACTTGCCAGATCTTTATTCTGCTGATTTTTCTTTAGATGGCATGTTTAACTACTCTGCAAATCGGCTACTAGAAACAAGAATGGCCCTCCTTCTAGCGCCAATGATCAAACTCAAACTGAAAGGTATAAAAGCTTTACGGTCTTTCTTGCTCTAGGTTGAAATAGAGAGTAGTATTTTTGTCTGGACTGAACTTGGAATGAGCTACCTACATATCCAAATATATATATTTAGAATCAAGTCCAACCGTAGTTCAAGCGGTTATCTTTTTAAGTGGAGTTAGTGGGTAGTTATGTATTATCACCACGTCTCACGTCTTTAATTAACCGCTCCACTATGTACATACAGATCTTTGATATATTCTCTCTTGACCAAGGACCCGCCCTAGTCGTATGACCAATAGGGACCTGGCCTGGTCGTCTTGACCAAGGACCTACCCTGGTCGTCTGACCAATAGGGACCTGACCTGGTCGTCTGACCAATAGGGACATGATCTGGTCGTATGACCAAATTCATAACTGGGAATTCCATGATGTTTAACTCATATCCTGGTCCTAGTCTTTTGTCTAACCAAGGACCTGCCCTGGTCATCTAATTTATCCACGGGATGCACGCCATGTGGAGATACTCGGGTCAACCTCAATCACTACAGCTTCAAGAATCAAGGTCGGCCTTCCGGTGTGGCCAGTGAACTAACCATGCCAAGCCGTGGGACAGTTCTGCCACTCCCAGTGCACGAAATCCAACGAACCAATAATGCTTGGAAAACCATGATTCTTATTTTCTTCCATGAGTCGAGCAATGTCGCCCTCATTTGAAGCACGTAAATACTTTTCTGAGTACATGCTAACAATTGTTTCGCAGAACAAACGAACAGTTTCTGTAGCAGTGGTCTCCGCAATGGAGAGGGCCTCATCCTCACGGTCAATCGGGCTCCCATATGCGAGAATCCGTGAAGCAGCTGTCATTTCTGAATTGATGAGAATCCTAATCTCCCTGTACAGTCATAAATTTGTTGAAAATATGGTTGGGCGGCCTCAAGGTCAGCTCGAATCCTGTGAAATATCTGCAAGCGCATTCTGAACCGACGCCGGAACATATATGGTGGGAAAATAGGGTCATCTGCAAAATAGTTTCTGACAAGGTCATCGTGTGCTCTTGCACGATCTTGATTAATAATTGTACGCCGGTGTAAGCGAGGTTGCTCGGGCTCCTGCTCTTGCTCTTGCTCTTCAGCTGCGTCGACAATGAGCCTAAGCATCTCAGCGTTGTTCCTTTGGTGTTGACGGAATGATTCATATGGATTGGGTGCTTGGATATTTAAAGGCCAAAATGGAGGAGTTGACATGATTAGAGCATGAAAATTATGTAAATTATGAGTGTATTTGTTGGAGTGGTGAAAAGAAGTTTATATACAACCAATGAGTGATAAAGGGTAGTTGGAATATGTGGTGATAGCTAGGTGAGAGTTGAGATTTAGGTGGATTGTGTGGTAGAAAATGTTGAGACTTGTTAAAATATATGGTGAAAGCCTAAGATGTAATGGTAGGTGAGAGTGATAGAGGGTAGTTGGAATATGTGGTGATAGTTAAGTGAGAGTTGAGATTTAGGTGGATTGTGTGGTAGAAAATGTTGAGACTTGTTGAAATATGTGGTGAAAGCCTAAGATATAATGGTAGGTGAGATATATGGTGTTACATGAACTGTTGTAAAAAAAAATTAAAAATTATACT
Source organism: Gentiana straminea (assembly GCA_036785695.1). Taxonomy (NCBI): domain Eukaryota; kingdom Viridiplantae; phylum Streptophyta; class Magnoliopsida; order Gentianales; family Gentianaceae; genus Gentiana; species Gentiana straminea. The sequence continues at coordinate 7,265,104 of JAVUPR010000137.1, read as the reverse complement.
TATTTTTTATCTACATGAAAAACTTATTCATTCATGGAAAAAGAATACTGCTGCCAATATTCACTTCTTAAACTTGTGAAATCGTAGTTAGAAAAACGCAGTGTTTATTAAAATTTATAAATTTTTTTGAGCAAACATTTATAATTTTTTAGTTTAAGCATTTTTTTCCAGTTGTGATATAAGCAATTTAATTGTGATAGGATTTCTTTTTGTTAGTTTGTGAAAGGAAAACATTAAAAAAGAATAATAGGGAAAAGATTATATAAAAAAAAGGGAAAATATATTGATATGGTTAGGTTTGTTAGTTGAAATTAGGCCTGTAAACGAGCTGAACCCTACCGAACCCTGGGAGCTTTCGAGCTCGGCTCGGCTCGAAATAGCCGAGCCTTATATTTTCATTATCCGGCTCGGGTTCGGTCTGGTATTTGGGGAAAAAAGCTCGGCTCGGTTCGGCTTGAACATGTCGAACCGTTCGAACATGTTCGGCTTGGTTCGGCTCAAACATGTCGAACAGTTCGAACATGTTCGGCTCGAACTGGGTTTTAAAAAAAAATCAGAATTTTGTGTTCGAACATGTTCGGCTGGAATTGTATATGAATTTATGATATCCGAGCCGAACATGTTCGAACATGTTCGGCTCGACCACCGAATATCTAATTTGTAAGGTTCGGCTCGAAGTTCGAACTCACGAACCGAGTCCAAATCGAGCTTTTTTCGAGCCGAATACTCCGAATCGAATCAAATACTTAGGTTCATTTACAGCCCTAGTTGAGATGAAAAAGAAAAATTGTTTATTGGGGGTTGTATATGAGTTGATTATTGGATTGAATTCTTCTTTGGACGGTGAAAAAGTGTAACTGAAACGGAAAACGATGTGTCTGGAAGATGTGATTGGTGCAACCATTGGGGTTGCTAGACAAATTTTTTTGGGCAATGTTAATGCCACCACACCCAATATACTCGGGCACCACACCTATGCAAAATTCGACTTTTAAGAGGTCGAAATAACACATTTCGACTTTTCGGGAGTTGAAATAACACATTTCGACCTCTAAAAAGTCGAATTTTGCACAGGTGTGATGCCCGAGTATATTGGATGTGGTGCCATTAACAATGCCCATTTTTTTTTGTGTCTATCTACTCTCTTATCTGTTTTCAGAGAACCAACTAGAGAATGATCTCTCTCAAAAAAATCTCCAAGCCCCTTTTTTATTATATTTATTAAGATTATATGTTTTCAATTATTAAGAAAATTTATTTCAACTAAAAAATAAATTAAAAAAATAGTTAAAACTATGATTAAAAAATCATGCCATTAATATTTAATATTATTTTAATCAAAAGATTCAAAATATTTATCACCATTCCAACATCTAATCTAGGGCTGTAAGTGAGCCGAGCTACTAATGAGTAGCTCGAGATCGGCTCGAGTCAAAACTCGATTCGACCCGGTTTAAATCAGCTCAAATTCGAAATCGACTCGACTCAAAGATTAAATGCTCAATACTCGAGTAACGCAATACTCGACTCGACTACTCGCGAGCAAGCTCGAATATATATTTATATAAGCATATATGAATATTTATACACATATACATACATATATATATATATATATATATATATATATATATATTAATGTATCTTTATATTTGTAATGAATGTAATTATGATATCAAAATTTATTGTTTTCGTTGCTTTTGTATCTTTTGTAGCATGTTGTCTATCAAATACTTTGCATTAATAATCTAGTTTAGGACTCAATACATTATTCATTTCATCTTAAATAAGAAAATTCTTATAATAACCATCCAAAATTACATTTTTTGCTATTACATGTGATAATTTAAATTATTTTCGAGTTAAATTTCATAAACTATTAGACTCGATAAGCTTGATACAAAACTCAAGCTCGGCTTGAGTATGTAAAACTTCCTTCATTCTCAGCTCGAGCTCGAGTTCGAAATACTCGTACTCGAACTCGAACTCGGCAATATTTTAAAATACTCGACTCGTTTAGAGCAATACTCGGTTCAATTCGGCTCGTTTACACCCCTAATATAATCACACATAATTAATCTCTACAATTCTTATATATTATCACCATTACAACTTCACATCATACACAAATTATCCCTACAACCCTTCTATATTTATCATCCACTCATCGTTCTTCATGTCACCCAAGCATCAACAATCAAAGGGTTTCTCGCCCGATCACCACTAGGGTTGCTTTTAGGGGCCTTAAAGCAAGGATGGAACCAGGATTTTGATCTTTTGGGAGGCTAGTGAATTTTATATTCACATGGTCGGATGTACATGATTAAAATGACTAACCGTGTGGATTAAATTACTTAGGTTTTTGGTGTTCGAAAAAAAAATGGGGTAGGCTAAGCACTCCCAAACCACCCCTCTAGGTTCGTTCTTGCTTTAAGGATACTAGACGAATTCTACCTGGACACCACAACAAGGTTTAAAAATAAAAATATATTAGAGTGTCTTTAAGAAAAATGATAGATTTAGTTTAGTGCTTTTTCTAAAGACCCTCTTTCTCATTCAATATATTAGAGTGTCTTTCTCTTCCAAGAGTCTCTAATGGCACGTTTGTTTTGTATAAATAGAATGCAATTGAAATGCATTTGAAACATGAATGAAATAAAACGTATTCCGTAATAGATTATACGCCGAGTGATGGTCGATGATGAGAGGTAAGGTGGGTGGGGTGTGTTGGGGTAGGATGTCAAGGTAGGGGTACGCTAGGTGATGGATTAGGGTAGCAGGGTTAGGTAGCGTAGCCTCACCACACCTTACCCGTCTTATACCCCACCACACCATAACACATTACCTTACTCCACACTGTCTTACATCACTCATCGTTTACCCATCATCCTACCACACCTTACCTCACCGCCCTACGGTACCTTACACCCCAACCTATCCCACCCCACCCATCCTACATTGCACCTTACCCCACCCTATCTTTCTACACCCACCATATCCTACACCACATCATCCACCCTACAATACTTAACCTTACATAACCCTACACATTCTCATCACTCACTCACCTCACCCCACTATCTTCCATAGCTCACCCTTCACCTTAGCCCATTGCCCACCCAACCCTATCTCACTACCCTAGCTTACAAATAAGTCGTTTCAATAAATATTGTCAATATGATGTAACAATTAATTAGTGATAACTATTTTGTATATACGAAAATAAGTGTGACTTCATAACTTATTCCACATATAATATAAGGTCTATAATTTTAATTTCCACTTGTTAAGCCATTTAGCTCCACACATCAACACAAATGGCCACACATTTATCCTTTGGCGCCACACTCCCCAACTCCAACTCATTCCCTCCCTTTCCTCCACATTCCCCACCATCCACTCAGCTCCACCGCCGCCGGCCCACCTTCCCGGCGACTCGTTCCTCCATCACCGACCAATCATCATCCCGATCCACCTCACCCAAAACCCATCTCCTCACAATCATCTCCGACCAAGACCGTGGCCTCAAAACCCAATCAGACCCAAACAAGCTCCTCCAAATCATCAAAGCAATCGACGCCTTGGCTGAATTGGGTAAAGAAACAGTGACTACAGACTCCTCCCTATCTGCCACGTGGCGGCTGTTGTGGACAACTGAGAAAGAACAGCTTTTTATTATCAAGAATGCTGGGTTTTTCGGTACAAGAGCTGGTGATGTATTGCAAGTGATTGATGTTGAAGAGAAGAGGCTAAACAATGTGATTAATTTTCCTCCAGATGGGGTCTTCTTTGTGAGGTCTGACATGGAAATTGCGTCTTCTCAACGTGTTAATTTCAGGTTCAAATTGAGTAATTACCATCTTCATTCTTTAATAAGTTTGTCCGATTTTTCTGCAATAAAATGAGAATGCTGCTCAGTAATTGTTTGATTTATTTGTTTATGAAGGTTTACAAGTGCCGTTCTCAGAGGCAAGAATTGGGAGTTGCCTTTGCCTCCATTTGGTCAGGGTTGGTAAGCTTGTTTGTTTACTCTTTAATGTCTTCTTGAAAAAAAAGTAATATTTGAATATGATTTTACAACATTGATAATCATTTAGAACCTATTGATCATGATACAAAGCCCCGGAAATTCTTATATAGAGACTCTCATATGGAAGAGTAACATACGTGTCTCATTCTGACCATACCGTTTCATTATGAAATAAAACTGTGTGTACCAGAATTAGCCACATAGGTCACTCCCCATTTAGAAGTCTCCAGGTAGGAATTTCCCACAAAGCCCATCATAATTCAATGATTTAAAATTAGATTGTGTTGTGTCCAGGGACAAATTCATAAATTTGTTTAAAAGTGTCACCAGAGACTAAAACTATATATTTTAAGTAAAAACAATTTTTTTTAAATACAAAACTATATCGTTTAAATACTAAAAAATCTCGATTTTAGTGGGGTCACGTGACCCCACCCCGGTATAACATAAATCCGCCAATAGTTGTGTCGGTAGCATTAACTTATTGAAAATCGTTCTATTTATGGTGGGTGAGGGTTAGTGTTATTTACACAATAAAATGACACAACACATTTTAGACAATTGATTATGATGTAAAACCCGTGGATGGATAAGATCTCTTTCTAATCAATGACGTAAAATATATTGTGACACAACATTTTTATTTCGGTACTACTAATTGACAAGTTTGATAATTTTGTTGTGGATATAACATTACTCTATCAAGATTAGTAAACGAAGAATCCACATCCTGTTAGGGAGTTTATAGGATGATTACAACAATGGTATCAAAACTTGAAATGCAAGGTAACTTGATATAATCGCAGAGTCGATTTGGAAATCTTTCCTGCGAAAATTATTCGTTCCCTTGAATTGCCTCCGGGAATTAACTCGAATATAATCACGGGATAAATCTGCTTCTCTTTCAATCTTTGGCAATAAGATGAAAGAATGCTATAGAAGTTTTGAAGATATGTGTGTTTAAACTTGAGGCTTCAAGAATTTCAAAGAAAAATAGAAAAATTGCTTCTCAAATTCTATTCTTATATTTGAAAATATTGATCTAACACTCTCGTAAGCTTGTAAATATCAATTGTAAGCATGCACCCCGCATCTCCTAACTCATATCGATTGTTTCAAGCTTACCAAACCTCAAACTAAGTCCAATAACACTAAATCACATTGGTGATATAATCACCAACAATCCTCCCCCATTTAGTGTAACCCTTGACTTAGTTAAAACTCTTCAACACACAACAATTCATCTTTCAATGATAATATCACGCATTGAATTACCATCTAAGATATTACACGTTCCAAAATATTCGAGTATTGGGGTGTGACTAAGCATTGAACCCTTTTACAATTTGAATACTTCAAAGATAATATACAAATGAATCTAAAGACAACTTTTATAGCTTGCTTGACACTCTTTATCCAGGCCTCGTGTCCATATCAATTCATGAGTATGTAGAAAGCCAACCCTAACTTTCTTGAAGCGGCCAAACTTCAAACTCATATAGGTGAGTCTTATCAATCGTGTACCTGCAACAACACTTTTTCATAAGACTTACTAAGATATATATCAACCTCACATGCGGAGTCAGCACAAACCTTCGGGACTAAATATATGTGCCAAAACTAAGTCATCGAGGCCTTCCTCATTGAATTCAGCCCCTAATGTCATATTAAGGGGGAATTGGGTATCCTAATGCAAAGTTTCAATGGGTTGTAGACCCATCCCGACAACCGACTTGACAAACAAGTCCTTAGCCAATGCCTTGGTCAAATGATCGGCTAAATTCTTTTGAGATCTCACAAAAGCAACTCGATATCACCCCGTGAGTGATCAACTCACGAATCGAGCTATGCCTAACTCCAATATGTCGCGACTTTCCATTGTACACTTGACTATAACACTTAGCCAAGGTATTTTCACTATCACAATTGATAGAAATTGGTGATATTGGTTTTGGCCACAATGGAATCTCGTAAATCAAATGTTTAAGCCATTACGCCTCTAAACCGGCCGAAGCCAAGGCGATGAATTCCGATTCCATTGTCGAGTTTGCATTACATGTTTGCTTCTTGGAAGCCCACGAGATGGCACCTCCTCCAAGCCGAAACACACCAACCACTCGTTGATGAATGATTCTCATTTGATATCCAACTAGCATCCGAGTAGCCTTCTATCACCGAAGGATGTCCAACATAAGTTAAACCAAAATTTTTGGTAAACTTAAGATACCTTAACACACGCATCACCGCATGCCAATGAACACTACTTGGATTACTAGTATATCTGCTAAGTTTTCCAACCGCATATGCAATGTCTGGACGAGTGCTAGTCATTGCATACATTAAACATCCTATAACTCGAGCATATTCAAGTTGATACTCCGGTTTACCCGAATTCAACTCAAATTTCTCATGAGGATCCATGGGAGTTCTTGCCGGAACGAGAATTTTCACAATTGAACTTCTTTAACATTTTCTCAATGTAGTGAGATTGTGTCAAAGTAATTCCTTGGTCATTCCTTATGATTTTTATACCAAGGATAACATCCGCCTCCCCCATGTCTTTCATCGAAAAACTTGATGACAAAAATGATTTACATTGGTCAACTTGATCTTGGTTTGTACCAAAGATCAACATGTCATCAACATATAGACAAATGATTACACCATGTCCGGTTTCATCAAATTTGCTATACAAACATTTGTCCATTTGGTTAAGCTTAAAACCATTGACAAAACAACTTCATCAAACTTATTATGCCATTGTTTGGGAGCTTGTTTCACTCCATACAAAGATTTAACGAGCTTACACACTTTATGCTCATTCCCGGGAATCACAAAACCCTCCGGTTGTTTCATGTAAATTTCCTCATCCAAATCCCCATTTAAAAAGGTCGTTTTAACATCCATTTGATGGATAACAAGATTGTTAATGGATGCCAAGGCAATCAACAATCTAATAGTGGAGATTCTCGCAACCGGGGCATAAGTATCAAAATAATCAATGCCTTCCTTTTGTCTAAAGCCTTGTATCACCAACCGGGCTTTATACCTTTCAACAGATCCATCAATTTTCATTTTTCTTTTAAAGATCCATTTGCAACCCAATGGTTTACATCCACGTGGAAGGTCCGTCAATATCCACGTATCATTGCCTAAAATGGAGTCCATCTCATCGTTAATGGCTTCCTTCCAAAAGGCAATATCCCGAGATTCCATAGCCTCTTTATACGTTCTAGGATCATCATCAATATGATAGCAATATGCATATTGAAATCCTACTTCATCTCTTGTACCCTCCACCAAATAAGTTTGGAAATCGGGACCAAAAGATTTTTCTTTTCTTGCCCTTTTGCTTTTTCGAAGCACCAAAGGCTCATCTTGTGATTCCACACCACCACAACTTTCACTAATTCCAATAGAACAACATTCCTAGGCCTTGATATAGAAGAAAATCGACTTTCATCAAAGATAGCATCCCTTGATTCAATAACGGAATGAACCGCAACCGAATCATTTGGTTCTATAACATAGAACCTATATGCCTTGGAATGCGACGCATATCCAATAAAAATGCAATCGATGCCTCTTTCCCCCAAGGTTTTAATCTTGGGATTGGGTAGTCTTACGATCGCTTTACATCCCCAAACACGCAACATTTTTATTTCGATACTACTAATTGACTAGTTTGATAATTTTGTTGTGGATATAACATTACTCTATCAAGATTAGTAAACGAAGAATCCACATCCAAGCATTTTGCATACTCAAAGTTAACCAGAACTTGCATTCTAATAACAGTCCATAAAAAATAGACTAAAGATCTTGTCTGAACTTACTTGAGCTGATTCAAAATCTTTCTTGACTTGAATCGAGCTATACGTTTATCTAACAAGTGTTATATTTACCCGTAATCCGCACCAGAACCACTTGTTACACTAAATAAATGTAATTGTGATAAACTTTGAAAGAGAAATTTTAAAGGTAAGTTTGGCTCATAACCATTCAACCCCTTTTCGGTTATCTAAGTGACATACATGATCCCACATTTGGTATAAATCGGAGCTTGGATATCTGTGTAAATACAGGGGAAATTCTTACCCGCAGTCTCCTCGTGTGTATCGTCCGTTGGATGTGCGACATGTGTACAAGAAGACAAACTAGTTTTTGCCTTCTTGTACTTCTGTCGCACATCCAACGGACGGTGCACACGAACACTCTCCGGGTAAGAATTTCCTATAAATGCAGTTGCTTGAAACATCCCGGTCATTGAAAATAACTTCAAAGGCCGATGAAAACCCCCAAGAGGGAATGTCTAGCCAGAGGCCAGGCCACCTTACTTCAAATTGCGCAAAATACTATACACATTGAAAAAGAGCCATGCGATTACACTTAGAATCGCTTGATGACACTGAATACTTTATGAATTATTGTTCTTTTGATAGGTTTGAATCGGTGTACATAGATGATCAAATCAGGGTAGCAAAAGATATAAGGGGTGATTATTTGGTTGTTGAACGAGCTCCTTATTCTTGGAAAGAATGATGATGGATTGTTATGATTTTTTTCTTTCTACAATGTGTGATAAATATGTATGTAAAAATTCGAAAATTTTATCTTTGTCCAGCAATAGATATTACATGGTGGACCAGATCCAATAAAATTTAGGAATGATGATATGGATTCCTTCTTTTGGAAAAAATTATCTCAAATTTATAATAGTGCCCTCATTTTTTAGTGCACCGGACCAATGTTTACATGGTGTACCTAAACCAGGATAAAACTACTGGTAATATATAGTGAGTGTTTGTTTTTTTTTTTATTTAATTTTTTTATTTATATATAAATTTATTTATGTGTATTAGTTAATCGTTTCACTTCTTCAGTTACCCCATGATCCATATACGTACCAAAAAAAAACAAGACATACCATTCAGAAAACAAGAAACATACTCCGGGATAAAATTTGAAAAAAAATGCCTTAAATGCCAACAATACCAACGTTAAAAAGTAACACGGCGTCAATAACTCTGACGTTCTAAGCTCACACATTATTAGTTCTGCTCATTCAAACGCCAACTATCCTGACGTTGGGAGTACTATTTGACGTCAAGCATGAAGACGTTTAAGGAGAGGCGGGAAATTCAGACACAACAGCCAACGCCAGGCCTACTGACGTTGAAACATCATCGTAACGTCAGAGTTACTGGCGTTACCTGCGATTCTCACCTCCTTCAAACCCAGCCGAACTCACCGGAAAAAACCGTAAAAACCCGATAGGCATACATATTCAACCTAAATGAAAGCGTAATGAAGGAAAACAATTGAGATTCATCACTTACGTGTTTTGGTTCAAAGACTGGCTCTTGTTTCCTTCAATTTTGCCTCCACTGCTGCTCTTTGCTTTAGTCCGGCGAGATTTCAAACTCTCCGGTGGTTCTCCGGTCGTCCGCCCTTAATCCTCCGGTATTGGCTATTGTATGAGTTTTTGAAATGGAAAAAATGAGGGAAGTTGAAAAGATATAGGATGGTAGTTTTATTAAGTAGCGTTAAGGATTGGTAGTTATTAATTAATAATGGTAAAAGATGATTGATTTTTAATTTTACAAAATTAAAGGACTAAATTGTATATTATCTAAAGCTTATATTATTTTCGTGGTGCTATTAGTGATTAGATGGTGTAGATAAGTAATTGAAAAATAATAAAATAAAGGGTGCCGATAGTTTTTTCATGGTGCCGTTAGAATCCACCTATTATTAATATGAAATATGTTTCTCGTTGATTATATTGACGAGTAGAACTCACCCTGCGTAGATATTCAAAACCATAGTTATCTGAGTGAAAGAACCTAACATATACATATTATTTGCATGAATAAGACTCGCCATGTGGATAATATCGGTGGGAAACTAAAGAGAGTCCCCGTGAATAATATCGGAGGAAAAGAGACGTCTCATGGATAATATTGAAGAAATAATATGATATAGCACATCTAAGGTTTTTTTTTTAATTTTTTTTTTTAATAATAGCACATCTAAGCTAATTAATAGTTTTTCATTATCAATCCAACACATAAATTAATTTATGAATATTGCATTAATAATTTTCAAAAGATATCTTAAGAGTAGTGATAGTTGCAAAATAAAATGAACACAACAAAATAAACAACACACTTTTGAATCATTGATTATGATATGAGAGATCCCATAAAAAATCAATGATAGAAAAAATTGTTGAGGTATTTGTTATGCATATTTTGTTGTGATAGAAACATTTCACATATATTAATCATCGTTTTTTAGAATGTCTGAGATTAAACTATTTTTAATCTATATAAGGATTTTTAGAATGTCTGAGATAGAAACTATTTTTAAACTATTTTTAAGAACATCTTCCTGGCTATCTCTTTTTCCAGAAGTGTCCCACACCCACATGCCGAAGACACATTCCGATCATTGCCCGTTGCTTCTTCAGCTGATTCACAAAAGGAAGAAAAAAAGAGGACCTCCCCCTTAATATTTCCAAAATGTGTGGTTTGATCACTCGGAATTTGCCGCCTTTGTTGACAACAATTGGGATATGGATAATCCAGACTTTGGTGCTGTTGCCAAACATTTTATGATCAAGGCCCAGATTTGGAACAAGTCTTGCTTTGGAAATATTTTTTCTCGTAAAGATAAGTGCATTAGACGGTTAACGGGCATCCAAGAATCTCTTTCAAAGTATCCCTCTACATATTTGATGAATCTAGAAAAACAAATCACAGAAGAATACAATGTAATCTTGGCTCAAAAGGAAAAATTCTGGCACCAACGATCACATTTGCAATGGTTGGTGGAGGAGGAAAGAAATACCCATTACTACCATCTAACTGCTCTTAGAAGAAAGCATAAAACAAAAGTCACTTCTTAGAAACGGCCCAACGGAACTTGGAGTGTGGATGACGTGGAAATTCAGGGAATGATGAGGGATTATTTCGTCCAACTGTATTCCAGAGAAGAGCAACATCACCTCTGTTAGTGTGATATACAACTGCCTGTCCTTTGTGATCAAGATATCCGTCTCCTAAACAGACAGGTTTTCGAGAAAGAAATTGAAGAAGCCTGCTTCGGAATGGGTACATACAAGGTGGCTGGCCCTGATGGGCTTCCACCAATCTTCTTCAAAAGGTGTTGGGACACGGTTGGGCATTTTGTAGTGAGATTTGTTAAAAATGTTTTTGAAACCGCCACTTTCCCAACATATATGAACGAGGTGTTGATAACTTTAATTCCGAAGACTGATCACCCTGAAGTGCCATCGCAATTCCGACCTATAGCTCTGGAAAACGTGATCATTAAACTTATCACAAAAGTGTTAGCAAACCGAATGCAGCAGATCATTGGGCAATTGGTGAGTACGACTCAAAGTGATTTCATACCGGGAAGGGGAAGTTCGGGAATATCATCCTAGCGCAAGAAGTGATTCATAGGTTGCACACTAAGAAGGGCTAAATTACAATTTTTGTCTTCTAACTAGACACGTTTTTCGATTTTGGTCCTGATTTTTCTCCGACGACAATTTTAGTCATGTATGTGGTCTTTTTTTTTGTAAAAATAATCCTGAACGCCGGAAAGATCACTTACAGGACTAAAATTATCGCCGGAAAGACCACTTACAGGACTAAAATTGTCGCCGGAAAAGACCAATTTCAGTCCTATAAGTGGTCTTTCCGGCGTTCAAGACTAATTTTGCAAAAAAAAGACCACTTACAGGACTAAAATTGTCGCCTGAGAAAAACCGGGACCAAAATCGAAAAACGTGTCTAGTTAGATGACTAAAATTGTAATTTAGCCGACTAAGAAGCAAGGGAAGAGGGGGTATATGGCAATTAAAGTTGATTTAGAGAAGGCCTATGATCGGGTCAGCTGGATTTTTTTGAAAAACTAGTAAAAGACACGTGCGATGCACGTGGTATGTCTTTAATGTGTTTGTTATTGCTGTATTGATTGTTAATTGTTATATATTGTTGGGGTTAATTTGTAAATTTGTAATACATGTCTTGATGTTGATTTAAATTTGTCATGATAAGCCAATAGAATTGGCCAAGTTGTAATTACTGTGGCTCTTGACCCGGAGGTTTCGGATTCGAGTCATAGTGAAGACAGAAAGTGTGTGCGTGTTTTACTGAAATAAAACTTTTAAAATTTTGAAGATAACATTATTAATTAATACATAATTTATTAAGTATTTATTCCTCCTAAAGTATACATATGCTATTATCAATAATTATATAAAATGATCTTGTTTTTTATTTATTAGTTTTTTGACTTTATTCATGTACTCGATATATTTATCACCCATTTAAAGATAATAATCATTCATAATTTACAAATCTTAGTATTTAATATATTTTAATATCATGTTTCATAATTATCTAGTAAATCTATGAACATTTACAACAAAAAAAAATTATAAGCAACTTTTGTGATGTTCTTACTCTAAACAACTCTTTGGATAAGTCCATGAAAAATGTATAGTATGTCGGATTAGGATATAAGGGTAGCCTGCGTTGTTCTAGAGATGGAGCTTGCTGGTTGAGGCCCGATGTCGAGCTTAGCTCATGCTGTCCCATATGTTGATATGTCATTTATCACTCTATGTGAGGCCCAATGAGTGCGGCGTGTACAGTGGTCTACTGAACATATCTTATTTCTTCTCTTTCTCAAAATATCTTTCCTTTTATCACTTAGGCAAAGAATTCTTCGTGAGGCATGGAATACTTTATATGATACATATGCAAAGTACCTTAAATATACCCAAAAATGTACTTAAACAGTCTCTAATTGTGAAAACTAAAGCTGATGAATTAGTCTACGGATCCATATGGTCTTGTGAAACTTATTTCGGACGATTTGAGAGATGACTATAATGAGTTGGCTAGGGTTGTCAAGCATGTGACACCCCCATTGATTTTAAAGAGCTCTATGAAAAGCTACTTAATTATGAGACTCTTCCATAAAAGTTGCAGCCAGTTGTTCTTGCTGGTCTTGCTACAGCTCATTCAGCTGTATGACATCCCTGTAAGAGTGCTGGTTCATTTTCACGTCCCAATGTTCCTAATTCTTGGACACAGACACAAAGTACTTTCTCGCATGGAGTAGGCCCGGTTTTTTCCCCTAAAAAACCTTACTTGGGTATATCAGTGTGAAAATTGCAAGGACATTCTGAGAAATTGTGCAATTCTTACCAGGTTCAACCTCTCACAACTTTTTCGCATTCGGTCCAGCCCTTCAACATTGCATCTTCTTAAGCACCTTTGGATGCTCCGTAATTTGGCATTACACACCTTATTATGGCAATAAAGACATCATGGTTGGTGATGGAAATAATCTTGCCATCACACACATTGGTTCTATTTTCTCTTCTTCTTCGAAATTTTTTACATTGAATGATGCTTGACAATGTCTGAAATCGTCCGAGTTACAATTGAGTTGATATACAGGTAAATAGACCCCTGATTGATGATCCAAGTAATTTTTTCGAGTGGATTTGAGAGTGGGGATGCAAAACTCAAAAAAGCGTGAGGGGTGCCGGAGCTTTCTCCGGGGGGACACTGTCACGCTCAAGACAATATTTGAATAGAGGAATTTCCGTTAAGATAGTAAGCGAGAATGTATATCAAGCGTATTATGTATGTACCTTGTAATTGGGGATGATGATCATTTATATACCTCTCCCTAAGCTTGTGAGAGAGTAGATTATGATGCATTGAAGTCGTGGCCAAAGGAGTTTACCACATATTGATGTAATGGGGCATGTTATGGATAAGTTATGGCTCAAGCCATAATGGAACATATAATTTATAGCCATCACCATAACAGTTTCTATCATGGAGTAATGTCCGTGTGAAGTCCGGAACGATCATTGAAGAGAATGTAACCGTTGCATGGGTCGAGGATGACATGTATTGTATGAGCATAAATGACCGATGTAACCTACACAACGTCGGCAATAAGAGAATGTAGACGTCTTGTATCTTACCGGTTATGAGGGATAGAAGGCGACATGCACCATGTCAGACAGAAGACGACATGCATCATATCGGTTGAAGATATAAGGGCGGCATGCGATGTACTAAAGATGGACCTTGCTGGTTGTGGCCCAATATCGAGTTGAGCCCATGTCGACCCAAATGTTGATATTTTTATCACTCTATATGGGTCTGACGAGTACAACATGTAGGATCATCGATCTCACTCATTTCAATGTTCGTAGTGTTCCTAGCATGTCTTGTAATTTTTTTATCTATCTCTTAGGTTTGTCAATCCCATAATGTTTCTTTTGACTTCTTACCCTCTAGATTCCTTTGAGGGATCTTCAAATCACTACTCCTATGATTCAATAAACCATAAAAATGGATTGTATGAATGACCAAACTCTCCTTTTCCAGCTTTTCACATTGAATAAAATATCAAAAAGTGCTTGGCATCATCGTCTTGGTCACACAGCTACCCACATTTTCAAGATATTCTTTTTCAAAATGATATAAATGTTGCCACCACGTCTGTTTATTCCCTTTGTTTTGCTTGTTTAGAAAACAAAAGTCACAAATTTTCTTTTGCTACTTCAATTTATGTTATTCCTCTCCCCTAAAGATTAATTTCACTGGTGTTTGGACATCCTCAATTGTGTCGTGCGATGGTTTCAAATACTCCCTCCGTCCCGTAATATAAGTCTTTTTGGCTTTTTAGTGGTGTCCTAAAATATAAGTCCTTCTCACAAAACAATACAATATTAAATGCATTGTTTTCACTTTCACACTAAACAATGTAATATTATTAGTCAGTCCCAAAAAACAATACAATATTTTACATTGAAATCTTAAAAAGTAACTTATTTATTATGTTTTCTTAAACCGTACGAAATGACCAAAAGGCCTTATATTATGGGACGGAGGGAGTATTACATAATTTTATCAAGTATACATGGTTTTATCCATGTATTCGTATATATGATGTTATTTGTGTTTTTATGCGTTTTGAGGCTCTTGTTCAAAAATTATTTGATACTACAAGTAAAATTATATTGATACTGATGGTGAATACATTGTCTTTTAAAAGTTATCTGGCAGAAGAAGGTATAATCCATCAAACCACACCCATGAACACAATTTTTTTAAAGACTTTATCTAATCTTTATTACCACAGTTTTTATCTATATTATTTAATGTGTTTTTTTGTTGAATGATTTTTGTTGGGAAGATTTAAATTTTTAAGGAAGGAAACAATGTTAACGTGTTTTAAAGAATGATCTATTAATTTAATATTTATTAAGGAATGATCTTTTAATTCAATATTTATTAAGGAATGATTTTTTGGATTTTTTAACGTGTTTTTTCTTTGGGGATGTATATTTATTATGGTTTTATATTGTAATTTGATTTGATTTGATGATGATTAATGATAAAATTAATCATAACTTTTATTCAAACAATCAAGGATAACCAAAAGAAATGATCACCACGTCATAATTATTATAAATAGGTATAATACCAATCAATGATATTTTATTAATGTATCCGTTCATTCTTTTTATTTTTTATTATTCTGCCTACGTGTATAATTAATAAAGGGATGAGTTTTTTTTTTGTTGAGAAAATAAATGGATGATTTAAAATTTTCACCATTAGCCGGTGTGCATTTAATAATTTATTTTAATAATAATTCCTTTTATGGTTAGATTTATAATTGAATGGATAAATATATATGAAATTTAATTAAATGGTTATGATTGATTGGATGTATATATGAAATACTAAATTAAATTTATAACAATTTTCAAGGGGGAAACACACCCGCTCTTTTATTATAGTAATGATATTATTGACAAAGTGGGATTCTCGGAACACCTGCAAAACCTTCTGATGCACTGTATCACCTCCACCAAACTCTCGGTACTGTGGAATGGAGAGAAACTGGAAGCATTCACCCCTAGCCGTGGCCTTCGGCAAGGCGATCCAATAGCACCATATTTATTTGTTTTATGCATGGAAGTACTTAGTGGTAAAATACTTGATGCTGTGGCCCAAGGGAGATGGAAACCACTAAAACTCTCGAAACAGGGTCCCCCGATCTCGCATATTTTTTTCGCAAATGACCTTTTATTGTTTGGTGAAGCAACGGAGACCCAGGCCAAAGTCATGGAAGAAGTACTCGCTGATTTTTGTACTTGCTCTGGTCAGAAAATTAGCACATCGAAGTCAAGATTCTATACTTCTAGTAATGTGGGGCATATGACGATTTCGGCGTTATCACAGTGCCTACAAATGACTTATACGGCATATTTGGGCAAGTATCTGGGGGTGCCACTACTCCATGGTAGAAAACGAGTCTCCCACTATATTTATCTCGAAGACAAGATGAAGAGTAAACTGACTGCTTGGAAATCGAAGTGCCTTTTAAAGGCAAGTAAGAGGGTTCTTATCCAAATTTCTTTAGCAACACAACCCTTCTATACTATGCAGACTACTATGCTCCCCATGACTACTCTAAATTCGTTGGAGAAGCTATGTAGACAATTTTTCTGGGGAGATGACGAATCTGGATGCAAAATGCATACAATAGCCTGGGATACAATGTGTCAACCAAAGCAAGCTGGCGGCTTGGGTTTCAAAAAGTTGTATGAGATGAATATTGCGTTTCTAGGTAAGCTAGTGTGGGAGCTCATTACACAGAAAGATACCTTGTGGGTTAAGGCGTTATCTCACAGGTATAAAGAATTATCCACTACTGCCAAGCCAGGAAGTTCCCCAACATGGAGAGCCATATGTAAGGCGTATGCTCATCTTAGAGACGGCATAGAAGAAGACCACCATGGATATAGGTGGAGACCAGCCGCAAATGGTAAATTTACTGTGGCTTCCGGATATGCCCTGTTGACGCCGATTGCTGACTATAATGGCCTGGAAGAAATGTGGAAAAAGATATGGGAGTTAAAAGGACCAACTAGAGGTAACTTTCTTTTGTGGATTGTGGCACATGAAGTGTTGCCTGCTGATATGATGTTGCATTCTAGACACATTGTAGAGGATCCCATGTGTAATATCTGTGATGAGGGTGATGAAACCACATTACATGCTTTAAGGGATTGCACCTGGGCTAAGGAAATCTGGAATCACTGTGTGCCTGTAGAAGATAGAGATCAGTTCTTTGGGACCACAACTATTGTGGATTGGATGCGGCTGAATATGTCTTCAAATGGGAGCAAAAAATTTGGGACAAATAAATGGAAGTACGTATAGAGAGAAGCGATCTACAGGGACGGACCCAGTGTATTGAGGGGGGGGGGGGGGGGGTGCACGGCCCCCACTCAACTTTTCGTGCGAAGTTACTAGTATACCCCTCTAATAATATTAAAGATCTTGTATGTATATTATTTCAGACAAATTCAAGTGTAATTGCTTATTAAGTTCAACTGGTTAGAAGTATTATAACTATACATGAGGTCACTTGTTCATAACCTGGTTGTTGCATGTTTTTTAACATTTTTTTTG
Source organism: Gentiana straminea (assembly GCA_036785695.1). Classification (NCBI taxonomy): domain Eukaryota; kingdom Viridiplantae; phylum Streptophyta; class Magnoliopsida; order Gentianales; family Gentianaceae; genus Gentiana; species Gentiana straminea. The sequence continues at coordinate 7,247,542 of JAVUPR010000137.1, read as the reverse complement.
AATTTGGCCCCCATTGAAAAAAATTCATGGGTCCGTCACTGGCGATCTATGGTATTTGGCTGTGGAGGAATAGACTCAAACATGGCCATACCCCTTCCTATGTCTTTATTTCGAATATAGTTGAGAGAGCAAGCGAACCTTAGACTCACCCTTGTATGAGTAGAACATACTTTTTTTTTGTTTTTTTGGATACACAATGTAACCTTTGGATTTTTGCCGCTTTGGAGGCTTGCTAATAAAGTGATCCCTTCATAAAAAAAAAATACTATTTAGGGACGCATTAACGGAAAATTCTGATGCCGGGAAACCTATTAGAACGGACCGTCAGATTACTGTCACGTGTAGAAAAAGATAAAACTGTTTTTTGTTTGTATACGTGGCAATCATTTGACGGTTCCATGCGGCAGATTCATCCGTGTAAAGTTAACAAGATTTCTGAATTCAAAAGGGAAAAAACACGATTTCCAATGTCTTTTTTTTGGAGACGAAAGACACACTCATTCTAAACTATGCCCCAAGTAGGGTTCGAAGTCCGTAATAAAGATAAAAACCAGAGATAAAAAAAAAAAATTGGAGTCAAAAGAGATCGAGATGGAGTCAAAGAAGAGATCGAGATGATATTTTGTGGAGATAAATTAGTTGTTTAAATAAAAAATTGTTTATTTGTTTTTAAATTATTCAAATTATATTTGAAAAAATATTTAGGTTTATCTCATAGCATTTATCTACTATATATAAGTGAGATCCATTGTAAACATTTTATCAATTCAATAAAAACAGTTTCAAAGTCTTCCGTCGGTGTATTATGATTTTGTTTATGGTATCAGATCTAGGGACGAAAGTTCGTATGCCTGAATATTGGTGAACCCTCGCCTGGTCCGTTTCCGCTTTTCATTATTTTTCCACGGCCACACAATCTTTAATCATCCCATTCCATTATAGTACTCAATCCCAAACATCCCAAATACCATGTGCATCTCCTTAATTCCACCTCCATCAATTGGCTGCCGTTTTGCATTCACGCATCGTCAAACCCAGTCTCCTCCAACTATATATTATTTTTTAACAGCCCAATCCAAAACATTCCAACCCTCTACGATAAAAATAAATAATAAATAAAATAAAACCAAAAAAAAAAAAAAAAATCATTCATTAAAGTGTGCTCCAACGCAACCAGCATCAACAAACCCACAAATTTGACCCTTAATTGCTATCTATTCCTCGTCTAGATTGGCAAAATATATATATATATATATATATATAATAAATGAAAAAAGAGCAAACAACATTTTGTCGCATGCATTTTGTCATTTTTTTTATTTGTCTCTCTTTACTTATAAAAAAAAATAAAAATAAAGAAATAAACACAGATGAGATCGGAAAAATAAAAATAATGACATCTATTGTTCTTTCTTTTTGGCATCCATTGTGTCTTTTTTCAGGTGACATTGAAAAAATACAGACTATTACATTTGTCAAAATTGGAGGCCGATATCAGATTCATTCAACCTAAATGGCAAAATCAAGCATGCACCCAGAGTCAAACATACAAACTAATGGACTTCGGAAAATCATCTGGAGTGGAGATACCCTCCAAAACAACACAACTACAGACTTCGGAAGCTAGAACTCCGGAGTGGAGGTGCCCTCCAAACATCAATACTAATGGACTCCGGAACAATCTCCGGAGTGGACAGTCCCCAAACATCGAATACTTCACACTCAAGGATAGGCTTTTGGGGCATCTCGTTTCTCCTAGATATCCTACCTACCCGTTGACAAGCGTCGCAAGCTTTCACATAGGCATAAGAGTCTCGAAAGATAGTTGGCCAATAGAAGCCACTTTGGAGCACTTTAAGGGCGGTTTTGTCTCCCGCCTGGTGACCACCGGCTTCCCGGTCATGGAAAAACGAGAGGATGTTCCTAATCTCGCTATCATGGACACATTTACGAATTATGCCATTCGAGCACCGTCTAAATAGGTAAGGGTCATCCCACAAGTAGAAACGAATGTCACTGTAGAACTTCTTGCGTTGGTAATCCTTTAGACTAGGATCCATATAACCACAGGCAAGATAGTTCACAAAAGGAGCATACCACGGGTCACCATACCCACCCCGTGGCTCACGAGCACTCCTTTTCAGTGGTAGCATTGCATCCACTACCATCAACTGCTCATCCGGGAATGACTCATTAATCTCCCTCTCAAATCTTCGCACCTCCTCATCTAACGTCATCCAGCTCAAATGATCCGCCACCACATTCTCACACCCCTTCCGATCTTTAATTTGCACGTCGAATTCTTGAAGAAGCAAAATCCACCGTAATAAACGGGGTTTTGCTTCTTGCTTTGCAAATAGGTATCTCAACGCTGCATGATCGGTATGCACGATCACTTTAGATCCCACTAGATACGACCAAAACTTATCGAAAGCAAAGACAACAACAAGTAACTCCTTTTCGGTCGTGGCAAACTTGGACTGTGCTGGGTTAAGTGTGTGACTAGAATAGTAAATGGGCTTGAATATCTTATCAACTTTCTGCCCTAAAACAGCCCCTACAGCAGTGTCACTAGCATCACACATAACCTCAAACTCACGTGACCAATCGGGTGCAACTAGAATCGGTGCGGTCACTAATAATTGTTTAAGCATGTGAAAGGCATCGACACACTCTTGAGTGAAAATAAAGGGAGTGTCTTTTGTGAGCAAGAGTGTGAGTGGCCTAGCAATCTTGGAGAAATCCTTGATAAAACGCCGGTAAAAACCCGCATGACCAAGAAAAGCCCGAAGGGTCTTCAAGTTCGTGGGGACGGGCAATTTTTCAATTGCCACAACCTTGGCTCTATCAACTTCAATCCCCTTACGTGAAATCTTGTGGCCTAACACTATGCCCTCTTCTACCATGAAATGACATTTTTCCCAATTGAGCACAAGATTGGTGTCTTCACGCCTTTGCAAAACTTTATCAAGATTACTCAAACAATCATCAAAAGAGTCTCCAAATACACTAAAGTCATCCATAAAGACTTCCAAGAATTTCTCAATTATGTCCGCAAAGATAGCCGTCAAGCATCTTTGGAACGTCGCGGGTGCATTACACAACCCGAAAGGCATCCGTCTAAATGCAAAGGTACCATAGGGACATGTAAAGGTAGTTTTCTCTTGGTCCTTTAGATAAATGCAAATTTGGTAATAGCCACTAAAACCATCGAGAAAACAGTAAAAGTCATGACCACTCAACCTCTCTAACATTTTATCAATAAAAGGCAAGGGGAAGTGATCTTTCCTAGTGGCATCATTCAGTTTTCGATAATCAATGCAAACACGATAACCAGTGACTAAGCGAGTAGGGATCATTTCATTGTTTTCATTAGGTTGAACAATCATACCTCCCTTTTTAGGCAGGCACCACTTATCCGGGTAGGGCTTACCCACTCGCTTGATACCTCTTTGAGGTTGCCTCGATAGACTTGGCTTCAAACCTCTAATACCCCGGATATCCACCATCTTCCATCCAAAGGCTTTCTTATGTTGAGGCCAAGCTCTCAGATATTTATGCCGTGACGCCTCTTCATTTGAGGCCAAATATTTATGGTGTTGCCTCCAACTCACGGCCGCTTCTCTCAATTCTTCGTTATCATCATGAATCGTGCTAGACTTCATTAAGCACTCCTCCATCGGCTTTTGATAACCCTGCGTGTTAGCAACCTCGGAGACACAAGAATATATAGATTCAACTTCATCACATTCCTCAATATTATCATGGGGGTACTTAATGGCATCAAACACATTCATAGTCACACTCTCGTCTCCCACCCTCATAGGAATATCGCCCTTGGCTACATCTACATTGGCACTTACGGTAGCAAGGAAAGGTCTCCCTAGCAAAAGTGAGTTTCTAAGGTCCTCCGCAACATCTAGCACAACAAAATCGGCCGGGAACACAAACTTATCAACTTGAACAAGCACATCCTCCAGTATTCCCATAGGTCTCCTAAGGGTCCGGTCGGCCATTTGTAAAGTCTTATTGGTCTCGGTTAACCTTCCTAGGCCCAACCTCTTATAGATACTCCTAGGCATGAGATTCACACTAGCACCTAAGTCACATAAAGCTTTCGGAAATCTAATAGAGCCAATGGTGCAAGGAATGGAAAAACATCCGGGGTCTTTCTTTTTAGGCGGAAGCTTGTTTTGGAAGACCGCGGAGCATTCTTCATTTAGGCACACCACCTCATCCATCTTGGCCTTATTGGACAATATCCCTTTCAAAAACTTAACATACGAAGGCATGTTAGCTATAGCATCAACCAAAGGGATATTTATCTCAACCTTGCGCAAGATGTCAAGGAACTTGTTTTGACTCTTGGTTAAAACATCTTTCTTAGGAACTCTAGGGGGAAAGGTAAAGTGCTCAAGTCAAAAGGTGTAGAAGAAGTATTCATACCATTGCTACTTGTACCTTTCCTTTGTGGATTTGAAGTGGTTGTGTCCTCTTTGCTAGCCGCTTTCGGTGCCTCCTCAACTTGCTTATGAGCTTCACTAGCGTGCTCTCCAACAACTTGATCCTCACTATCATCACTTATCATATCATCCACTTTGCTTTTACCATGATCTTCAACGCTTTTCCTCACCCCAATGTCATTACCAACCACCTTGCCACTTCTTGTAGAGATAGCATTCACACCCTTAGGATTTCTCACGGTGTTACTTGGCAAGCCTCCAACCGGTGCGGTATTAGCATTTTCGGTCAATTGACCCACTTGAGTTTCAAGATTCCGTATTGCCGATTGGAATATGGATGTGGTATTGTTGACGTTTGTCTTGATATATCTCAATTCCCGACCTTGATCTTGGAGCATTCTTCCATGCTCTTGCAACGTCTTGTTAATTTGTTCCAAGAGAATATCGGTAGAACTCTTTTGTGGAATAGGAGCCATTGGTGGAGGTTGAGAATAGCTTCCTTGAGAGTAATTTTGATGAGCATTCGGATGTTGGTAAGTTCCGGATTGTTGTTGTCGTGGAGCTTGATTGCCTTGATAAGAAGAACTTTGTTGAGGCCTAGAGGATTGCCCTTGATTTGGACCACGACCCCAAGTCATATTAGGATTCTCTCTCCAATTTTGTTGAGCTCCTAGGAAATCATAGTTTTGAACACGACCTTGCCCCACATAGTTAGCATCATAGGGTTGTGTGTCCAACATCAAACTCATATCCATAGGTTCAATCACCGGATTGCCATAGGTGGTGAGAGGGTTGAAATCCATTTGTCCCGCATTCAATTGCCCTAAATCGTAGGCATTCATCAAAGATTGTTGCATTTAATTCGCATTTGCCACTAAGGTACCGGCTTGAGGTGCTACTTGAGCTTTCATTGGCACAATTGTTGGTGGTGTATTTGGAGATGTGCAATTCGTAGCCGAATGTTCACCACCACAAAGTTGACATAACCGGGCCTTCTTGTTCTCTAAAGCCAAATCATCAACTTTTTGTTCCATAGCTAACACCTTATTATGCAACTCGGAGTTTCTTTCTGGCTCATCTACCAAGGCGGTCACAGGTGGCTTTTTATGCTTCAATTGCCTTCTTCCCGAACTCCATTGCCTATTGTTCTCACAAATCCTCTCAATGGTGGCCAAAGCCACATCCGGTGCTACATCCATGATGGATCCTCCACGTGGTCCATTCAATTGTTGCATTGAACTACCATCCAAATTCCTATAGAATAGATGCACTTGATCCCATGTTTCGAATCCATGTTGAGGGCATTTCCGTAACATATTTTTGAACCGATCCCATGCCTCAAATAAATCTTCACCCAATAGTTGCTCAAAATTAGAAATGTCGGACTTCAAGTCAAGAGCCTTCGATGGTGGAAAGTACTTGAGCAAGAATGTGCTAGCAACTTGTTCCCATGTGTGGAGAGAGTCATGAGCTAACGATGAATACCACTCCATCGCCTTTCCTTTTAGAGCAAAAGGGAACAAAAGTAGCCGAACCGCTTCCTCACCAACCCCATTTATCTTCACTATTTTGCACACCTCAAGGAAATTATTGATGAAGGTGTTCGGATCATCCGTCGCCTTTCCTTCAAATTGAGCATTATCCCCAAGTAAATGCCAAACATGTTGCCTTATCTCCAAGTTATTAGCCGCAACGGCCGGTACTCGAATAGGACTATGACCCGTGGTAGCCATCGGTGTCACATAATCTCTACAAAGCCTTACCGGTCGATTTCCCGCTTGGTTCACTTGAGTTTGAGGTGCATATGGTTGAGGGTTCACTATGGGATTTGGTTGAGGATTAGCTTGAGGGATAAATTGTTGAGCATAAGGATTGGCCATTTGAGGGAATTGGTTCATCATAGGGTTCATCATGGGATTCATCATAGGATTGAATTTGGCCATTTGCATCATCATTTGTTGATATTGTTGAAGGAATTGGGGATCTATTTGTGGAGGTTGTTGTGTTTGAGGGATTTGTGGAGTTTGGAGAGGGATTTGTGGAGTTTGGAGAGGGATATTGGTCCTTTGTTGAAAGTGATTGGTCAATGAGGGACTACGCACAATATTCTCTTCTTTAGGTAGAGGTTCCATCCTCGGGGAGAGTGAATTGGACGGTTGACCTTGATATTGAGTAGTATCCTTTTCCTCAAACGGATTCACACTTCTTTCTCGTTCCATACCTCGGTCAAACTCAAGATCTTCATTCCCCGTAGCCATACTAGACGTCTCGGAACTAAAACTCTCACTTTCCAACTCTTGAGTAACTTCTTCAACTTGAACCGCCTTGTTTCGCAAGGCGTTTCGGTGTCTAGGAAAGGCCTCAATCTCGGGAATATATGGAAGTAATGGTTCCTTTGAGCTTCGGGTCATACACTACAAGGAGCAAACAACACAAAAACAGTAAAATAAAAACAACCTAAGCCTAAATCTTCAAAGGACTTATGACCAAAATAGTAACGACCAACCTTAACCGGCAGGGTACCGGGTCGGAAGTACTACAGTGGTGAGCAAGGTCGTATCCCACGAGGAATTTATCGAATACCAAAATCGTTTTAGGATTTAGTTTAAGTCAATCACGATATTCCAAGTTCAATTATACTAAAACGAAATGTAAACTAAAGCTACTAAAAATAGAAAGATACATAGCCAAACCCTGATTCAATTGACTACTTTTGCCCCTCTAATCGATTATTCGGGAATAGATTAACCAACCTACCAACCTAACACATATATTGACTCATTCATGGGTGCAAACTCATAAGCTAGTGTAAGACGCCACAACCGAAACAAGATTAATGCGCTAAAGTTGCCCGATTTCACAACCGATTAAACCTCACTCCCTAATCAATCTAAACAACTCAGTTAATTATAGGAAGTGATCTTAAAACCGCTTTTCCCACACCCCTTCGCAACATACATTTATAAAAGTGGTATGTGTGTTCATGAACTAGGTGTACAGTCTAATTCAAGCATTGATAACAATTTTTAAGACATGAATTCTTCAATATAACAACAATTAAGCACTACACATTCCCAATTTCATCAATTAGAGAGCAATTTCGTCAATCTTCACATGATTTGACTATGAGATATTTAGCTACTCATAATATAAAAAAAATAACAACTAAAGACAAAATTAAAGCCATGGAAGAAGATAAACTGAGATTGATTACCAAATTCGTAGAGAAATCTGAATTACATCAAGCTCTAACACCATCCAATGTCAAGTGACGGTGAAGAAGACCCACAAAAGATGAAATCCAAAAGTGAAGAAGAAAATTGAGCTAGATTGAGCTAATTTAATCTAATAACTAATTGTAGAGGAGAATCTAAGAGTAAAAGAGTGAATTTCGATCTAAGGGTGAGAAGGATTTGGAAAGAGATTTCTAGGTAAAAATTGAGTATCAAAAAGTATCAAGAGGTATCCCCAAAATCTGTACAAACTTCTATTTATATGTGTCCAAAAATTGTACTTACAGCTGCCCAATGCGTACACATTGCTGCCTGAATGCGCACGGATTACTCTGTGGCTATCTGGGAAAATCTGAGTTTTCTGAGGTGGATGCGTACGCATAGCTTGGAATGCGTACGCATTAAACGTTTTGCCCCAATTCCTTAGCTGCTGGTTCTGGAATCCGTACGCATAGAGAAGAATGCGTACGCATTGTTCCTGTTTTTTCCCATCCTGAGCATCCTGTATCAAGGATGCTTACGCATAGCTTGGAATGCGTACGCATAGAGTGCAATTCTCAAACTTTGCATCATGTACCATGGTTGCGTACGCATAGTTCATAATGCGTACGCATAGACTGCATTTCTTCATCTTCTCCACTTTTCTTCAACTTTTCTCATCCCCGAACCTCGGTCTTGCCTTTATGAGCTCATTACCTCACCTTCCAGGCTTACGAGCACCTAAATCCTGTGTCATGACATCCAAACATATACCGAGCATAATTTCACAAGATAAATAGGACTCGAAAGGACTAAAAACATCATCAAATAACAAGGTTTGCCATCTATATGATGGTTTACCTCAAAGTGATTGCATTGTGTGTTTTCTCCCTTAACATGGCCTAAAATTGCCCGGAATGAGCCAAAAGTGCCGTAAATGGGGGTTGAACTAAGCACCGGAGCAAAGTAAAGTTGACTCTCATCACCGTTAAAAATTGGGATGTCCATCAAATGGACGTTCACAACGCGTTCTTACATGGGGATCTTGATGAGGAGATTTATATGCGGATCCCGCCGGGTTTTGAGAACAAACAGTGGAATCTGGTATGTCGCATGCGGAAGTCACTCTATGGATTGAAGCGGCGCCAAGGTGCTGGTTTGCTAAGTTGGCCACGGCTCTGAAGGATTATGGATTCCGTCAGTCCTACTCAGATTATTCCCTATTCACTTTGGTTCGTGGGGATATCTGAATTAACGTTTTAGTCTATGTGGATGACATGATCCTTGCAGGGAATGATGCGACTGCTCTGCAAGTGTTTAAAAGTTATTCGGGAACCTGTTTTAAAATGAAGGATTTGGGACGTTTGAAATATTTTCTTGGGTTGGAAGTTGCCAGAAGCTCACAGGGCATTTTTTTCATCTCAACGCAAGTATGCGTTGGACATTATCTCCGAGACGGGACTATTAGGGGCTCGGCCAGCTGAGTTCCCTATGGAGCAAAATCATTAGTTAGCGACTGCTGAGGGCGATCCGTTGGATGACCCCGGTAAGTACGGAGATTAGTAAGTCGTCTTATCTATCTTGGCGTTACCCGTCCTGATTTGGCATACTCAGTGCATATTCTTTCTCAGTTTATGCAAGCCCCACGCGTGGTGCATTGGGACGCCGCTTTGCGAGTTGTACGGTATCTGAAAAAACATCCAGGACAGGGGATTCTCTTGCGAGCTGATAGTCCATTATCATTGAAATGGTGGTGTGACTCCGATTGGGCGAGTTGCCCGGTGACTCGTCGGTCCTTAAGTGGGTGGTTTGTGTTACTCGGGACATCACCAGTCTCGTGGAAGACCAAGAAACAACAGACAGTGTCTCGCTCCTCGGCAGAGGCAGAATATCGATCAATGGCAGCCATTACTTGTGAATTAAAATGGCTTAGACAACTGCTTGGCGACTTAGGGGTCCGGATCCCTATGGGTATTCCACTTCATTGCGATAGTCAAGCTGCGCTACACATTGTTCACAATCCAGTTTTTCATGAGCGGACCAAACATATCGAGGCTGATTGTCATTTTGTTCGTGACGCGATTATTGAGGGTCTGATTGCCCCGGATTATGTTACTACACATGCACAGTTAGCCGACATATTTACCAAGGCGTTGGGGAAGCAACAGTTTGACTTCTTACTGTCCAAGTTGGGCGTCCGTGATATTCACGCTCCAACTTAAGGGGGGGTATTGCGGATATATCTATATACATTATTATTATTATTATTGAATTATTAGTAATTAAAAAAAATGTTGAATTATTAGTAATTAAGTTCTATGGTAAGTAGGAAAAGGACATAGTCGGTATTTTACGGTGATAGGGTTTCTCTTATGATGTATAAATATATGATTGATGATGGAATGAAAACAAACATTACGGTTTATCAAAATTTGTCACAGGTAATACTAAAATGATAAGTAGTACAAAAATGCAAATTCCTCCTAGTGTATGTGGTGCTCACTCTCTTCTGTCATCAAACAACACTTTCTGGAATAATTCAGAAACAGTTCGATCATGATCTTTCCACACAGTGCAGTGCTGCTCTTCGCGATTTAATCGCAGAGAATCGTGCAACTGTTCTTGCTCATCAACAACCCATTCTTGGAAAAGGACGTGTTCTGGAATCAACAAAGAGAATTTGGCTTTAATGTACATCAAAATGATCGATCCGTTTATTTTTGTAGTTTTCGACGCGCTGTGTCGCCGGATCATACATGCTAGTCCTGATTCTTGATATAGATAATGCAGGTTGAAATGTTTAAATCATTTTGTTTCTTTGTCTTGATATGCAAGAAAAATGGTAAGAGTTTTGATTCCTTTGTGTAAGTTTTTCACAAAGGAGCTTGTGTGGAAAATCCACTAAGTGATGGCTATGGAGTACACCGGAGATATATGATGAGATTAAGGCTTGTGTGTTGTAGTTTTTCTTTTTATTATTGTATTAGGAGCCCATTTGAGGAGTTATGGTGACTACGTTTGTGGAGTGACTCGACGTGGTATTTGTCACGGATTTTATCTAACAAAACAAACAAGTAATAAAATTTATAAATCCGGTATTCCCCAAGTGTAGGGATCGTAGTACAGCGGTTAATACCGGAGTCGGTCACAGGGAATCGGGGTATCTAGTTCATTAATTTTCCTAAGATTGATACTATTATTATTAAACCCTAAAACGATAAAATAAACTGGACAGATGATTGTCAGTCCAAAGCCAGGAAGGATAAAAGCGAAAACAATATCTAAACTATAAACTATAAAATAAACAGTAAACAAGAAGATGATCATGGTGATTAAACAACGAACAAACAATAATCCACCGTTCCCGCAACCCTCTATTTCCTCTCTAAAGTTATCTTGTGATGATTTAATCCAAGTTGTGGTTCACCTCTCATAAGTACGAGTTTCTACTCTCGTAGATAATTCGCCTATCAATCTCTCAAACCAAGGTGTAAGATCTCTCAATCTAGCAACCTAGATATCTAACCTATCAACTCTCGTTATGTCAAGATTAAAAATCCAATCTTTCCTATGGTGATCTAAGGTTTACACCGACTCTCGTCATACGGTAAACATCAACAACAATTCATCTTTCGATATCGATTGCATAACAAATAATCATGGAAAAGATACAACTTTAATCAAATTCACAAAACAAATCTAGATTGAAAATAAAGAACCTGCTGAAACGGATTCACATAGTTTGAACAATTGCTCAGCCTCCAAGCATTCAGCATAAAGTAGTAGCAAAACGAAATAGAAAGCGAAGGAAAAACAAGAAAAATCGCAACCCCAGCCACCCCAAAGGGGGCTGGGGCCGCCTAGGGTTTTCTCCTAATGATTGTGTATCAATAGGCCTCAATAATGTGTTATTAGGGTTGAAATCCGCGCTGCTATTTATAGAAAACTAAGTCGGTTTTCAGCATGTCGTCCGTGGACGCCCATCCGGAATTGTGGACGCCCGTCCAGATGCCTTGGACTTGCTTTAGACGCTCGTCCACTCAGCGTCCAAACTCTCTGAATCAAAAATCTTCTCCTGGACGCCAGTCCACTTTTCTGGACGCCAGTCCAGGCTGGACGGGACTTGGACGCCAGTTCAGCTGGATCCAAATTCGAAATCTTCAACTCTATCTCTTTTCTTCTAGCCGCTTCCATCCTTATCTCTTTTTCATCCATTAAATCCGACATTTATCTTCATTTAATCATCTTTTGAACCGCAATTATGCATCTACACGTCATCAAAAACATCGCAAAATGTAATAATATTCAAATAAACATAAAATCACCAATAAAACTCATAAATTAACCAATTTTGCGAATAACTCGTTAAAAACATCACTTGCTCAATATTTCAATATAAAGCTCGATTTCTATGAAAAACATCCACATATGGGGGAAATTGATATAAAACATATCCTTATAAAACGTATAAAATCACCCTTAACAGTATTATTGGCCATGCACATACTGTGTTTGAAAATTTACGGGTTATGGTGAGGATAATGTCACGTCTGATCACTAATCAAATTATAATCACTCCATTTAAGGAGTGACCCGATATGACATTATTCTGGTCACAGACCGTGTTTGATGATTTACAGTTTATGGTCAAGATAAAGTCACGTCAAATTAATCCTCAAATTGAGTCACCTTGGAAAAAGTATCCGTTTTTCCAGGAAATTCTGTTATGGTCACTTCATTTGAGGAGTGACCCGATGTAGCTTTATTCTGGCAAAGACATTGTTTGATCATTTAGAGTTTATGGCCACGATAATGCCACGTCAGACCACTCATCAAATGGAGTACTCACCACAGAAAAAATACCCGTTTTACAGGAAATTTGGTTATGGTCACTTTATTTGAGGAGTGACCCGACATGGTTTTTATTCTTGCCATATACTGTTTGATGATTTACGGTTTATGGCCAAAATAATGTTATGTTATGTCAGATCACTTCTCAAATTGAATCACCATGGAATAATTGGATCCAAATTTTGTATAGATAAAATATATGTATTTTCTTAATGGGGTCCATGGATCTCAATACCTTAAACTTGCCTTTGTCCCAGCATATTCGTGCGTTTGTTTCAATCTATATAATACCTAAAACTTGCCTCTACCCCAACGTATTCATATGTATTAATATAATATCTTAAACTTGCTTCTGCCCCTGCCTATTTTTTTGTTTCAATCTTAACTATATAACATGACAAATTTTATCATACAACTTCACCAAGTTAATGGACAAGGCCCTCCCTTCAATCTATCCACTATTCTTCATGCTTCAACTTAACGGACAGGGCCCTGACCCATCAGGGCATACTTGAAGAAGACCCAACAGGTTATGCCCTAGGTCCCTTTCAAAATGTATATTTTGAAGACCTCTAATTTTATTAAGCTAGTAGAATATATTATGCTGCCAACATGGCATCGGACCAGCGGTAAGAGCACTTGCATCAGTGTCTCTGAATAGAGTCTTTATTTTACAGACTCCAACATCATTTACAGAATCACTACACATAGTCAACTGTACCAGAATCTCTACCGTACTATAATAATAAAGTAATTGTAAACCAAAATAATTATGACATATTTACAAAAACAAATACACAGATAAATAATTTATTGTCTATTATTATAGTGATAAATATTACCTTGTATGGATATTCAAAATATGTATAGAATATCTTATTACCTTCAAAATATTACCTTGTGACTCGAAATATATATATATATATATATATATATATATATATATATATATATATATATATATATATATATATATTAGAAATAGCAAAAACTTGAATCGTTAAAAAATTCGGATTGCGGTAGATATAGATTATGATGTCCAATTTTATCCGAATCGTTGAATAGAGATCATGTATACAGATTCTGATGCAGCACATTTTAGTTGGATCTGGAGCTTGTATATACAGATTTACCACTTTTTACAGATTCTAATGCAAGTGCTCTAAGTGTTGTGGTCATTAATCTGGAAGTTTCAGATTCGAGTCCCAGTGGGGACAAAAGTGTGTGTGTTTCTTTCGTATTCATAGAATATATTATGTCTAATTTTAATAGATTAGTAACACATTTTAGGTGCTATTGAATTATGTTCGTAATACCGGGGGCTTTAAGCACACACACACACAAAAAAAAAACGAAAAAAGAAACGGCCCGGTATTTTTTTCGGTTTACCTATACTTGTGTTAAAAAAAATAGTATGGACTATGGATCAAATTCAGGACCCAAATTCTATTCATTATAAAAGAAACGGCCTATATATTTATTGAGATGGAACATTAACATTGCATATGAACTTTCAATGCACTCATTAATATTTCCATAATTCATATTCCTTATAAAAAAATAATAATAAAATAAAATAAAACCACTTGAAATCCAAGTTTTATTCCTTTTCCTAGATTGGAGTAGCTTAGTGTAAGCTGAAGGTTGTTTGCCATTATAGTTGAATGTTCAATATGAGTGTAAACACCACAGTATGTTATCTACCATTCAAGCATTAAAAAAACGGTTAAACCTTAATCCGTAAGGGCCGCCTCACCTCCGATCACACAGGAATACGAGGAGAGGTTAATCATGGGACCTAGCAGCTCAAGAATGAGGCTTTGCAATAGATATCTCTTACCGAAAGGGGCCGGCCCTTTACGGGACTCGAACCCCCACCCTCCGGCTTTAGATATAGTAAAGGTTGTTTGAACAGAAGGTAAGGAATCCATTAAATGAATTTGTGACATGACCGATGCAAATTCATCATTTATGGCTATATAGTTAATTTCGTAGGAATGGAATGATTTTTATTACATTCCAATGTTTGGGTGTCATTATAATGTAATGGAATAAAGTGTATTAGAATGAAAAATAAAATTATTTTCATTACCTTCGAAAATGAATGAAATGGAATGGAATGAAAATCGACAAAAACATGGGTGATGAGTAAGAGTGATGTGAGGTGCGGTGGTGTAGGTGATTGTGTAGGATAGGGTGGTTGGAAGGGGCGGACACGGATTTCGTGCAAAGGGGCCGATAATTAATCAAAAGATATTTTGCAATAATAATGATGCATAGTAATGATTTTTATGTTCCCTTGGATCCAAAAAAAAAAAAAGAAAACTACTATACATTGCAAAAAAAAAACACGATTATACATTCTGCGTAATCTAATTGAATAAAACACTAGTATATATCGCACAATCCAACATTTCAAAACTTATACACATTTACCTTTCTACTCCTATCAATAAAGATTTTTAACACTACAAACAATGTTTTTTTTGGAAAACCAACATTTCAAAACTTATATTCGTTTATATGCACCACTTTGATAATAACTATGTATTTTTATTTACACGATAAAAATATGTTAAATTATCCGATTATTGTAGATGATAGGAGTGAATATAAATTTTATGGGGTGAAAAAAATACATAACATATATACTGGTGTTTTTCTCCGGATTCAGGAGGCGAGTGCGCCCTACCCAAAGGGTGCATCCGCCTATGGTGGATGGTAGAGTGAGGTAGGGTATGGTATGGGGTAGTTAAGGTGGGTTGTGGGGTAAGGTTGGGTATGGTAGGTTAAGGTAGGGTGGGTAGTGTAAGACAGGGTTAGGTAAGTAATTAAGTGTAGGGTAGGGTAGGTGGAGAGGTAGGGTGCGGTAGATGATAGGTATGATGAGTGGTAGGTAAGGAAATATAGGGTGGTGGGGTGAGGTATGGTAGGTTGGGGTGGAGTGGATGGGTAGGTGAAGTGGGGTTGCGTAGGTTGGATGAGACTAGGTTAGGGAGGGTAAGATTGGTGGGGTTGTGTAGGGCCTGATACAATCTACTTCATTGTATGGTTTATGGTAAAGTACTAGCATATGTTAAAGGAGGGTGAACTCTCCCTAGCATGTGGCCCTGCTCCCGGGAAAGAATATGGAGAAAATGTTAGAAATGGTCAGGCCCTGTCCACGGGATAAAATGGTGGACATTCCGGTCTATCACAATGTTATGCATGTTCAGGCTCTCCGCATTGGGAAAGAATAAATGTGTTATAGTACTCATGAACCCATACTAATTAAATGATACATAAATGATAGGACAAGATATGATACAAAAATAATGTAACAATGAAATGAATGTTCAAAGTAAATGACAAAGGTTTGTTATTGTTGTTTATTTTCAGTTACTCCGTGAGATCTTGTATACCTGTTGATTGTTAGCTTTATGTATTATATTTACTTTATGCATTTTATCTTGTGAAAGAGAACTTGAAACTTTATCATTATACTAGTAAATGATATTAGTTCTCTTTGATGCTATATTTTTTTTACTGACCTTAATAGCTCACCCTTTATTTTAATATCTTTCAAATGATTAGATTTATTAGCAACATGAGATCAAGGATGGAAGTGATCCATGCTCCCACCTTTTCCATTTCAATAGACTATTCTTGGGTCCAATGCGAAACCCTGAATTTCTATGTGAAATATCTATTTAATTTGTAAGGGTGTTTTTGTCTTTTCAAAAAATAGGTTTTCTTTTCTTTTTCCTTTCTCCTTTTCTTTTTAAAATTTTAAAGCTTTTCTTTGGCTTTAAGAGAGGGTAAACCAACTTAAAAGTTCTAAAAAATCTATAAAATGGCTCTAAGAAGCCATAGACTTTAGAATTTTTGCATTTTTGGTTCTAGAAAATTCACCCAATCAGTCCCCCTAAGAGTGTGGTCGGGGAACCGGCCGTAGTGAATCCTACAGCTCGGTTTGATCTTTTATGGATACGTTTTGCAGATCATTGTGGTGATTTCATAGCACAGTAGGCTACAAACACTGTTTCGGATCCAAATTCATCTTTTGAAGATTCATGTGGTTTCGGGAAGTAGTTGCAGTTTTCTTCGTAAATATAGTTTTGATAAGGTAATGAGGTCTTCATAATGACACGTTTTTATTTTGAAGATCATGCTTTTAATTTATTTATCTATTGTTTCTGGATATATGCACGAATTTGGACATAACTTTGTGTATAGAATAGTTGTCTAGTAGTTGTAGCTCAGAAAACAGGCTTGAGAGCTTGGTCATGCCAGATTCCCGACGACACGTATATGAGAACTGGCTCAGCTAAACCCCAAAGTTTGTTTTTTGACAGTTCTATGATGTACGCAGTCTCTTCAGGTACTGTATTTTGTTTTCTGGTAATTTCTACAAGTCTTTTACGTAAACTGCTACGAGTAAGGGAGATAGGATGGTAGTGTGGTGTTGATATGGACCTTTGTATGATCACATAGTGTAGACATGGGATTAAAAATGAATTTATGTGCTTTATACGTTCCTACCAGGGGCGGACCCACATGGGAAAGGGTGGTGTCTATGGACCCCACTCAAATTTCCGCGTGAATATAGTAATATACCCTTTAATACTATTAAAAACTGTGTATGTATACTATTTCAGACAATCATTAATTCAATTGTCTACTTAGTTGTACTGGTTATAAGCGTTATTACTAACATTAAGGTTACTGGTTCGAAACCTGGAAGTTTTGAATTTGGCCCCCATTGAAAAAAATTCCTGGGTCCGCCACTGGTTCCTACATGCCTTATATGTTTGCTAGATCTTCTTGGTGAGGTACAATTATTTACCCGCGATGTATTGTGCCGAGTACCATGATTAAATATCGTGATGGATGTATGACTAGTTGGAATACCCATGTTCACGTGCAAATTTTGGCTCGCCATATACCTAAATCGCACCATGCCCTCATCCTAAGTGGTAGCATATAGTGTACCCTGAACTATCTTGTATTGTTTGTTGAAACAAGAACATGAATAGGAGTAATGAAACAAGAAAATAAACATGCTAAGTAGGTTAATTTTGAAACTGAACAAATACATGCAAGATGAACTAATGTAGTTAATAAGACATGTTTTCTATGCATAGTTGCTTTTAAACTATTTTTCCTTATGTTTCAAGTCTACACCTTTAAACAATTTTGATTAGGTGAAATAAGATCATGTTATGTCTCCCAACATTTGACAAACATGAATCGCTTCTTTTGATCTTCTATTCCTTACTAAGCTTCATACATGAGCTTTACTTTTTTATTTGAAACAAGAAGTTATGCAGGTTTAGGGAGGTTATAATGAAGAGCTTGGAAAACAACCTTAGGATGAAGTCATTGAGCCTCTTTATGTTTTAGTAGTTGCTTTTAGTAGTTGTTTCCTTTGAATAATGCATACGTGTCAAGTAGTTGTAGTAGTTTCTCTCTTTCAGACATGTTGATTGTATGAGATTCTAGTAGTTATTTCGGTTATTTATTATTTCAGTTTGAACAATGTCATTCTTTTTTGTGGTGTTTTTATGGAAGACTATGAGGGTCTGTCCCTCGAGTCTCATCATGTTTCTTTTCTTCCACGTCATCCTTAATTACTTTGATGTTACGCCAGACTTACGGAGGTTTTAGGGCCTTCTCTAAAGTTACATGCCGAACGTTCCATTTTAGGATAAAGACTCGCTATACGGGAGCGATGCGTTAATCTAGAGTGTCTTCTATTATTACCTCATCTTTCACGAGTTTCATGGGAAGTTATTGTGTGGTGAGGGAATTTGAGGTGAAGTGACGGATGAAACGATCAGAACCACACAGTTTAAATACAGAATGAAGGTGTGTGGTGTGTGGTATGCCACACGGTGTCTCCACACGTGTGGAGACACCACACAATAACCTCCCGAGTTTCATGCCATCTTCTTAATCCGTAATGGAGAAGTCGTGGACATCCATAAGTTTTAGTAAGTGATTGATGTAGTGATGTAGTGATGTAGTGATGTAGCAAGATGGTTTGTATCTTGTAGTAAAGTTGTATTATTTATGTTGAAGTGTGAACTTGCGCAGTAATAATGGTTTGGAATGTTGTAAGCACGATGATTCTTCAATTACATATTTAGATTTTAGTAAGCCAAGTATTTTCATTTTCAACTTCCTCGTTTATGCTTTATAGTATACTTTACGAGACTTCATGAGTCGAGAAAATTTATAGTATTCTTAGATTCTAGTCAAACAATCCGGATTTAAAAATTTACTCGAATTTTCGGTACGGGTCGCTACAGCAACACCAATGATTAACATGTGTGATACATACATTTCCTATGAAATGCAAATACATGCACCAAAATGTGTGATTTCTGAATTTGGCTTTTATCATAAAAAATGGGGTCCCACCTTCACCTCACCTTCACATGACAGCACACACATACCATCAGGAAACATCATGAAAAATGGGACATAGGAAAAAGAGAGGAAGGATAGCCAATAATACTGATTTTGATGGTGATCATTGATGGATCTTTGCTCAAGGGGGTGGATGGGTCCCACTTAACAATAAATTTACACTTTGATCAAATATAGTTCCCTGCCAGGAGACAGCCTGACTTATAATTGACCACTTCTTCATTTAGGAAATAGTAGTATGTTTTATTTATTTTTTACCCTCCTTAAATGTACTGCATTGCATGCTGTTAAATTCACAGTCAATTCTTTACTTAAAAAAATACTACTGATTTCTCTTTCCATTTAACTTACCCTGTTTGTGCTTTATTTTTTTGAGGATAGTATTAATTCGGACAGTTGTCATTCTATTATTTTCTCTGTCATATAATAAGTATTCTTCTCTATCAAAATAAATAAGTAATCCCTCTCTTCCTATTAAAATGAAGAAGTTGATAAAATAAATTGTTCATATTTATCTATAATAGAGAACATTTTTCAAAGAAATGTTTATTATCCATTTTATTAATATATCAATATTTATTACTGTTCGGTAAAAACTAGTTTTAAAATTTATAACCGAAACACCCCAAGTATAAGGTTCGTAGTATAGGATGTTAACGGGTCGTCCTAAGGGAGTGGAATGTTTATCGAATTCAAGTATAAATCTATATCGATTATGTCACAATTATCTATCTAAACTAAGGTTTGAAACTAACTAAAACCTAAACCTAAGAATTAAGACTAAAACAAGAATAAAAACAAGCAGAAAATACGAAAACAGAAAGACGGACGAGCGTTCACTAAAGTGAACGAGCGTCTGAAAACTAAATCTAATGGACGGGCGTCTGCTATTGCGGACGAACGTCTGAATACGAATTGAGGCAGAAAAGTGCAGAAAACTTGCAGGAAATTAGGGTTTATAAAACTAGAACTTAAACTAAACTTAATCTAAACGATTACGAACGAATTGATTAATAAATAAGTAAAGAAAAACAAATGAGGCAACGAATCCACCCATCAACCAACAACCCCCAACTAGATGGTGATCTAAAGATGTAGTTTTTAGTAGTGATCTATTCACGAATTCAATTAAATTTCTTCAACCAAATTCTAGGGTTTCGTTTATCTTTTCCAAGTAAACTAAACAACATACCAAACATGATCACGAGATTATCTCTAATACTCTTACTCAATCAACTATGCATAATCTCTTATAACACAATTAATCGCATCACTTGAACGAAATAAGACTTAAACCAATATATTTTCATACATAGATCCAAGCATATAGATATAGATAAATCGTTTCATCGAATCGTTAATTCCAACAAAACATGATCAATACAAAACAACATCCAAAGTGATGAAAAACTATAAATTAAACTCACTAACATAAAGCATCGAACTCTCTAGTTGGTTGTGTTGATGATGGGCTTCCTCCGTCGACTCACCGCAAGGTTTTCAGCCAACAATCATGTTGAATATGATTGTTGGGTTGGAGAAACTCATCTCTATGGAATTAGGGTTCGGCCGCACTTTTTGGTGTGAAAGTGCGATCTCAATGATGTGGTAAAAAAGTATCCTTAGGGTTGGGGCTGCTGCTGTATTTATAGAGCTCTACGTCGGTTAGGGTTTAAGTCGGCCCTGAACGCCCGTCCGGTCTTGTGGACGCCCGTCCGGTGGATCTTGACTTTGCTCTGCACGTCCGTCTATGCTTTGCGTCCAAACTCTCGTATGTGATTTCCTCTCCTGGACGCTCGTCCATGAAATCAGACGCCCGTCCAGTGGACGCTACATCAAACGTGCGTTCATCTTGGGGTCAAATTGATTTTCTCATCTTGATCTTTAAACGATTTCATCTCTATCCTTTCTCCATCATATAAATCCAATCATGCACCTTCTTCAATCCTTTTAAAGCTCGAAAAAATGTGTATCTACAAGAGGGTCAAAACATGCAAACTGTAGAAATACATATATAGATAGAAAATGACTAAAAAACCACATAAATAGCTCGAATTTGCATTTTAATAAATTCTAAACCCATTCTTCCAATTTATCCTTTTAGCCATGTGATTTTCTATAAAAATCACTAAAACACGGAAGAAATTGCTACGAAATAACTCGATAAAAACCATAAAATTAGTCGTAAACAATTACTATGTGAGAGGTAAAAGATAATGTTATATATTAACGATATTTAAGGGGTTTTTAGTTATTTTACCGTTAAAGACGTGTTATTTTATTTCTTAATAAGTATGCTTTTAAAAACTTTTGTTTTAATTAAGAACGCAGAGAGTATTTTTATTCGGCAATAAGTGTCGGTGTAAGTTTTTAAAAAGCATTTGCATATATTTTACCAAAATTGTCCCTATTTACTATTTTTTTTTTACTTAAAGCCCCCGGTATCCGGAGCCTACTGGTCCGACGAATTCGGAGTTCGGCCTGGATCGTGCCTGCAGAGTCTGACTCTTACTTAGGGGTAAGGCATGATCAAGAACTATTTCAACATAGGACGTCTCAAAGGAGAAACGAACCGGTGAACTTCCTAGGCATTTTTAAGTCACTTATCACTTGAGGCAAAACTACTTGGTTCTATTTACTACTTTTAAATTAAGATGAAAGAGAGAAGATTGTTTTTAGAGTAAATTGAAAAAATGGTTCTCAAAACGAAAGAGAAAAAGACTCCTACAACTTTATATTAAGATAGATAAGACTTATAATATGTTTTTTAAAATTTGTGCGTAAATTGCCAAATAACAATTGTTTTCGAACGACTGGAGTATTTGTTTTGTGTCTTAGAGTTCATCTTCGAAAAGACAAGATATTAAACGTGTCTTAGAGTTCATCTTTGTCTATTAATAATTCTGAAAGGTAAAATTTTCCAACATTAACCAGCTCTGAATCTAACAAATGCCCACCACTTGGGAAAATTCTATCCTAGGGACTCCCTACTAGGGAACTGTCTACGTCGCAGCATCTGGACCACACAATTTCCACACACGGGCACTGTGTATTCCACCTCAGGAAACTGTGTGGTCCAGATCCTGCCACGTAGGCAGTTCCCTACTAGGGAGTCCCTAGAGTAGAACGACCCCACCACTCGATCCCCGTCGATCCACATTAATAATGTCTGACAACATTAATAATTTCTGACAACGTTTTTTTAGCCAACCTTTTTTTTTTTTTTTTTTTTTTGATGAATTTAGCCAACCTTTGATGACAAAAAATTGTGAACATTATCAACTTATCTAATAATTAATCGATCAATTAATTGAACAACCATTAACGATCAACACAATAAATTATAACACTTAGTGAGAGATCATTAAATTAAGACTTTACCGATTATAATTACAAATATATAATCCGTTCAAAATAATAATTATAATAACAAAAAAAAAACATATAATAAGTTACACGGGCAAAAGAACATTACACGGCCAAATAATTATAATAATATAATAACATATAAGTTCTTGATTCAATCTTAAGAATATATATCGATTGAAATAATTAGCTAAAGTCTAATAGCTAAAAAAGAACGGCCAAATTAAACATTACGTGCTAAATAAGTTATTCCTAAACATTACACGGGCTAAAATTGTTGGAGCCCGAATCACCTTTTAAACAAGAAGAGTGATTGTAATGACGCTCGTGCTGATACCGATACTGATACTGATGAAATTTTTTCAACTTGATAAGATCGTAGCCCATACCGATGAATTAGTCCCAGTTTGATATGATCTTAGCTGACGCCGATGAATTAGTCTCAACTTGATAAGATTTTTGTTTGAATCGATCGAGTGACATTTTTGCCGTGAAACTGCACTGGTCATCGACGACGATGCTCCTGACTCTGGCGGAGACCCTACACATAAAAATCAAACACATAAACAACTAAATGTACAAGTTTAATTTATCTGTTTATTAGCAACTAATTACTACCCAACATATAGTCTTTTTTCAGAACTTTAAACAAATCGAATAGTAGATAAATGTCTTAAAGTTGATTTTTTATATATTCAAATATCCTTTAACTATCTTTAATGCTGCAGTTTTAAAACAAAACTAGTTAGATGAATGGATATGAACTAGAATTAAGATGAAGAGAAAAATGATCTTTTGATACTCTAAAGACAACTAATATTATGGTAATAATACTTATATTATAAAAAATGATGTAAACACTATATTATGTCAATACACTATTCTTGTAAAACATTAATGAATGAGTAAGAAGTATATTAATCAATGGGTTTCACCATATCAAAGGACAATGGGAAATGACTTGTGCACATTATATTGTGACACAATAATGAATCATCATATAAATCTCATTATTGATTAAAGTGTAGGATTTTTTTTTATTAATATTAGTGTCATCATAATCAATAATGATAAAAGGGTAATAGAGAATATATAATGAATATATGATTGCGAAAGGACAAAGGTAGTATATATATATATATATATATATTATTTAATTTGTTAGAACGTGTAGAGTATTTCATGAAACATGAAAAACAGTGAATGAAATTGTTTGTTTTTAAATTCCATCCATAAAATATACCCTACTGACAGTGACGGATCCCGAACGATTCATCACTAAGGCCAGAATTTCGTACATCAAAACTTAATATCGAATATATATACCTACTAAAAATATAATGGGTGCAAGTAAAAACAATTTATCTTGGGCGAACTTACTTATCCGTTATTTTTTTTTCCACAGAATTACATAATTGCCTCAATACAATGATGTATCAATCATTGAATTTAATCAATTAAATGAAAGTATGATGCATAAAAATCAAAAACCGTAGTAATAATAGCATCACTCGATAATAAATCATTAAAATAATTAATTAATTCATACTTACTTGCAATATTTTTTGATGCAGAATTAGAAGCATTATCACGTAGAGACTTGTTAGAATGCTGTTGACTTGGTGGTGGCAGTGGTTGTTGTGATTTCCGTCGCCGGCGGTTGTGATCGGCAAGCCTTTTCCGGCAACTTCTTTTACCGTTGTCGAATTCCGTCAGAAGATGGAATCTATTTATAATACCAATAAAGTATTTATTACACTTTCCTTCCTTTTACCCTTATTTATTATACATTCATCTATTTTATAAATTACTTAGAGTCAAAGAGTATTATAGAGTTTTACTATTAAAATTTACGACAATTAACTACTCTCTTAATCCGTATGAAATGCCTAAACGGGTTTATATTTTGGGACGGATGTAATATAACCCTATTACTCCATCCGTTTCTATTTAACCGTCGTAGTTGTCAAAAGTAAAAATTCCTTTTAATCTGTCGTATTACACTTTCAATACATTATTTATTATATTTTTCTACCTCTACCTTATTTATTAAGGAGTAAGATATGAAAAACAATTATGCATTAATTATATACAAATGATGTTATTGTAATTTTGATATTAAATCAAAACATTAACTACTTTTTTTAATATGTTCTTTTTACGAATTCTATGGTTAAATAGGAACGGATAAAGTATTTAATAATATGGAAAGAAAAAAAAAACCAGAGAAATTGGTTACAATATTCAGATGTTCACATGCAATAGTACATAAGTTAGCTAGAAATCAAATCAAAATCAAATCTTTTGCATTAAATAGTTTGTTTTGTACAGCAAAAGAATTTGTACAACTTTTTATCTCCTAGTTTTGATCGAGAGTAATGATACGGGTATAATGGTTGTGTCACAACGAGTGACACAACGATAATACGCACCGTTGATCATGTTAGATTACATAATTATCAATTTAGATATACTATGATCAACGATGCAGATCACCGTTTTATCACTCGTAGTTGCTTAACCGTTGTATCCATATCATTATTATTTTTTTTTTTTTGAATGAATATCATTATTCTTTGATTAAAAGCTTTTTGAGCCCATAATGATAAGTATAATAATAATAAAAAAAGTATTTTTTTACTATTCAGAGCAAAAACAGATCGTACAGGCGTACATTAATACTCCAAAACGAAGCTGCTGCAAACTTACGGGGAAACATAATTTTAGGGACAAAAATGCCCTCGGGATCGAAAAAAATGTACGGACATAATGCCAATGATTATTATCCGGTCGACATCCTTATCTCCGCAGGGCATTCTCGTCATTTTAACACACCAAAGTTTGTGCATAGGAATCCAGGCAATAATTCAAGATATATAGTTGGGAAAACACGATAATACATCCGATTCAAAATTTAAATCATCCTATAAATTTTTAACAGATTAAAAAAAAAGTAGTTGAATATAATAAATTTAAAATATAAATGTTTAAAATGTCATTTGATCATCATTATTGCAATAATTGTTAAGTAATAAAAATGGTTGAATTGATAATAAATTAGAGATAAGATATAGAAAATAATAATAAATGTTGTATTGGTAATTTAGAATGACATATATAGTAGGAAAAATAAAAAAAAATGTACAATCACTTATATTTTGGCACGGATGCGGTATTCATTTCATTTGACATAATATAATTTCTATTGCATTATTTATTATTAATTTTCTTATTTTACATTATTTTTATATAATAAAAGATAAATAAAAAGAAGAATATTAATTAATTATATTTGCCAACAAGGCAATGGCCCAACGGTAATTATTGTGGTTTTCAACCTTGATGTTTCGGGTTCGAGTTCCAGTGGAGACACAGATATGTATGCATGTGTATATTTCGTATCTATAAAAAAATGTTATATTTAAAGAATTTTTAGTCAATTTATTGTTACAGTAATTATATTAACTCATTTTTTAATATATGATTCTAATAACTGCATAACTTAAATAAATTAGATTGATTTTAAATATCATGACATGTGCATATGCTTGTGTGAGTCAAATTGTTTCCCTTAAGGATGTTCACATTGCATGAAGACTTATTAATTAATTATGAACAAAATGGTCTTTTGTTAGGTAGGCTCACATAACAGGAGTATTATAGATGGGGTAGAATATGTGATTATAAATAAATAAAAGTTCCAAATAATTATAAATCCATCCAAAAAAAAAAAATTATACATAAAATGTTCCAATCAAGAATATATATGCAACTAAACATGCACCCCTATATTAGTTGAAAAATGATAGATTTGTTAAAACAAAATAAAATAAAAAATAATTATAAAAAAAAAGAGTAGAAACACTTATAACTGTAAAATATGTTAAAAGTATATTATATTTAGAGTTTTGGAGTAAGTTTTTCATTATTTGATTTATGTATGTATATATATATACATGCAAACCAATGAAGGGCAATCATTTATTGGTATATCTACCAACTCTTATAAAAAAGAGAAAAAGAATGACACGTCTGTTTTTCATGTGATTATCTCATAAAATGCATTTAATAAGTTAGGTTTCTTCATATCATTTAATAATTTTTAATATTTTACTCATCATGTCAAACGATATATATGAGGATGATTTTATTGTTATATACTTATATATCAATTATTGAGTTTCTATACATTTTAATCATTTTATATGCTATCATATTCTATGATCACAATGATACAATGAAGCTTTATCACTTTTGACAAATTATTTTTCCCCTTTTTTTTTTTTTTTTGATTTTTTTTGTTTTTGAAATGCAATGATTCATTAAAGTGACTTATCTATCAAGTTAATAGACGAGCCAATGATTTTCACTTATAAAGTGAAATAATTTTTAAAAATATCATTTTAAAGAAATCAAGGTTTTTTTTTTTGTTTTTGTTTATACTCTTATCTAGTATAAGATAAGAAAATTTTGCATTTCTTATATTTAATGATATTTTAGTTATCTTTTTTAAATGGATATTTTAGTCTTGTCCAAAAAAAAAAAAGGATATTTTCGTCATTTAAGTATTGAAATTAAACAAAGCTCATTTCCTTAATAATACCTTCCAAAAATATTAATCATTTTACAATAAAAATGAAACATTTATTAAAAAAAAATTATCATACTTTCAACCAATTATCATAAATTTATAACTATTGTATTAATTATTATCAAAGGTTTAGTCTTTTTTTACATATAACTTTCTACAATGGTTTATATTTTGGAGGTGGGAGTATGTGATTTCGATAATACTTACATCATTAATCAATGATATAAAAACATGCTATGTCGGTTCCGTTTGAATGATTATTATTTGAGTAATGATACGGACACAAACGTTCAGGCACAACGGGTGATATAACGTTGCATTTTCACTTTTGATTATAATAAGTCTGAGTCCTACATCATAATCAAGGCGAAAATACAAGTTGTATCATCCGTTATGACAGAACGGATGAAAAATTCTTATATATGGTACCTCCGTATATATATGTGGTTGCCTACGTGGTTGAATTTGAATCATACGGCTTCAATCAAGAATGAAACAGTGTAATCAAATCAATATTAACACAATGGGTAACTCTACATTTATGGAATTACCACAGAAGAATTACCCGATTGGTTGTGTCGGTATCATTATTTTTTATATTTAGACCGATAAAGATAGGAAATGTGAAATGGTTTTAAGGTCATTTTGAATAAAAAATATGGCCCACAAACCTGCTACACTGTTGGCAGAATCGCTGAGTCAACCCGGCGGTGATAACGGTGGCAGCTTTCGAGTGGAACTCACAAACCTTATGTCGCCGGTGATAGTGCTTGGAATTCGACAGGTCGGCATTACAACCTTCAGCTTGACATCTAGGTGAGTTAACCGAACCCGGTTCAGAAATTCTAGACCGGCGGTAAAGCCGGCTAACAAAATCATCTTCCGATGAAGCAAAATAGGTTCGACCACCCAAATTCAAGCCAATCCGAGCACCACCGGCATTGTTGAAATCAACTAACGGCTCACTTTTTGGAACCACCATGTAACCGGTTGAACCAGACGGTTCAAGTGAGTGTAGTGAACCTTGGGTGTATGATGACTCAGTACCGTACACTGCAAGTGTGTCGTAAATTGAGTGATGAAAATGGTGGCTGCCGATAAAGGGTTGCTGTTGGTGGTGGTGGTGGTGGTGGTTGTGGTTGTTGTGGTGGTGGTTATGCTCCTCATGAGTGGTGTCAAACTGAGCATTCGGGTTAATAAAAGCTACTGCTGATGGTTCATTGAAATTATGGGTTCCGTATGGATCAAGAATTTGGCGGTTAAGGCCGGTGTCCGGCGGGTTTTCATCGCCGGTAAACATGATCGGCGATGGGTTTCCCCATTCATACTCCAACATGACCACCAAATGGAGTTTTTGTTTGAAATTTGGTGAATATGCACAAGAACTAATATCTCTGTGAAATCAAGAAATGCAGAGAAGCAGTAACTGAACCACCCAGGTAGTAAATTAAGAAGGTGGGGGTGGGGGTGGGGGTGGGGGTGGGGGTGGGTGGTGTGTGCAGGGAAATCTGTCAGCTTTAAGGTGTGGAAGATTATGGTGAACAAAAAGGCTGCAAAATTATTAGTGTAGCCTTACTGTGAGTGAGAGCATTCTTTAGTAATTGGTTGCCTTTTGAGTTCAAACTTTATGAGGTTTTGTTGAATGGTTTTAAGGATTTCTAGGACCCTAGGACAAGAGAATCCTTAAAATAAATAAATAAATAATAAATAGTCTCAATTGAGAAAAGGCTACCTAGGATGTAAGATTCTAGTTAAGTAAGTATGAGTAATGAATGATTACCAAAGGTTAGGGCACTCTCATTTCTACTTTAGATATAGTGAACTACTTCATCCGTTTTTATTTAACTGTCGCATTTATTACAAACACATATATTATAAAAATTATTTATTGTTTTGACTTAACATCAAAATGATAACAAAATTTCTTGAATATAATTAATACAATATTGTTTTAAATCTCTATATTCTTTAATAAACAAGGTTAGATGTAGAAAAGTACAATATATGATGTTTTGAAATGTAACTACGACTAATAAAAATAATTTTTACTTTTGACAACTACGACAGTTAAATTGAACGGAGAAAGTATTTATTTGTGTGTTTATTCATTTCATTATTTAGGTACGATTTTGATGGAATGTCGAAATTTTAGTTTTATTACCGTGTTTAAGGTCTAATTATGTTAGTCAAAAATCTATATAAAGCTGAGGTACATGAATACCATTGTAAATCAACTCGTTAGCATTAGTCTTCATATTTTGTACGTAGTTTAGGTTTCCAAAAGGGCTTTAGGACGCATTTTCGACAATAAATTTCTTGTTCTACTTCTAAAAGTTTGAGTTTTAATTGATTTTGAAGATCTATATCCCTCAATCATTGCGGGGGACCAAGATCCTCTCAAGTAACTTAAGGATAAAGTTAATGTTTTTACATATAATGAACTAAACTACGTAGTTTTGGAAAAAGTGAATCAATGGCTAGATGTTTTACACTTTAGGGGTGTGTGGTTGGATCATGCATACTTGAGAGAATATCATCTCAAGTTACTTGAGAGGATCCTATCCCCATTGCGGGGTATTCGGATTCACCGGTTGCGTTGAAGTGTCCCGTATTGAGCACTTGTAATTGTTTCACAACACTTTATTAAGATATGAAATTCACTCACCTTACAATCTACGTTTTGAAGATGATGCATCTCTTTTGATAATTGTTTTTCAACAACACTTTATTAAGATATGAAATTCACTCACCTTACAATCTACGTTTTGAAGATGATGCATCTCTTTTGATATATGTTTTTACGTCGGAAAGACTTGCATTTCAACATGCTCGGCTTTTAAGTGTGATAACAACTACTAAAATAGATCACGAGTTTTTAAATGTGTTGAAATTATAATCGATCTCGGTTTTTAAGTGTGATAACAACTATAATAGATCACGATTTTTAAGTGTGATAACAACTAAAATAAATCACGGTTTTTAAATGTGTTGAATTATAATAGATCTCGGTTTTTAAGTGTGATAACAACTAAAATAGATCATAGTTTTTATTATCACGGTTTTTAAGAAAAGCGAGACAAGAACATCAATCAATCACGGTTTTTAGGTTTGTGATTAAAAAAAATGATATTTTATAATCATATCTTAGATTAGTGTGGTTGAAAATGATAATATAGTGGGCATCGGCCAGGTGGTAATTAGTGTGGTTCCTTAATCAAGAGTATCCGGGTTCGAGTCCCGTGTGGCAACAAAAGATATGTGTGCGTATATTTCGTTTTCGAAAAAAAGAATGATCACACTTTTTTAGGTGTGATTGAAATTATAATATATCTCGGTTTTTAAGAGTGATAACAACTACTAAAATAGATCACGAGTTTTTAAATGTGTTGAAATTATAATAGATCTCGGTTTTTAAGTGTGATAAAAACTATAATAGATCACGAGTTTTTAAGTGTGATAACAACTAAAATAGATCACGAGTTTTTAAATGTGTTGAAATTATAGTAGATCTCGGTTTTTAAGTGTGATAACAACTAAAATATATCACGATTTTTACTATCACGGTTTTTAGGAAAAATGAGACAAAAAATCAATCAATCACGGTTTTTTACTGTGATTAAAATAATATGGTATTTTATAATGAGATTTTAGTTTAGTGTGGTCAAAAATTAGAAGAAAGAAAACATCGGTCTAGTGGTAATAAGTGTGGCTCCTTAATCCTCAGTATCCGGGTTCGAGTCCCAACAAAGACAAAAAATATGTGTGCTTTATATATTGTTTTTGAAAAAAAAAACTTTTATTGGTGTGATTTAAATTATAATAGATCACGAACGCTGTGATATCGTAGTCACATCATATTTTGGATTGTGACTAATGTAAATATATCACACTTAAAAACCGTGATCTTTATGCTTTTGTTAGCCTTATAATTGTTGCCCTTATAGTGCCCTATATATGCCTTGTGTGACTTGTGACCCAGGTTCTTTATAGACCTATATATACTTGAGGGGGTTTGTTGAAACGTCTCATATTGGACACTTGTAATTCTTCCATTTACCATGTTAATTAAGAGATAGACTTCCATCACCTCACAACCTAGGTTTTGTGGATGAGTCACATCCTCTTATATATATGAGTTCGGGTTTGTATTTTCAACAGGTTGGAAAGCATTTCGAGGATTGATAGAGTCGATCTCTACCATCAACTCGAGTTGTAATGGAAAAGCTCTTATTTTCTTCTTGAGGTGTTTTGTTTTATAAATATGAATCTATTGTTTTCTTCTAAGATGATTGTAAGCTAAATATTTAGTTAACCAAATTATTAGTTAATGAACTCGAATCCAATATGAGATTAATGATGATTTGTTCATGTTGTAATATGAGAGACACGTAAAATCTAGAATACGACCGTTCTGTGGGCGCGGACGCGCGGTCGTCTGTATATACCGTGACAGAAAATATCATACTTCAACAATCGAATTATCATCTCTCAGCAGTAAATAGCATATTTCACAAAAGTCGACCTCTTAAATTGTGTGAAACGTTAATTTATATATTCTTTAACATAGAAATCTTGATATTCGATCTCTTTTTTTTTTCTCAATTTAATCCATTTTCAATTCGAATGTAATTATATGAATTGGCATTTGAATCATTCAAATTGTTAATAGAAATAAGGGGGAATGAGGGAGAATAACAGAAATATTTTATCAATTGAGTAAAAGGACAATCTTTTGAAACTTTTGCATAAAGGACAAAACTATTTATTCACTGTCGAAATTCACTTGTGTTCGAAATTCACTGCCGAAATTCACTGTCGAAATTAACTAATTTTCAAAATTCATTGTCGAAATTCACTGATTTTCGCGATTCACTGTCGAAATTCACTAGGGAGATTCACTGATTTTCGGGATTCACTGTTTGTCCTTCTCGCTATAAAAATTATGCAGTTGTCCTTCTCCCTATAAAAAATATGTAGCCGTCTTGTTACTTAAAAATATTCCAGATTGTGTCATTATCCCTAATTTCCCATAAAAATAAATCTTTAGATTTCAAAATCAGAATCCACACATGTAAAACTCTGAATCCAATATGACAACTTACGTCACTTTCAGATCTTCATGACATCATAAATTAATAAGATAATTATGATAATTACATCCTAAAATACATCAAACACATCATGAGAATCCCTAGAACGCATTAATCGGGCCCAGAATTCCTGAACCCACTTGGGGTGTGGTACCCACACAGGAGTTGAAGCACGGTTCGAACCCCGGAGTTGTCATTTTTGGAATGTTCAACCTCCAGCAGTTCAAATCAGTTGTTCACAACATCTACAAAATGAACCACACTTCAAACTCTCACCACTTTACATACTTATAATCATTCACAAAGTTCTCTCAACTTTCCTAATCATTTCTCTTAGGTCTTATAAGGCGGGAAATAACATATTTTAGCAATATAAATCATCATCTCTCAGTTGTATTCAAGTTGTAGGTAAATCTCTTCATGTTCTAAGTGGTTTCTTCATGATATTTTTAGTAAAACAAAGAAGAATTAATTGCTTATAGATGAAGGATACTTCTTAGTAGAAGACGAATCTGTAGGTCTTACCCCTAACAATCCATACATGTAAGGATTTAGTGCATCAAAGTTTGTAACATTTTACGTGTTTTATGTGGATTTCGTGATATCATGTTTTTATTATTATTATATTTGTGTGTAACTAAGCAAGAGAATAAACATTTAATGCATAATGGGAAGAAACCTAAACTCCAGAAAATCCACGTGTTTCACCCCACCGGGCTACGCTAGTTTTGGGCCGGCGCTACGGTAGGAGTTGGTACTGCAGGCCCCATGTAGTCCACACAATGGAAATCTATAAGTGAAATGTTGGAATTCCATGTTTTAGGGTATTTTCTGCAAATTTCCAGAATATATCACATGTCAGAAATCATGACTATAGGGTTTTTATGTCTGTGATACATTGGTCATGTTAAATGCAATATTTTTAATCTTGAAATCATGGGTTTTCTGATTAGACATCATGTCCATAGGGTTCTTAATGTTCTATTTATGTCAAGTATGATTCATGACTAACCATGTTAACTTGTAAAATTGATAGACATGTTGATGGTTTCATAATTTGTTAGAAATCATGTTTATAGGACTGAATTCATGTTTAAAGTAAGTTAGAATGAAATATACACTCTTGTATAATCTTACAAGTTTTAATGTATCTAAGAATATTGTTCATGTTGGTGATTTGACAAGTAATTAATACTTGTGGAATTGTTGTTATGTTCATAACAATAATCTCTTAAGTGCTTAGATATCATGTTCTAGGGCTACAAGTACAGTGTGTTCAATTGAATGAGAAAGTGAAAGTGCCTTTATGTACTTAAATCTTATGTCTTATGTTTCAGTTTTGTAAGTCATAGTCAGAAACTAAAATGAATATTTATGTAGGTGTAGTATTAGGACCAATAGCCCGAAGGGAATCTGCAGAGACAAGTTATGTTGGCTCTACGCTATCCCCTACCGACACTGCAGTAGAACTTGCATTTGCAAGGTCCGGGGCAGTCTACTAACCACATGATAACTTGTTTGTATGATCTAAGTAGTTAACTATTATTTCTACTTCGGTTATCAAGATGTATACGATTTGTGCTATATGAAAACAGAAGAAAGATATTATGAACTAAAGAAAGAGAATAAAGTGACAGTACAATTATAGTTGGTTTATGGTTAAGTACTAGCATGTGAATGGGCAATGAATCTTCGAGGGTCCCCAACACTAGGTCCCTCTCCCCGAAAATAATATGGAGTATATGGCCAAGGTCGGTTAGGTCCTGTCCACGAGATATAATAGTGAACGTTCTTGTTTGTCAATATTGTTATTCAGTCCCTCCACGTCAGGAAAGAATAAATATGGCATAGCATTCATTAGCCAATGTTAGTAGTGAATCATAAATGATACAATAATGATTATGGCATTATTGGAAAGTCTAGCAAAATTGGTAGGTGTGCATTTCATTTTTGTAAAACAAATGTTGGAACTTTACCATGACCCTGTAGGTGGTAGTAATTAGTTTCCTTTGATGCTATATTTTCTTACTGAGCTTCATGGCTTACCATTTACTTTAACATCTTACAAGTTGATTAAATTCGGTAACAATGGGAGAATGATGATACGAGTAGTTATGACTCCTACGTCCCCTATTGTAGATATCCATGATTACTAGTTAATTCTTGTGTGCAGAAAGAAGGTAATGGTGTTTTGTATTTGAAGTATGATCGTAGAAGTTGTGTTATTTATTGTTAGCATAAGTAAATATATTAGGAATATATTTAGGAGATTTATTAGTCCAGTCAATATCTTCCATAAATTAGTCAATAGTCTAGCATGATTCTAGGAGATATTTTGGATCAGTTACAACAAAGTTGTGTTGTATATGTATTACCTTCTTTGATAAGGAAAGACACCAAGAATTCATATTCTTATATGGTATCAGAGCAATCCCAGCCACCGCCGTTATTTTTTTCTTTCTCTTTTCTCTTCACCACCACTGCTTTCTTCCATCATGTCTGACTCTACAAAAATTCATCCGGCAATGGCTGTCAATAATGTGAAATCCGTTATCCCAATCACGTTGGATATGGAAACTGGCCAATATCATTCCTGGGCTATCCTATTCAAGAATTTGGCTAAAGCACATGATGTTCTTGACCACATCGTGCCGCCAAGTGAACCCACCGGAAAAGCTGCTGCAGAAAAAGCCAAGGCCGACAATCTCCCGCTCTGGCACCGTCTAGATGCCATCGTCTTACAGTGGATCTATGCCACTGTTTCACCTGATATTCTCTCCACAATTCTAATTGAGGATGATACAGCTGCAGATGCTTGGGCAAGAGTGGCAAACATTTTTCAGGATAACAAAAATTCTAGAGCAATGTTCTTGAACAAGGAATTAACCAATACCTCGTTGGCGGAATTTCCTTCTACAGCCGCCTATTGCAATCGTTTGCGGTCCTTGGCTGACCAGCTCAAGAACATGGGTGCCCCGGTTAATGAACAAGCACTGGTTCTTCGAATGCTTGAGGGATTGACCGCTCTCTATAAGCATTTTGTGACGGTGCTGCAACATAAGAAGACGTTGCCGGATTTTGCCACGGCCCGATCCAAATTAGCTCTGGAGGAGACGACCTTGATGGAGCAAGCTCGGTCTGAATCCATAGACTCCTCGACGGCTCTGTTAAATCAATCGTCGGAGGCGGTGCAAAGGAATCAAGCAGCGGTCTCACAGCAGCAGCAGGTTTCTGGGGCTCGTGGTTCCTCTTCTCGCAATAGCAATACCAATCGGTCCAAAAACAGAGGCTCTGGCCGCAACAATGGCGGAGGAAATCATTCCGGCAAACAAGCTACAAGTGGGAACCACAATGGTCAGGGGGGAAACCGCCGTCAATCTCAGCCAGCACCAGCTTCCGGCGGCGGCAATTGGCAGGGGACACAATCGTGGATTCCACCTTGGTGGATGACAATGCCAAATCCATATGTTATACCTCCTTCACCATATCCGACCCGGCCCACTGTTTCCCCAAGTGGAATTTTAGGCCCACGGCCTCAACAGCAGCAGCAGGCTTACAACGCCCAATGGACCCCGACGGATATCGAATCGGCTATGCATACGATGACTTTATCACCACCGGATCCAAATTGGTACATGGATACCGGGGCTACGTCACACATGACATCGGCGTCAGGTACGCTTACGCCTTATTTTAATTTGAGTAATCATTTTGGTATTACTGTTGGTAATGGACAATCAATCCCGATTCGTGGTCATGGTAATGCTGTCCTTCCTTTCCCAAACCCGCCATTGCATCTAAATAATGTCCTTCATGTTCCCAATATTATCAAAAATTTAGTGTCTGTTAGAAAATTTACTACTGATAACAATGTTTGTGTTCTTTTTGATCCTATCGGTTTTTCTGTGCATGATCTGCAGACGGGGACATGCCTAATGAGATGTGATAGTTCGGGTGATATTTATCCTGTTACTTCCGCACCGCATCCTCCAAAATTGTCATCTTCCGCATTATTAGCTTCTTCTGTGTGGCACGATCGATTGGGGCATCCGGGTCCAAATATTCTCAATTTTTTACGTTCAAATAAATATATGGGGGAATGAGGGAGAAGGACAGAAATATTTCATCAATTAAGTAGAATGACAGTTTTTTGAAACTTTTGCATAAAGGACAAAACTATTTATTCACTGTCGAAATTCACTTGTGTTCGAAATTCACTGTTTAAATTCACTGCCGAAATTCACTCTCGAAATTCACTAAATTTCAAAATTCATTGTCGAGATTCACTGATTTTCGGGATTCACTGTCAAAATTCACTGTCGAAATTCACTGATTTCGGGATTCACCGGGGAGATTCACCGATTTTCGGGATTCACTTTTTGTCCTTCTCGCTATAAAAATTATGCAGTTGTCCTTCTTCCTATAAAAAATATGTAGCTGTCCTGTTACTTAAAAATATTCCAGATTGTGTCCTTATCCCTAATTTTCCATAAATATATTGAGTGCTCGCACTCACCTCGTTCGGGTTTATGTCGGTCATGTATGTTGGGGAAACATGTTAGACAACCTTTTTATGATTCTACTTCTGTGTCTTTTTTGCCCTTTGATATTATTCATAGTGACTTGTGGACATCTCCAGTAATAAGTACTTTTGGTCATCGTTATTATGTGTTATTCCTGGATAATTTTACAAATTATTTGTGGACATTTCCAATTGCAAACAAATCTGATGTGTTCTCTATTTTTTCAAAATTGCATGCGTATATTTCAACTCAATTCGACAAAAAGATTAAAACCCTACAGTGTGACAATGGAAAAGAATTTGATAACCGTCCTTTCCGTTCCTTTTGTGACTCTCATGGCATCACTTTCCGTTTTTCCTGTCCCTACACATCTTCTCAAAATGGTAAGGCGGAACGAAAAATCCGTACGATCAATAATCTTGTCCGTACTCTTCTTATTCACGCCTCGGTACCCCCCATTTTTTGGAACATGCTTTGGAAATGGCTACATACCTCTTAAATATTATCCCGAGTCCACTCTTGAATAATGACACTCCCTTAAAACGGTTGTTTCATAAAGATCCCGCATACACTCATTTACGAGTCTTCGGCTGTCTTTGTTACCCTCTTTTTCCATCCACGACCATACATAAACTCCAGCCCCGTTCTACTCCGTGTGTGTTTTTAGGATATCCTCCAAATCACCGTGGTTTTAAATGCTTTGATATTTCCACTAATAAAATTATTATCTGCCGTCACGTTTCGTTTGATGAAAATGTTTTCCCGTTTGCAAACATTCATCAACCATCTCCTGACACATATAATTTTTTGGACCATGATCTTAGTCCTTTAGTATCTCAGCAAATATATTTCCCTTCCAATTCTATACACACAGCGGCTGCCCCTCCTTCTCCTTCTCATTCCACGGCCCAAAACAGACTTGAGCCCACTTCCTCCACCGACATGGACCAGCCCACTCCCCCTTCTTCTTCCACATCTTCCCAGTCCACTTCTCCTTCATCATCAGCCCACCACTCTCCTGTCCAAACTCCTTCTCCTCCTCCTGGCCCTACCACACGTGCGCGTCACGGTATTTTCCGGCCCAATCCCAAATATTTTTCAGAACAAGCCTTTCCCACCACGGTCACCAAGTCTCCCCTTCCCCGTAATCCGGTGACAGCATTACGTGATCCGAACTGGAAATTGGCTATGACTGACGAATATGATGCTCTTATTAAAACTAAGACGTGGATTTAGTGCCTCGACCACCTAATGTTAATGTGATACGTTCCATGTGGATTTTTACTCATAAACATAATGCTGATGGTTCTTTTGAGCGCCATAAAGCTCGACTTGTAGGTGATGGGAAGACACAACAGGTGGGCATTGATTGTGGTGAAACTTTTAGTCCAGTCGTTAAACCGGCCACCATTCGGACAGTTCTTTGTTTATCTCTGTCCAAGCAATGGCCTCTTCATCAGCTGGATGTAAAAAATGCCTTTTTGCACGGGGACCTTCATGAGACAGTCTATATGCATCAGCCTGTTGGTTTTCGGGATCCGGTTCATCCTGATTATGTGTGTTTACTTCGTAAATCACTATATGGACTTAAACAAGCCCCTCGCGCATGGTACCGGCGTTTTGCGGATTATGTCTCAAGCATGGGTTTTTTCAATAGCAAATCGGACTCATCTTTATTTATTTATCATTCCGGCTCCGACATTGCATATTTACTCTTATATGTCGATGATATTATCCTTACAGCATCCTCGGAAGCTCTTCGGATATCGATTATGGCTCGTCTTGCATCCGAATTTGCGATGAAAGATCTTGGTCCCTTACACTATTTTCTTGGTATACGGGTTACTCGTCACTCGAATGGCTTATTTCTCTCTCAACAACAGTATGCCACAGAAATTATTGAACGAGCCGGGATGGCAAATTGTAAGCCGTCCAAAACTCCGGTTGATACTAAAGCAAAACTTGGGGCTGCGGCTGGGGAGCCTATCGCCGATCCTACACTCTATCGCAGCCTTGCCGGGGGTACCTTACTTTCACTCGGCCCGATATTTCATATGCGGTTCAGCAAATTTGTCTCCACATGCATGATCCTCGCACCGCACATTTCCATGCACTTAAGCGCATTATTCGATACATTCAGGGTACTTTACACTTGGGCTTGCAGTTGGCGCCTTCGTCCTCCATGGACCTTGTTTCATACACGGATGCCGACTGGGGGGGGTGGTGTCCGGACACTCGCCGTTCTACCTCTGGTTATTGTGTTTTTCTGGGTGATAATCGCATCTTATGGTCCTTCAAACGTCAGCCTACCCTATCCCGCTCTAGTGCAGAGGCCGAGTATCGTGGCGTGGCCAATGTGGTCTCCGAATCATGTTGGCTTCGTAATTTATTATTGGAACTCCGTTGTCCAGTTCGAAAAGCAACGTTGGTTTATTGTGACAATGTGAGTGCGGTTTATCTTTCCGGAAACCCGGTTCATCACCAACGAACCAAACATATTGAGATGGATATTCACTTTGTTCGTGAGAAGGTTGCTCGAGGTGAAGTCCGCGTTCGTCATGTCCCTTCCCGGTATCAGATTGCTGACATTTTTACGAAGGGTCTACCACAAGTTCTTTTTGATGATTTCCGGAATAGTCTCAACATCCGAGAATCTCCCGTTTCGACTACGGGAGGGTGTTAGAATAAGTGAATATATTAGGAATATATTTAGGAGATTTATTAGTCCAGTCAATATCTTCCATAAATTAGTCAATAGTCTAGCATGATTCTAGGAGATATTTTGGATCAGTTACAACAAAGTTGTGTTGTATATGTATTACCTTCTTTGATAAGGAAAGACACCAAGAATTCATATTCTTATATTTATGAAGAAGTGTGAAGTATTATTGTTGTAGTCATGTTAATATAAGGATACTTCTCTTATGTAGCTAGTTATGTATTGGGAGTTGTAATAGACGAGTCTATTCATGTCTAGCTTC
Source organism: Gentiana straminea (assembly GCA_036785695.1). Classification (NCBI taxonomy): domain Eukaryota; kingdom Viridiplantae; phylum Streptophyta; class Magnoliopsida; order Gentianales; family Gentianaceae; genus Gentiana; species Gentiana straminea. Next base: position 7,208,054 of record JAVUPR010000137.1, on the reverse strand, counting down.
CTCGTTTATGACTTTTGCGTACCATGCAATGCTTCATGATTCGAGAAAGTATTCATAGCTTTCTCAAATCATGATCACCGAATTGTCCGGATCCAGAAATTCATGCGCTCACGTTTTTGAGTCAGGTTGGGTCGTTACAAACACCTCCGCAGTGTTGAGAAACGATGACTAGATGATACAATTGATTAACAACATTAACAGCTTTGTACACTATCATTCTCCTCTTGAGAAAATGACATCAATATACCACACATGCAATTATGCATCAAGTCGGCTGAAAAGTGGTTGGACTTTTCATATGACACGTTAATATTCTACAATTGTGTTTTACTTTACTATTCATATCTTTCCACGGTTTCTAGTTGTCAAATGTTGAACGACTACATGTATAATGAGTCTTTTTTTTTTTTTTTTTTTTTTGGAGGAATATAATGAGTCATGTTATTGAGATCATTTTCATTTCGAAGAGATAATGGGATACAGTTTTTTAAGCATCGACTCTGACATATCTTTAGGTAGAATGTATGTGATTTTCCAAACATAATTTTACTCAGAAAGTCTTCTAAAAAATTAGTCATAAAGTTTGAAATGTACATTCTGATAGGCATCGAGTCTAGAAAACTCCAACTCAAATTAGTTAAAAAGAGAATTAGTTTATGACTCATATTCGGACATAATAGTTTTATGTGTAAAAAGACACATTGAATACACAATTGTTTGAAACACAATTGACTTAGAGGTGTAAAACGACCCGAGTCGCTCACGAGTAGCTCGACGCTCAGCTAACGAACTGCTTGTTCGAATATGATCTAACTGAACTCGAGCGGTTTACCGAAGTTAACGAGCCAAATTTGAGTAGTTTAAAGCTTGACTCGTAATGTTCACCAGTTTTATCGAGTAATATTATATTATATTAAAACATATATAATTAATATAGACGAGAAACATCATTTCCCTTCAATATTTTCAAAGGGAAACATGTTCATCCTGTTTTTATTCAAACCAATCTTGGTTATAGACATGTTAAGCATATTTATCTGACGAGAAATGATTTTTTCATGAATAATAAAGAAGGTTTACATAAAAACAAAAGTCAGTAAAAATATACTTTATTTTTGTTGTCAATTTAGTGTGGTGACATGGTCAGAGACGGACGCATGATCTCGAGTAAGAGAGGGCAATAAAAATTTTAAAGGGCAAAAAATTATTTAAGGAGGACAAACTATATGTATCGTATAAATTTTAATGTATTTTTTTTGAATTAAGAGAGCAGTTGTCATCTCTTGATGTAAGTCCGTCACTGGACATGGTATGATTTCCAAAATTTCGGTGTAAACTCTATGATATATTTTTGGGCATATACAAAATATACACACACAGATAAATTTTTATGTTCATCGTGATTAAATCTCGAAACAAATAGGTTAAGATTTTTATAATTACCACTGAACCAATATCTTGCGACTCCGGTAAACTCTACGACTAAGTTAGACATTCCGTACAATGATGGTCAACGTTCCGTGTTTCCCACCAAACGCACCCACAACCCCAAGATCTTTTTTTGTGGACAATTTTATCCGTTACTTTCCTTTTCTTCTGAGAAGACATTACTCTCTTTTTTTTTTAGAATCCAGTCCCTTTTTTTTCAAGATATTACTTTCCTTTTTTATTTTTTTTAAAGGTAATATTACTTTTTTTTTTTTTTTTTTTTTTTTGAGGAGTTATTACTCTCTTTTCAAAAGCCTATTTTTTCATCGAAATATAGGGAAATCTTTTAAGATCCCTTTACATTGTATTTTAAACAAATGAATTTCAAACACAAGTGAATTTCGACAAGTGAATAAATATTTTTGTCATTTATGCAAAAGTTTCAAAAGATCGTGTCATTCTACTCAATTGATGAAATATTTATGTCCTTCTCCCTCATTCCCCCTACATTGTATAATACTAACATAGATACCTTTTTGTAGTTTTACATTTATCATATTAATCGGTTAATGCTAGTTTTACAACACTTCAGACACATTTTATACGATTGACGATCATGTTAGACTAATTCATCATCATGTCGAACTATTGTGTTATATGTCGTGCTCTCAGTAATTGTGGCATTAACGTTAATCTAATAATATACAATAAATATAACTAGCCAAAAAATCTCACATTCCACTTAATTTCCATTATGAACCACTCCCTCAGTCCCTCCTTTCAAATTTAACTGATCGAGTTATTTAAGAAATTTGATTCTTTTTATCTGATATAGCTCTATTTCCAATGAAGTATTTATTATATTTTTCAATATCTACCTTATTTATTAACCGGTGAGAGAATAAAAAACACTTCATTAAATTATATTAAAAAGGTTTTTTTAGTCGTTTTAGTGTTAAAGTTAAAGCAGCGAATAACCTCCTAAATATATGTGTTTTTGGTTATTTCGTCAGTTAATATGAAACGAATGAAGTAGTACATACTGTCTTTTTTTGTTACTCAGTACATACCGTCTTTTTTCTCATAATAATGTTTTTTTAGCTTTTACACACATTTTAAGAAACATGATAAATGAATCACTTTTAAAAAAATTTTGTATTGTTTAATGTTAAAATGAAACCCAAAATAATTAATATTGCATTATTTGTAAAGATATTTTATATTTTGGGACACCACAAAAACTAAAAGACTATATATTACAAGACATACAAAGTATAATTCATTAAATTATGACAACCACACAAAAGAAGAAAAAGAAAACGAAATCAGGTTGTAATTTTCCGCTCTCGCCCCTTCAAAATAATTAGTACTACTTCATCCGTCCCAAAATATAAGTTTGTTTGGGATTTATTCACACAAAAATTAAGAAATTTTTTGAACTGGTTATGTGTTATTAATTTTAACGAGAGTCGGTTGTGAGGCCAAAACCGACTTCTCATAATCATGGACGGAACCGGAATTGGTGGTCGAATTGGTGGTCGAATGAGTTAATAGACCACTATATGACCTTATTGTTAAAAATGACAAATTGAAAATAGAATTATGTAAAGAGAACCGTGGAATATTTATTTTGAGTAAAAGAACAAGTCTTCATTCCAGTTTAATTTAAATTCTCTTCATAAATTTATCTTTTGATCTGATTGTCAAATATGATATTTCTTTCACCAAATTTTTTTTTCTTTTTTTTTCGTCCTCTTTATTTAGACATCTCATTTGATATTTTCCCAATGTTATTTTTTAGGTCATTTTTGTATTAAAAAAAACACAAACAATGAAATAGTGGAACATTGAATTTGAGATCACTTCCACTGTAGTGAACGATAAATTTGGAGTTATTAATAGTTGATATGTCTTTCTCATCCAATTTATATTTCTACTCTTCCGATTCCTATTTTTTCCTCTTTGTTGTCATTTATTCCCACTCCCTCTAGACTATATTTATATGATCGGGTGGGTTGAATTAAAATAAATAACTGTTGAACTATTTTATGTAAGATTTTCGGTATACCGAAAATAAAAAAAACCGGGTGAGCTGCATCCACCATAGCCAAGCTCTAGTTCCTTCCCTGCCCGTAGTTGAATTGTGAGAACCAACCTTAAGAAAATCGGTTCATAAGTCCAGATCGAACTAATTTTCTAAAAGTTGATTGTCTGAAATAGGTGTATAAAACAAGTCGTTACAAAAGTTGATCTCCTTATCTAACCCATGTTCCTAAGTCCCCTAAGTGAGGTGTGTGCGTGAATGTATCCTAGACTTAAGACAACGTGGGTTGGGCCATAAAGACAAATTATATGCAGTTGATGTTTCGTATTCATAGGGGATGCGAAGGTTGAGGAAGCAACAATCATCAACTGCATATAATATGGAAAAGTTGTTTGTCATTTTTGTTGTTGTTACGGGATACGAAAGATTTTAACACACACTTTGTCTTTAATGAGACTCGAACCTGATCTTCATGTCGGGTTATAGTCTAGTTAATCATTAGACCGATGCACCTTGTAAAATATGAAAAAGTTGTTTGTTAGCAAAGGGATTCTGCATCAGAAACAAAGGAAAAATAATAATAATTCATCAGACAAATAATTGGCCGAAAAAATTTCAAATTACAGAAACAATGTCCAATGTCCAACGTCCAAGAAATAATGGGAAGAAACCATCTATTAGTATCAAGGTGGAGAGTGAAATGAAAAATAAAATAAAATTAGACGCAATCGATAGAAAGGGTTTCACATGTTAGATTTTTATATTATTATTTATTTTATAATCAAGCGATCGGGGGATTTAAACTCAGGGCCTTAGCATTTACCATGAGGGTATTCACATGTAAAAGAAAAACATTGGATTAATGTAATGAACCCCTCCCCCCACGGTACCACATGCTTAAGTGAAATGGTAACAAACCATACGGTATATGTTCAACTCATGACCAACTGAACAAATAAGTCTAAAGTCTCACATGACAATGATATTGTAACTCCTCAATATCCCGGGTCTGATAGCACTAAATGAGTTATAAGTGGGACGGTCAACTGCTTAGACCACCGTTCTCGCTTTGTCTAACAGGGCTAACCCGAGTTGACAAGACATTTATATCTCACATTTATATGGTGGTGATACGCTTCCCCCAGTTCGTCCCTAACATAGGATTCTAGAGGTGGCCCACACCGCCTCTCACGGTGTGGCACTTGGTTCCGTATGATAGTCGGCTATGATATCATTCTATAACGCCTCCAGACCCCGGTCTGGTAGGGCTAAATGAGTCATAAATGGTTCAGTCAACTGTTTAGACTGCCGTCTTAAGCTGAAAGGTAAAACAATATATGATGTTTAAGGCAACAATCTATTGTTGAGCAAACAGGCCGCACCGCTAAGCCGATGGAAATTGACTTTCTATGATGGTACATCATGCTACAATACTACGTACACTACAACTCTTTAACAACAAAATGAATCTAAACTGCGCAACAGAAATCCAAAAATGAAATACATCCTTTCTATCCACTAATAAAAGCCAAAATACACCGTCTACTCTCCCTGTAGCGAAACTAGAAAGGAAAAAGAACAATATCCGAAATAAAGTAACCGGATATCTTAGGGACACAACCCTTGTAGCCTAAAACAATCTCAAAAGAAAACTAGGGTTTTGACTGAAAAAGGAAAAACGATAGTAAATTGGGGAAGAACATTTCCCTTCAAATTTTTCTGAATTAATGTCTTTACAGAAAGGCAAAATATAACTTGTATATTTTTCTGCTAACCTATTATATCAAGCCACGTGGCACATTACATAATAACAAAAAACCAGAATATTAAAATACTCTAATACCCCATCCAATGCTTTGGAGAAGATGTTCGTGAGCTTCTCTATGGTAAGAACAGAGACCAAACGAACCAATCCATCTTGGAGCTTTTCTCTTACAACGTGGCAATCTATTTTGATATGTTTCGTACGTTCGTCAAAAACCGGGTTACGAGCCAAGTATATGGCACTCACATTGTCACAGTGCAAAGGAACTAGTCTTGGTAAAGAATGCTGAAAATCTTGGCCTAAGTAGCACAGCCGTTGGATTTCGCAAACTGCCGATGCTAGAGTACGATATTCTGCTTCTGTGGAACTTCGGGACACCGTTGTCGGTTCTTTTGATTTCCATGAAACCAAGGAGGACCCAATAAACATACAGTAGCTTGTAATACTTCTTGGGTCCTTGATACCCTTACAAGCTACTGTATGTTTATTGGGTATAAACATACAGTATCCTTGCAAGCTCCCCAGTCTGAATGAGCAAAGGCAGTCAACTGGACAAGGGTATCAGTAGGGTAAAACAACCATTTTACCTAGTGCACTTTTGATGTACCGTAACACCTGGCTGCATGGAAATGATGCACTGTGGGGGCATCCAAATATTGGCTCAATTGTTGGGTGGCAAAACTGATGTCAGGTCGGGCAATGTTTAAATACAGGAGTTTCCCAACAAGACTACGATACTGCGTATTATCAGCCAGAAGCTCAGAATCTCCATGAAAAATGGCAGTTTTAGTCTTCATGGGTGTGGTAGCACCCTTGAAAACCAACATATCAAAGTGTTCTAATAGACTAAGAGCATATTTCCTTTGAGAGGGTACCAAACCAGCACTAGATCGAGAAATCTCAAGGCCTAGAAAAAACTTTAACAAACCAAGGTCCTTAATTTTGAAAAGATCATGAAGATACCCTTTTATTTCTTAGATTAAGGACATGTTATTCCCAGCCAACACTATATCATCTACATAGGCAAGGGCAATCAAGAAAATTTGACCATCAGTCTTGATGAACATACCATGATCATTGGTAGACTGCCTACATCCCAAATCTTACAGAGCTGAAGTTAATTTGTGATTCCATTGGCAACTAGCCTGATATAACCCATAAAGTGACTTCTTCAACCTACAAACCTGTTGAGGATGTGAGGTATGAAAGCCTGGGGGTGGTTTCATATACACCTCTTCACCTAACTCACCATGTATGAACGCATTATTTACGTCTAATTGATGTAAAAACCACCCCTTCAAGGATGCTATAGCTAGTAAACTACGAATAGTAGTGAACTTTGCAACAGGGGAGAAAGTTTCCTTATAGTCTATCCCTTGGGTTTGTGTATACCCCTTTGCAACCAACCTCTATGGTTCCGTCTGAGTTATACTTGACCTTATAGACCCATTTACTCTCAATGGGTTTTTTTTTAGGTAAATCCACCAAATCCCAGGTATGTGTGGATTCTAGTGCATTAATCTCTTGTTTGATGGCTTTCTGCCACTTAGGGCTCAGCACTGCTTGGTTATAGGTTTATGGTTTTGGTACTTTATCTATGGCTGCAACAAAAGCAGAATGAGGGTTGGTCAATTGAGAGCAGGCAAGCACTGACTCCAAAGTATAGAGTGAGGTGCGTTTTTTGGGTTTGTGCACATACAAAGTCTTGCAAACGGGCTGGAGGTTTTTTTGGAACGAATTGGTCTAGTGTGGATGGGTGGATCGATCAGGTGCTGCCTGATCTGGAGTGGGAGGTGAAGTAGCATCTAAAGTTGTATTCAAGGTTGGATCAATGTCATGGGTAGGAGAGTAATTAGGATCTGGATCATGTGCTGGACTATCATAAGAATTAGAAATGGTGGAGTCAAAAACAGTAGGTAAATGGATAGAAGGTGCATCTGTGTGGAGTTTGAGATCTTGTGTAAAGGGAAACTCTAATTCATGAAAGATGACATCCCTTGAGATAAAAATTTCTTTGGTGACTAGGTCAAGAAGAATATACCCCTTAGTGGTTTCTGACATACCTAAGTGTGCACAAGTTCTAGCCCTAGTGTCAAATTTGCTTCTATCCCTAGTTAGGCTAGAGACAAAAACCAAGCATCCAAAAACTCTTAACTTCTGTAGGTATGGTAATATTCCATGTAGTTTCTCGTAAGGTGTACATTCAGCTAGTAAGGGTGTGGTTGTGAGGTTAATGAGCTTAACTGCATGAACAATGCAGTGACCCAGTAAGGAATAGGCAAGTGCCCTTGGAAAAGTAAGGCCCAAGCTACATTTAGGATGTGTAGGTGTTTCCTTTTCACCACTCCATTTTGTTGTGGTGTGGAGACACAACTCTCCTGGTGTATGATCCCTTTATCCCCATAAAATTCTGGCCACCTAAATTCAGCTCCACTGTGTGTCCTTAAAATCTTGATACTACAATCAAACTGTGTTTTTACATAAGCACAGAAACTTTGAATTAAAGACCAAACCTCCGCCTTACTTTTTAACAAATAAACCCAGGTATAACGGCTAAATCATCTAAAATTGTCATGAAGTAGTGTTGTCCATACACAATGGAGTTCCTATAGGGACCCCATAAATCCATATGCACAAAATCAAAACAATGCTGCACCACAGTTTCACTCAAAGGAAAAGACAAACGCTTCATTTTTGCATGAGGACAGACAAAACACATAGTTTCTGGTAAAAAACATCATTACAAAATCTTTTAACTACAGTCATACGCTGCTGGAACATGTGCCCCAACCTTAGATACCACAACATGTATTTACATGAAGAACATTACTAGAAGTATTGCAGATGGATTTATTAATCTTGGACTGTTTGCAACTATTCCTTTCAGGATGCAGCAGATAAAGGCCAACTCTTTTTCTAGCTATAGCAATTATCTGCACATTGCTTCTGTCCTGTATGCAACATAGTCCATCCATGAACATATCACAAAAAGATCCATTAGCTGTCAACTTCCCTAAGGATATCAAGTTTATAGCAAAACTTAGGTACATACAGAACATTATGCAAAACCAGATTCTCAGACACCCTAACATTCCCTATGTGTGTGACTTGGACTAACTTTCCATTAGGTAAGGTGACTGACTCACCATAGACTTTATGTGCATTTTCAAAAACATCTATGCAGCAAACAAAGTGGTCTGTTGCACTAGAATCTAAAATCCATGAGTTTAAGGTTTTACCTTTGCAGTTCATGATCATCTTGTTAGAAGGTTGTTGTTAGCACATTGGTCTGATTAACAGCTGGTTGGACCTTATCATTCAGGCTCATATGATCCAGGAACCTTGTCAATTTTTGAAGCTGCTGGACTAACAATCCAATACCAGAATCTGGGCTTTTCCCATACTCTAACTTGTCTGACCTCTGAACAGACTGAGCTCCTGAACTCTCCTTACCTTCCACCAGATTTATCCTTCTCTTTGGCTTCCAACCAGGAGGGTACCCATTCTTCTTATAGCAATTCTCTATAGTGTGGTTATTGAAGCCACAGATGTTGCATTGGACTTTGCGGTTGGAACTATTTCTTTGACCTCATTCCCATTTATTCTGAGTCCTTTCTCCTCCAAAACCAGAAGCTGGCCTCTGTTAACTTCATAGCCCGAGTATCATCTTCCACCACTACTTTCTGTGTTAGACCTGTTCATAAACACAGCTGGTTGCACATGTTGTGGATGACTTGGTGTGTACTCCAATTGTCTCTCACACTGGATGCACATGGAAAAGGCTTCGGAAATATTCGGTAGAGGCTTCATCAGAAACACTTGTGATCTAACTGGTGCAAAGGTCTCATTAAATCCTTTCATGAACCTAATTACATTCTCAGATTCGATGTATCCTATGAAGGTAGGTATACGCTTACATGTGCACTTGACTTCACATTCACAGCTTGAAATTGGTTTCAAAATCATGATCACATCCATAACAGGCTTCAATTGAGCACAGTATTCAGTAATAGAAAGGTTACCTTGTCTAATATGACTGATTTCTTCTAATAAATCCGACAAACGGAAGGAATCAATATTAGAATACCTCATGCGCAAATCCTCTCAGATATCATGTGCGGTATCCAACCAGAGTATAGTCTTTTGAATCGGTGGTGTAACGGTCTTCAAAATCCACGACATAACCGTCGTATCGCATTGCTCTCACCGGAAGATCAAACTTTCATCAGCAGTAGGTTTCACAGCGATCCATCAACTAAACCTAATTTGTTTATTCGAAATCAGCACCATTCTCATCGATCTACTCCATGAGTGGTAATTTTGACCATCAAGCGGTGGATCTACAAGACCTAAGGCTAGATTCTCATTCGGATGTCGGAAATAAGGACTCGAGGTCTCGATTTCTCGGATCTGACGCTCGGCCGCCTTTAAAACAAAACGAAGGAGCAAAATAACAAAAACGGAAGGAAAACGTTAACAGATTGTAATCGAAGGTTGCAAAACCTGCTCCGATACCATGTAGAAAGTGAATCTGAATTCACTTTCCTAAGATCTCAAAAGAAAACTAGGGTTTTGATTGGAAAAGGAAAAACGAGAGTAAATTGGGGAAGAAAATTTTGTTGAAATTGTGTCCTAAACCCAATCGGGTTGGACCGGAGCCGACCGGGTCGGATCATTTCTACTATTTCTTTATGTTTTTACATATATTAAATGGCTTTCCTGTTGTCATATACTTGCTCTTTTAAAGAACCAATTATGAGTTGTTATATGATGACGTCCTTAGTATTAAACTGTGATAGAGAAACCATGATAGGCGATTATGATTGATGAGATCTCTAATCACTTTAATAAGTTTGATACTTAAATGTCTCTAGGCTGATGTACAATTAAACAGGGCATTGATAGTACGAACAGGCCAGCACGTATTAGATGTCTTCTGTCTTTAAGGGCAGGGATAGATCTCGTCTACCGAAGTGTAGAGACACTTGGATTGTACGTGGACGTGTATTAGAGAATGCGTACGTTAGACTGACCCACTTACATTAAGTGTCGCACTATGTGGCGGTCGTGTAATTATCCTTAAGACCGGAGTCTTCATGGCATCACGGTGTGGATTGTCATTCTTTGACACTATTGAGATTTCCCCTATCCATGGGGCGATCATGTAGTAGTGATTGGGTGTGATACTGAAGCATGCGGAGTATACTTGTTAGTTCATCCGGGAATTGCGTATCCTATGATTGGGATTGAATATCCGAAATGGCCTTCTAATAAAGAATATCTTACTCTCGAGAATGTTTGCAAAGTGGGCGTAAATGAGTTACTTTGAGAGAGCATGATATCCAGATTATAAGATACGGTCGTTGATGTTTGACACTCGATGAACGACCATATGGATATTATTAGTACGGTAGGATTGTAATTTACACGGTAACTGTTTCACATGAAAGGTAGTAGTCATTGCATTTGACTCTTCCGATGATTGGGGGTCACGGTGTGTTGCTAGACGCTATCCCGTGATCGTTAGGTATGAAGGGCATTTTCGTAATGTGCACTTTGTGCCTACGGCCAACATATTCAGAAGCCTATCGGGTCACACACATATGAACATCGAGTCGGATTAAAATGCGGTTATAGTTGATGACCAAATAATGGAGGAATTTATCTCACTACTATAAAGGTTATAGTGGTAAATTAATATGGTGGTATTTATTTATTGTGAATAAATATAATACAAGATATTAATTATGTTGATTAATTAAGTATACACATAATGTACGTGTAGATCGAATATATATATATATATATATATATATATATATATATATATATATATATATATATGCTGTGTGTGTGTGTGTGTGTGTGATATACATGTATTTTACAAATTAATTAATCATAGCATTATATTAATTAAAGAATATTTCGAATGCCAATTTTTTGGCAAAAGGGGCGCATGAGTTAAGTGTATATAATACATTTGAATTGTGCAATTTAATTAATAAGATTACCATAATATTAATATTAGATATTAATTGATTTTGAAAAAAATAGATTTATGGTAATAATATAAAGATATATTCAATATAAGATATTGTCAATATATATCTTAGGAAAAATATTTAATATAAGATATTGAATATTAAATGAGATAAATCAATTAAAGAGATTTTCCTTATTTTATTAGGAAAATGTTTTCTCTCTCATCAATCTACTAAAAGCTAATCTCAATCAGATTAAGTTATGAAAGTGGCGCCCCAACCTCTATTTAAGGGAGGCTTGACTAGCTCTTTTATACATCACAATTCTAAGAGCTAATAGTTCTTGTGAAAAATAGAGAGCTTCTTAGGGAGAGATTTGGAGAGAGCAAAGGTCGGTCTAGCAACCGGGTTTTTCTAGTAGCAATCCATTGGTGGATTCCGGCGGGTTGTTCGTGTGGACTAGCGGTAGAGGCCGAACGCTTGGGCGGCTCCGTGCATCGCTACTCTCCTTAGACGGTCAAAGCATCGATCTTTTAGATCAACCAAGATAATCACCGTCTACTAGATTATTTGTTTATTGCTTAAATGAAGTCGATCCTGGTCAAAAGAAATAAATTTTTGAAATTCCGCTGCGTTCCCGCGTTGATTTCCTAACACATTTCTCTTCAAATTTTTCTGAATTAATGTCTTTATAGAAAGGAAAAATAATAACTTATATATTTTTATGCTAACCTATTACATCAAGCCACGTGGCACATTACATAATAACAAAAAACCAGAATATTAAAATACTCTAATAACCCCAAAAGAAAATAATAGATGAACTGAAATAAAATATCATAACAACAAGATTTCTAGAAAATATAATAATATTGGCTGCCTACAACCTTCTTTTGTCTCAAAAGGCACTATAGTCTTATCCTCCGAAAATGTTATGGTGTGAGATCAACAGCTGGGTAAGAAAATTATAATTGTTAAATTTGTTAAAGAAACAAGAATTGAACCAGGAAATCTCAGAATCAAAATAGATCGAGAACCTTCATCACGAAGAAGATGAAGTTAACTAACTTTTGAATTAAAGAAAAGGCGGGAAAACGAATTAACATTGATTTACATCGATTGATTATCTAAAACAGTTATTGGAACTTCTAAACTACTCTCTGAACTCTCAGCTGCTATTTATAGTTGAGGAATGGAGCTCAATTGACGGTTACAACAAATTAACTTCCTTTTCCCATATGTGTTTGATAAAATGCACCAATGAGCAAAAACCATCATATCCTTCTTTAATCTTAACACCCCCCTTCAAGCTAGTCATGGGATGATAAAGGACATGAACAGCTTGCAAAAACCATCATATCCTTCTTTAATTTGGTACAAATCCTTGAGAGGGAAGGCTTGCAATAGTTTGTCAAAAGTGGCCTTGTCTGCTGGCTTTGTAAGAACATCAGCAGGTTTTTATGTAGTGTAAATAGGAAAGGGTTTCAGTGTCTTGTCTATGTACTTTTCCCTCACAAAATGGAAATCTATCTCTATATGCTATGTCATCGCATGAAACACTAGATTTTCAAAAATATGTAGAGCACTGTCACTGTCACGGTACATAGGAACTATGTCTGTGTAATGAATCTGAAAATCCTTTAATAAGTATAAGAGCCACTGGAGGTTTTCAATCCAACCTAAGAGTGTACCAGAGCCATGGCTTTATACTCAGCTTCACTAGAGCTTCTGGAAACTGTAGTATGCTTTTTTGACTTCCAAGAGATAAGAGAACCTCCTAGATAGACCAAATAACATGTTACTGATCTTCTTGTCTTTGTACAAGCTGTCCAATCTGAATCACTAAAAGCCTTCAATGTTCCTGAGCCTGTACTATGAAAGAAGAGTCCTTTTCCAGGTGAGGACTTCAAAAATCTAAGGAGTCTATGAGCTGCTTTCATATGTGCCTCATTAGGTTTGTCCAAGAATTGACTTAATTATTGTGTAGAAAATGAGATATCAGGCCTTGTATTTCCCTAATATAAGAGTTTACCAACTAGGATTCTATTTAGTGTTAGAATCCAAGGGTGGGGCTGTAATAGAGGATAAATTTTGAGAAGAATCCATAGGTGTGGAGACTGGTTTGCATTCTAAAAAACCAAAATCCTTTAGTAGATTTGATTGATCACAATGCCAGCCTTAGTTATTGATACTTCAAACCCTAAGAAGTATTTTAGGGTTCCCAGATCTTTGATTGTGAAGGCATTGTACAATACGTCTTTGAGTTTCTGAATTTCTGAGAAATTGAGACTTCCTACTACAATATCATCCACATAAACTAATAGAGCAATAAAGTAATTTCCTGTGCCTTTGGTGAAAAGGCTATGATCATTGTGGGACTGTTTATAACCATGCTCTAGTAGTTCTTGAGTTAATTTTGAATTCTATTGTCTGCTATCATGTCTCAATCCATATAAAGATCTGTTGGGTTTACACACCATTTCATTGTTGTTCAAACACTGTAGAGGTCTCATGTAGACAACTTCATCTAAATCACCATGAAGGAAGGCATTGTTGACATCCATTTGATATAGATGCCATCCTTTTTGTGCTGCCGGGGCAAGAAAAAACCTGATTGTGGTCTATTAAGCAACTGGTGAGAAGGTCTCTAAAAACTCAATGCCTTATGTTTGTGTGTACTCTTTGGCCACTAGTCTAGCTTTATATCTCTCAATATTTCCATCTGAATTCTTTTTTATTCTATATACCCACTTACAACCAATAGGTTTGATACCTTTAGGTAGTGGAACTAGTGTCCATGTATTGGTTTTGTCTAGGGTTTCCAATTTCTTGTTCATGGCCTCCTGCCAGTTAGGATCTTGGGCTACTTGCTGATAAGTGGCGGGTTCTGATTCTGAGTTGTTGTTACTAATGAAGCCTTGATAACTAGAAGATATGTTGTCATATGTGATCACATTTTCTATAGGATGAGGAGATGTTCTGTTTGCAGGATTTTGATATATGTAATCTTGCAAATAACTTGGAGTAGATATGTTTCTAGTAGATCTCATATGGATGGATAGAAGGATTACTGTCTGACTGATCAGATGTAGGATCCTGATTGTCTAGTGCATCATTTGATGGATTGACATGATCTGAATGTGCTAAAGGCAATGGTAGACATAAGGAATCATCAGAAGAAATATTAGTAGAATCAAAGAATGGAAAAGACTGTTCATGAAATACTACATCTCTTGAAACAAAAACGGATCTATTTTTGAGATTGAGTACTTGAAAACCTTTGATATGAGGTTCATAACCAAGGAACACAGAAGGATTGCTCCTAGGGTCAAACTTACCCCTGCCATGTGATCGTCGTGAGCCTTACATCGATTATACTAGCAAGAGTACTAGGTCAATCGTAGTATAGCAAGGGCGAATCAAAGTCGATCCCACAGAGACAATGCAACTTAAGCATAAACAATTCGGACCTAATCAAGAAGACATAAGTGGTCATTGACCAACAATGAACATAAAAGAAACATGGTATTCCTCCCCCATCCCACCTATCTACTAACTTGGTTTAGTTAATCATTATGTTTACTTCCCCACGTAATTTCCTTAAACTAATCGAGCGTTTAGATACAGTTTTAGCTACGGGTGCATCTCCAAACCCTATCCACTTCCACTGTAAGGACATCAGACAATCTATACACAACTAACCTTCTTTGTTGGTTGTATTAGCCCATATGCCATAAGTTCTAGAGATGCACTATCACTGGATTGTTTGTCACCGTGAGAGGGAATAACATCAGATATATCACCGGCATCATCTGTGTTGACGTTATTTGCCATATGACCACTTGCTCCCCTGCCATATCCTTTCAAATTTGGTGGATAACCAAATTTCTTGTAACATTTATCCACGGTATGTCCTTTTCCACAAAAGGTGCACTAAGGTCTTTTTCCATTAGTTTGTCCCCTGCCATTGTTTCTGCCTTGACCTCTTCCTTGATTATAATTCTGATTTTGATATCTCCCTTCTGTCACAACATTAGAATAACCACCATCTTGAATGCCTTGATTAGTTTGGAGGCAAGAATCACAGAATCCTGATTTGAATCTGTATAATTCATCTGTTGCTCATGCTTCAAGGCCATTACAAATGTTGTTTTGACATTTGGAAAAAGGTATAGTCATTAACACATGAGACTTCACATTACTGAAGTTTCCATTTAAACCTTTTAGGAATCTTGTGGTGTATGCATTATCATAGTATTCTCTCATGATTTGCAAGGCTAGACAAGTACAAGGCAGAATCGGCCTCAAAACAAGATAACGATCCCACAAGGACTTTAACATCGTATAATAATCTGTGACAGAAAGGTTACCTTGTTTAAACTTCTCAATTTCTTCCTCCAAGTTTGATAATTTGTTGGCATTTCCCCTACCAAATCTGTCCTGTAAATCCAACCAGATTTCTCTAGAAGTGTAAATGTACATGACACTCTCAGCAATCGATGCAATCATCGAATTAATCAACCAAGAAAGGACTAGATCATTCATCTGCATCCAATCCGAATAACCATGATTAGTAACCTCTTGTTTGACGGAAGAACCATCCACATAATAGAGTTTTCCTCTTCACGATAATGCTTTTGTCATGGCACGTTTCTAGTGATTGCAGTTTTCAACCCCTCTGAGTAAAGGTTGAACAAGAACTAAGCTAGGATTATCAACATGACTACCAGAATTTGCAGGAGCAGCAGAATTTGCAGCAGGAGTAATGGTTGCCATTTCTGATTAGAAACGAAATCTAAGAAACTTAAGGAATCACAAGACGAAGAACTCACATTCACAGCAGGAAACAGATTAGCTCTGATACCATGTTAAATTTGTTAAAAAAAACAAGAATTGAACCAGGAAATCTCATAATCAAAACAGATCAAGAACCTTCATCATGAAGAAGATGAAGTTAACTAACTTTTGAATTAAAGAAAAGGCAGAAAAACGAATTAGCATTGATTTACATCGATTGATTATCTAAAACAGTAATTGGAACTTCTAAACTACTCTCTGAAATCTCAGCTGCTATTTATAGTTGAGGATGGAGCTCAATTGACGGTTACAACAAATTAACTTATTTCTCCCATATGTGTTTGATCAAATGCACCAATGAGCAAAAACCCTATCCTTCTTTAATGTTAACAATAATTACCCCTTAAAAAAGTAAGAAAAATATAATTGAAAGGGACTCATGGAAATATATGAGGATTTTCTCCATTGATCTCTTTTAATTCATTAGTACATCACGGTTCGGTTCGGTTCGGTGCGGTTAATGGCCGTAACCGAAAATTTCGATTAATAAATATCCTAACCGTTTGCTATAAGGAACCGAACCGAACCGAACAGAATATATGGTTCGGTTCGGTTCAGTTAACCGAAAACCGAAATAAAAATTTAACAATTCTATTTGATCATAAACGGTTCGGTTTTTTCTCGGTTTTTTCATTCGGTTACAAACGGTTCGGATAACGGTTCGGTTATAATCTTTGTAAATAAAAAAATATAATATTTTGGTTATAAAAGCTAATGATATATGTGGGATATAAACGGTTCGGTTACGGTTTTTTGTTTGGTACGGTTATTTGTTCGGTTTTTAATCCGGTTCGGTTAATTTCGGCTTTTAATTCGGCTCGGTTACGGATAAATTGTAGCATGAACCGTTACCGAACCGAAATTTTCGGTTTCTCTATATTATTAACCTAAATCGAACCGAACACAAACATTAACAGAACCGAATGGTCTTGGATCGGTTCGGTTTTCAGATAATCCGTATCCGTGAACACCCCTACATTAAAATAAGCTAATATAATAAGTATATCTTCGATTGCATTATAATAAAAATGAAAAGAATGGAAATGTGACAATCCTACCATGCATGACAATACTAATGAAAGGAATTGATTTAACTGAATTGCAGTAAATGAATTGACAATGTGATGGAACTGCATTGAAGTGCAAGTGAAGTGCAATGTAATGATGCTCGAGTATTACGTCTTCGTCATGTCCATTGATCCGCGTGTAAGCCACCAATACTCACGAAATACTAACAAAAATACTAGATCAATCGTAGCATAGTATAGACGAGTCAAGGTCGATCCACAGAGACGATGCAACACAGATAATAATTCATAAATATAATCAAGAAGACAAATAGTGGTCCCTAGCTAGACCAACATAAGAACATAAAAGTAATTGGCGTATCCCTCCTCACCGATCTCCTAACTTGGTGTAATTATTCCTTGTGCATACTTTTCCTTGTAATTACCTAGTCCAACCAGAACGTGTTCTAATTCAGTTTTAAGCTACGAGTGCAATCTCCTAATCTTATCTACTTCCATTGAAAGGACAATAGCCGTCTATTTGCAGTTAACCTCCTTTGTTGGTTTATTAATTCACACGCAATAAGTTTTAGATAATGCCGGCGCAAGACGACCAAGAACCTCCCTAAGCAGCTATGGTGAATTGACTAGCACGTTCCTAGGGATTGATCCAGACTATGTTGTAACAAACACTTCACTTTATCGTTCTTCATGTTAATTTACACAATTAACAGACTGGCCAGATCTAACCTACAGTGAATTAAACATATCGATCAATGTAGCTGACGCCGAATCTTCAGATTAGGGTGACCTAAAAGGTGTCCCGCGGCTGCGATATAGACCATCGCGGTGCCGGTGGTTCATAATTCTGAAATTACATCGTGTTGTTCTGGTTAACAAGGGTTAATTACAATTCGTTTAGACATGCAGATTAATTACAACACGTTAATCTAACTTAATCTTCCATGATAAAAGTATAAAGGAACGTTCAAAGCTTCATACCTTCTTCAATGGCAGATCTAGCTTGATCAACTCAAGCTAGTTGATGGATTGGAGAAGATAACCAAGAGAAACACAAGCAAAAACCCAAAGAAACCTTTATTTCATCAATCGAATAATTGTATATTGTGTATATGCTATGTTGCTTTTTTTAATGAATCTGATACAGGCTTTATATAGCCTTCTAACCGACATACGAAATCTAAACCTAGCCGACTTGATACAAATTACGGCTCCTCTATTTTTGTGTTGCCCAAGGCTTCGCGGCTGCGGCTAGGGATTCCGCGGCTTCGGGCTTATTTCCTCTCATTTCTGGCCCAGTAGACTTCATACTGACTTTCTTGACTTTGGCCCAATGTTTTTTTATAATCCGGACTCACTCCTTTTCAGCTCCATAATATGGTACTCCTGAAAATCACATAAAACGAGGTCGAACAGTAACAAATATCAGGATAAAATACAAAGATGCATAATTAATGACCAAGGAACCGACGCTAGGCAATTGACACACATTTCATGCAATAATCTGACTGTCACTCATCAATTGAGCATAATTCGGAGCAAATAAAGGCATGATTTATAATATTAATTTCAATGTGATCACCCATGAAGAAAATGTCTCTCTCACCAAATCACGAGGAAACGTTTGGGGTTGATAATCTGTGATTTGGACAAGATTCAAGTGAGCTAAGGGTTGTAGAAGACGTATGACTGACTTAGGGTTCGACGATTATGAAAATAGAGTGTGTATTGTGTAATTTTGTATAAGCACGGAGGTCGAAGTCCCACCGTTATGCCGGTGTCAGCGCCAGCTCGCCGGTAGATACTTCCCTTGTACCTTAAACATCCTTATTTAAAGTTTTGGTTATTACTGTTGGTAAAGTGTATGGTGTGTGGAGTGATTCACGGAACAAATCCCATAATTACTGGGAATAATTACGGTATAAATTAAAACAAAATAAGATCAAACAATGCATAAATAACGGAATAGAAAACAAACCGAGGTGAGTGTAAACACTCTATCCTTAAGACGAATTGCCCCGATCTCGTGCCCACGGTTGCAGCAACTGTCTCTCAAGATACAACGGCTTCACGTCTCGGATTTGAGGCACTTCAAAAATCCGAGCTACGGCAAACCTTACTGAGTGTCCCAACGTCTCTTCGACGACTCAAAACTACGACCATATGAGACTCTTTTGTAGTGCAGAAAACAAGAGATAATTCGATGTCAATTCTCATTCACTGTGGCTCTTTATATAGTGGATAAGATGAGTCAATATTCATTCTTATTGACCGAATGACACATTTTTCTTGTCCCTCAAGACAATAAAATGGCCAGGCTGACATTTAAAATAAAAGTTGTCCGACTTTTATTATTATCAGCCGGCATCACTCCACACATAGTCGGTCTATCATTAAATATGTAAAGTCGATCGACTTTTCTCATTCACACGTATTTTATACAAATTTTAGGCAATAATTTCTCATTCACCTGATATCATAATCGAGTGATTCGAAAGCCATCATTACCTACTCTGTGAGTAGTATTCAACGATATAATTAACTCTCGATGACACACATCGAAACCTATCCAAAAATATCGCTAAAGTTGCCTGTTTTAATATTCGTCAAGCCCATTAAGCGTGCTTTTTCTCCAACAAGTCCTACTAATATTGTACTATCTCGTCTTGTATATGTTTATTTACGATTTTATATATTTTTTCCGGTTTTCTTGAACAAATAAAAATCTAAACAATAAACCTAACCTTGGAAACGGCGCATAACGAAAAAAATAATACTCTACGGACATTACCTAGGCTATCCACGCTAGATCCTAACCGGCGTATGTACCGGGTCAAATTGTAGTGCTAGTCAATCACATGAGTCGGTTCGTATTTCTCGGGGAAAACATGGTAATTCTTTTAAGTGGGGTTAAACACCAAGAAGCTATTATTAACTCGATCTAAGTCGCAGGTTTATCATTTTCCTCGGGTTAGATTATGTTAGATCAGTTAGATTGTTAGTAGTGCATAAAGTAAAATAAGTAAATAAATACTAATATATATATTTTTGGAATCTAGCCAATAATACGTTACTGAATTACAATCTCTTTTTAGTAGAAATAAATGAGACATATCTTTCTTTATTCAAGGTGTAAATTATGTATGAATCGGTGTACTCCTAAGCTAGACAACTCCTCCTCACACGAGCGTATGAAATTGTCATATGTCCATTGCATCAGTCCAAGGTCCACAACTGGTTACGGTTTTTTGAACAGGTCCCGAGTACAAATCTACCTTTAGATAAAAAGGAGTCATTCCGTTCGTCAAACGGTCAATTTTATTTAAAAGGCTCCGGTTGTCAAAGCCGGACGATTCAACTTTCCGGTTTAAGTTTCAATTAAACTGATGATTTAACATTATTACGATCTCGAGTACAAATTTCAATAAGATTCATCTTTCCCAAGACAAATCTGCCCCCGGGTAGGAAACTGGGTTCCGTTGTCACGTTTTCACTCGGCCAATTTTACCCTCCGGTCTTTCAATTTTAACGTTTCATTAAGCGCAGAAAGAAAGAGATTCATCATAATTGATTTTAATCATTATTACCAGAGTCGATCATTCATTTTACCAAAAGATTAACTAATTCAGATTCATATCTTGGCTAGATATATTTTTAGTTTAATATCATATATAAATAGAAATAGAAATAATAAACATAACAATTTTAGAATATATTACCGGTTATGACTATCGAATCGGGGTCATTTCCACCGGATCTAACATGCCAAAGCTTCGAAATCAACAATCTTCGATAATTATTCCGCCATTACAACGATACTATAACCATTTTATTTATATATGTGAAAAACATATATACATACATACATAGACATATATATGTATATACGGGCCCCGAAAAGAAAATAAAAGAAGAAACGAGATGAAAACGAGATCTAGATCTAGATCTATATATAGATAGATCTATCACATATATATTCATATATAGAATATATATATATACATGAAGGGTGTGTGTATATATATATATATATATATATATGTATATATATATATATGATCTTCAAAACAAAAAAATAAAAAAAGAAAGAGGATGGACGAGAAGCAGCAGAAAAGAGGGAGAAAGAAAGGGGCAAAGCTTTCGATCCCTCTTGGTGTGCTTATATAGATAAAAATGGAGGCCGGATCGATCCGGGAAAGGGCCGGATCGATCCGGGAATAAAATATATTATCCCAAGCCTATCCCCATGTGCGAAATCATCATTATGGCGATTTTTTGTTTCGCCGGATCGATCCGGGAAAAGGCCGGATCGATCCGGGACTATATCGCTTTTGAGCTGAAACTTGAAAAATTCATATCTTGAGTTGTAGACCTCCGATTGACGTGATTCAAAATGCGTTGGAAAGCTCTTTCAAAGATCTACAACTTTTATTAAGGCCAGTTCTTCAGAAAATGTTGTTTTGATGAGCCATCCGTATGTCGAAGATATTTCGGGATTTTTACTAATCCGAATCGATTGGCCACTTGGCCATAACTTGAGTTCCCGAACTCCAAACGACATGATTTCAGCGGCATTGGAAAGCTCGTTGAATAATCTACCACTTTCATGAAGAAGTCATCCCCTGAAAATGCCTCTAAGCTGGGTCAAATCTCCATCGAAATTAAATTACGGTTTAAGTACTTAGGAAAATTTGCTCCGTTGAACTCGTAAACTTGTGGCATCTTCTTCTAACCTCAAAAGATATGTTTTTAGGACCAAAACATGTCGTTACGTGGAATCTTGGTCAATATATAATCCTGCAATGAACCACCAAAATACCAAACGTAAATCCGACACGACACTCCGGTTACTAAACCGGTACAAAATCTATAAAAATATAATAAAAACATGATATTTTACATAATAACTACTACTTATACATTTGAATAAAACTTAGTAATTATGACTTGATTTGATATAATAATGCTCAAAATGGTATCAGAAATGGGGCGAAATGTCATAAAAACGATCATAAATTTATCTCTCATCACAACCCCCTACTTAGCTTTTGGTCGTCCTCGATCAAAACAAGCGATAAAACAAAATGAATAAGAGATAAATTCATGAAGATAGAAGGTATAAGGAACAACCGAGATAATACAACCTTTAGAATTATAACCAGGCTTTAACCTCAATATAAATGTATAACGTAGTGTGTGTGTGACAACAAGCCTTTTCAATTTCCCTATCCTCTCTTGAATAATTCAAGCAAACGCACAAATATCCATTCGGACGATCCCTAATGACTTTCCTAGGTATAAGCGACAACGAGTTCCACACAAAGTTTTTCCGAGTACTTATTAGGATAATCCCTAAAGCATATCATTCAGTTTATACTGGGGATAGTCAGAAGATAACTAAGTTTTCAACCATTCTTAAACTTTTTTATTTTATTTTATTTTATTTTTCCATTTGTAGCATATGCCTTCATTCCCAGCAATAGGACGTTTCGTGATAACACCCTAGCTGGACTACTATCATCAGGCAGTCGGGAGCTTTTAAACCTCATAGTGATATAGGACGTTTCGTGATAACACCCTACTGCACTCAAATCATTGGTAGCTACAACCGACATATAAATATTTCATCTTATTTATTATTATTTTTTTTTATTTTTTTTATTTTTTTTTATTTCATAAACTTAACTTATATCCTTTCTATCACATTCAAACATTCAGATATTCACAGTACACGTTCAAAAGTTAGGTACTAAGTTACTGCTATTTCTCTAGAATAACCACTAGGATACTAAATGGATACATTTTAAAATTTTCGTTTCAATATCAAAGGCTTACGTGAAGGAATTCATGTTACACAAATATATTTGGAATTACAATGCACTTACGGTTCACGTTGGTTATACACATCCAAATTGATCATTATATCTTCAAATCCATGAAATATATACCTTATACAGTTTATTTTAATCAACTAAATAATGCTCGAAAAAGATCAAAACTAAGAGATTTATTGATAAAAAATAAGCATTAATACCATTGCTAGACCAACGACTCCACTCCCCACTTACGAACTTACATTGTCCCCAATGTAAAGTGAGTGTAAATAAGTTGTTGGGAAAGCAATGGTGCACTAAAACAAGTCAAAACAAATACTCGGATGATAAAAAAGGGTGGGTGGGTGGGTTAAAGTTATGACCTCCTCAATTCCATAGTAGTTGAACTAATACATTATTTGAAATTTAAAACAGACTAGATCATGATATGAAATATGTGAGAAAGTATTAACTCTGAATCTTTTATACCCAGATCCTCAAGGGTTATTTCAAATCGTTCTAACAACCTAAGTCCAAGAAATGATGCATTTGAATTTTTCTCTTTTTTCTCCATCGGGATTTTCGGATAACCACCTAATCGTTCCCGTTTAATGTCATTCAAACATTCATCCTAAGACTTGGTGAAACAAAATGAAAATCAATCCTAAGTATTAGCAAAGTATCATCCAAAGTATGAGTAATTATTATATTTAACATTTTTTTCGGGCCGCCTCCCGGTAGCGCTTTTGGTTAACGTCGTTTGCTCGACCAAAATGATAATGATTAACTAATATAATATACTAAACAAAACGGGATACTTCTAACAATTACTCACAAAAGCACGTAACATTTAAGCACATAATCCACTAAAAATAAATGCTTAAGAGTAAAAAGGAAGGATAGTACCCGTCATTGACTACATTTATAGTCTATAGCTAGACTTTACCGTGCTTCGCTTTTAAGGCACCGGTGGTGGGTCATCCTCACGTACCGCATCCTTCTTTTATCAATATTGCTCTCCAACATATGTTAGACAATTTCCACCAATCCAAACGATTCTTGACCTTTTCCTTTAATTCTCGAGTTTTCGGTTTGCAAGCTTTCACATTATTACTGGAGTCATCTTCTTCAGTTACCTGCGTGTTAGTACGATCCACAACAAGAGAACACAAAGTGTCTACACAAGAACTAGATTCTAGTGTAATGTATGGATATTTTAATGAATTGTAAGTGTTGAAGACAACGCTCTCATGATTAACTCCCAAACTAAACTCTCCCTTACAAACATCGATGAAAGGGATATTAATATTTAAGCACCGAAAAGTGTCGAGAAAACATGCATACTTCTCATCGTTAAACGAAGATGGTAAAGCTTCCTTGAATGATTGTGCCTTTTGAAGACATAGTGTGTCATCATTCAGTACCTTTTTCTTCAAAATATGCAGTGGATGTGGTGATGTCCTATCTGGTTGAACCGATGTGAATTTAGGTTGAGCCGGATAAGGTTTGGTTTGAATTGGCCCTTCCAAACTTGATTCATTCTCAACATGATCATTGGTCAAGGTCCTACTCATTCTTGGATTTTTCAATATTCTAGGAATCTTGACCCATTCCTCATTTTCAGGTTCAATAAATCTGTTCTGTCTTAGGAAATCTTCAATAATGTCCTCTTCCTCTTTAGTGAATTCCGGTTTATTTTCCATATCCTTTCCAAATTTACCATCTAAATCATCCTCTACTTCATTAATTCTCATGTTTTCTAATCCATTACTTCCACCGATTCTTCCACTCTTGGTAATAACAGCTTTTACCTCTCTCGGGTTTCTTTCAGTATTACTTGGCAGCTCTCCTGGAGGTTTACTGTTTTTACGTTCTACTTCTCTACTCAAGTGATATTCCAGATTCCTCAATGAAGCTTCTATAATTCTTATTCGGTATCATGTCTACTCATAGATGTTTTCAACGTACTCATATCCTTAGTGATTTGTACCTATAGAAGTCATCATGGTTTCCATATTTTGAGCTTGAGTTGACATCATACCCATCAGATTTTCGATTAATTTATCCCATTTATCAACTCCTTCAGGTTGAGTTGAACTTTGGGTGACTGGTATGCTTTGAGTGGTATATTGTGGATACGGTTTAGGTAATGATTGTAGATTCTGATTCGAGGTATCTCCTTGATAAACTAGATTTGGATTCTTATATTGAACTGAATACGGTGGTTGTCCTGGCTTACTAGGGGTTTCAGACCAACGAAAAGTAGGGTGATCTCTTCTAAAAGCATTAAACGAGTTTGAATACGCGTCGTTCAAATTCCTATGCTGTTTTAAATAACTCACCTTTTCCCTTGAATAGCCTTTTGGTTCTTCCATCCCTAATGACACATTATCATGATTTGAGTAGTCATTTGGTATGATATTTTCTGAGTTTATAGTTTTACTGGCTAATAAGCCGTCAAATTTCCTACTCAAATTCTCCAAGTGTGCTAGAACTTCCGTATTCGATGTATATTCTCCTGCAAATGCTACTTTTCTTGTGCTAGAACCGGTTTCCCACATACGATTATTTTTGGAAATCTTTTCTATAGCATCGTAAACTACTTGGGCTTCACTCATCATTAACGAACCACCACATGCATGATCTACATCTGCACGTGAGTCTTTCCTTAATTTACGACAGAAAAGCTGGATTTGCATTTCTAAAGAATAACCATGATCGGGACAAGCTCTTAATAACTTTTTAAATCTTTCCCAAGCATTCCCAAGCATTTCTTCAGATCCTTGTTTAAAGTTGGCAATTTCGACTATTAATTCCAATTTTCTACCAGGAGTAAAATACTGCTTTAAGAACTCGGTTTGAATATCCTCCCAACTAGTCAATGAATGATGTGGAAGTGACAAAAACCAATCTCGTGCTCTTCCTTTTAAAGAAAAAGGAAACATAGACATCCTCGTTAATTCCCGATGAGCACCATGACTTTTGGCTGTATTACACAATTCTTCGAAAAGATAGAGGTGATGATGTGGATCCTCATCATCTTCTCCTAGAAATTGGGCTCTTGTGTCAATTAAACCAAAAAGATAAGATTTTATTTCAAAATTATTTGCTCCTTTATTGGGTAAACGAATTGGATTATTAATCTGGTACCTTCTTACGGTCTGATCACATATAGGTCTCGGGTTAGGCTGGTTTCGATTATTACGATTATGCTTATTCCGATTCTGATTATTTCTATTATTCTGATTCTGTTTATTAGGTTGAGGTAAATTATGATTAAGGTTTTGGCCATACCTTTGAGCATGAGCAATCCCTTGTTCAGGTGTTTCACCAACGGTTTCGGCCATTTTCGTAACTCGATTTGACAATTCTTGTGGAATAGAAAATATCGAATAGAAAATAACACAAAATCGATAAAAAAACCACATTTTTTTCCCCCTCGGTAATTACCGAAT
Organism: Gentiana straminea; assembly: GCA_036785695.1. Lineage (NCBI taxonomy): Eukaryota > Viridiplantae > Streptophyta > Magnoliopsida > Gentianales > Gentianaceae > Gentiana > Gentiana straminea. The sequence continues at coordinate 7,181,683 of JAVUPR010000137.1, read as the reverse complement.
CCACTCGATATTTACCGAGTAGTTTTTTTTTTTTTTTTTTTTTTTTTTTTTTTTTTTTTTTTTCTCTCTCTCTCGGTAAATACCGAAGCCACTCGTTATTTATCGAGTATTTTTATAAAAAAAAATTGATATCTTACCAAATAGGTAGGTACCAATGAAAATAAAAATACAAATGAGATTGAGAAATGTACTGACTTATCCTCGGTTTGTTATGACCACGTTTACTTTCTACTATCGAAAATAGAAAATAACTCGAATTTGGTAGAAGAAGAAAATTGGTAACTAAAAGAAGGTAGGTACCAACGGAAAATAAAAATAGAAATGTGATAAGAAGAGTGTTGACTTATCCTCGAGAATTTTGAGCTAATACAAGTAGTAACCCTAGACACAAAGAAAGAAATTAGCGACGTTTTCCCCGGCAACGGCGCCAAAATGCTTGACGGACATAAACCTAACCTTGGAAACGGCGCCGTAAAAGCGACGGACATTACCTAGGCTATACAGATCCTAACCGGCAGTGTACCGGGTCAAATTGTAGTGCTAGTCTGGTGAGTCAGGTCGTATTCCTCAGGGAAAACATGGTAATTCTTTTAAGTGGGGTTAAACACCAAGAAGCTATTATTAACTCGATCTAAGTCGCAGGTTTATCATTTTCCTCGGGTTAGATTATGTTAGATCAGTTAGATTGTTAGTAGTGCATAAAGTAAAATAAGTAAATAAATACTAATATATATATTTTTGGAATCTAGCCAATAATACGTTACTGAATTACAATCTCTTTTTAGTAGAAATAAATGAGACATATCTTTCTTTATTCAAGGTGTAAATTATATATGAATCGGTGTACTCTAAGCTAGACAACTCCTCCTCACACGAGCGTATGAAATTGTCATATGTCCATTGCATCGATCCAAGGTCCACAACTCGTTACGGTTTTTCGAACGGTCCCCGAGTACAAATCTACCTTTAGATAAAAAGGAGTCATTCCGTTCGTCAAACGGTCAATTTTATTTAAAAGGCTCCGGTTGTCAAAGCCGGACGATTCAACTTTCCGGTTTAAGTTTCAATTAAACCGATGATTTAACATTATTACGATCTCGAGTACAAATTTCAATAAGATTCATCTTTCCCAAGACAAATCCGCCCCCCGGGTAGGAAACGGGTTCCGTTGTCACGTTTTCACTCGGCCAATTTTACCCTCCGGTCTTTCAATTTTAACGTTTCATTAAGCGCGAGAAGAAAGAGATTCATCATAATTGATTTTAATCATTATTACCGAGTCGATCATTCATTTTACCAAAAGATTAACTAATTCGATTCATATCTTGGCTAGATATATTTTTAGTTTAATATCATATATAAATAGAAATAGAAATAATAAACATAACAATTTTAGAATATATTACCGGTTATGACTATCGAATCGGGGTCGTTTCCACCGGATCTAACATGCCAAAGCTTCGAAATCAACAATCTTCGATAATTATTCCGCCATTACAACGATACTATAACCATTTTATTTATATATGTGAAAAACATATATACATACATACGTAGACATATATATGTATATACGGGCCCCGAAAAGAAAATAAAAGAAAAACGAGATGAAAACGAGATCTAGATCTATATATATATATATAGATAGATCTATCACATATATATTCATATATAGAATATATATATATACATGAAGGGTGTGTGTATATATATATATATATATATATATATATATATATATATATATGATCTTCAAAACAAAAAAATAAAAAAGAAAGAGGATGGACGAGAAGCAGCAGAAAAGAGGGAGAAAGAAAGGGGCAAAGCTTTCGATCCCTCTTGGTGTGCTTATATAGATAAAAATGGAGGCCGGATCGATCCGGGAAAGGGCCGGATCGATCCGGGAATAAAATATATTATCCCAAGCCTATCCCCATGTGCGAAATCATCATTATGGCGATTTTTTGTTTCGCCGGATCGATCCGGGAAAAGGCCGGATCGATCCGGGACTGTCAGTTTTGAGCTGAAACTTGAAAAATTCATATCTTGAGTTGTAGACCTCCGATTGACGTGATTCAAAATGCGTTGGAAAGCTCTTTCAAAGATCTACAACTTTTATTAAGGCCAGTTCTTCAGAAAATGTTGTTTTGATGAGCCATCCGTATGTCGAAGATATTTCGGGATTTTTACTAATCCGAATCGATTGGCCACTTGGCCATAACTTGAGTTCCCGAACTCCAAACGACATGATTTCAGCGGCATTGGAAAGCTCGTTGAATAATCTACCACTTTCATGAAGAAGTCATCCCCTGAAAATGCCTCTAAGCTGGGTCAAATCTCCATCGAAATTAAATTACGGTTTAAGTACTTAGGAAAATTTGCTCCGTTGAACTCGTAAACTTGTGGCATCTTCTTCTAACCTCAAAAGATATGTTTTTAGGACCAAAACATGTCGTTACGTGGAATCTTGGTCAATATATAATCCCGCAATGAACCACCAAAATACCAAACGTAAATCCGACACGACACTCCGGTTACTAAACCGGTACAAAATCTATAAAAATATAATAAAAACATGATATTTTACATAATAACTACTACTTATACATTTGAATAAAACTTAGTAATTATGACTTGATTTGATATAATAATGCTCAAAATGGTATCAGAAATGGGGCGAAATGTCATAAAAACGATCATAAATTTATCTCTCACTCCTATTTTTCGGGTATACACATCAAACACAACACAACCTTTTCGAGGAAAAAGGTACAATACAATATTCTCAGTAATTTGTCGCGGTGGGACTTTTTTCAATTTTTTTGAATTTCTTTTATGAGATGATTGTGGTGTAAAAATGGTGTAGATTTGAGGGAGTAACTCTCTCACTCCCCTAAAAAAATAAAAATACTAATAAATATGAATTGAAGATGAACAAAGAAGAAGGGTAGGGGGAAGGGGTTGAAAGGGCACGAAGAATTGGATTGCTGCAGGCACAATAATTGCTATGAAATTTATTATTTAAAAATGTATTTTATATATTTAAACATATATACTCCCTCCGTTTTTATATATATGTCGCAGAGAGAAGAATCACACAAATTAAGAAAATAATTAATATGTGTATTGGAAATGTATTTTTTTATTGGAGATGTAAATGTTTTGTTGGTATTGAGTTTTTTGTATTGGAATTGTGGTTTTTTTATTGGAGATGTAAATATTTTATAAAAGGAGGAAAAAATAATAAATGCGGCATTGGAAATGTAAAATGACAGATAAATAAAAAAATGGCAAAAACTGAAATGTGACAGATAAAAAAAAACGGAGGGAGTATTTTTTATTGTAAATAAATATTTTATTTTTACATCTAAAAAAATCATTGTATATATCGCATTTATTCAAATTCGGTAAAATTTTCTTTGTTTTTATAAGTACAGGTTATTATAGAGAACATGTTCATTTCATATTGGATAAACATTCTATAGATTAGAAAAATATGTCTTTATTATAAAGAACATGTCATTTTTTTTAATTTACTTTTTTGGATGTGTGATGTCGTTGTGCATTTCATACTTCATTAGCTTATAATTGTCGTTGTATTTATAATACGCAGTGATAATATTCTATCGTGGAACAATAATAAAAAAAACAAATTCAGTACAAATTAAATCAATTCAGAATCATAATCAAAGCAAGGAAAATATTAAACATAATATGAAAGATTTGGCAATCAAGATGATGGCCAAATTTGAAGTGAGAAAGATTTCCTAATGAATAATAAAGTTCGTGATTTATATTACGGAATGTATAATCGAAAAGGGATTTTTTTTTTCCCTTTTTTGTGACCGAAAAGATAATGATTTTCCAACTAGCAGTGACAAAAATGAAAATCAAAGGGATGAAGCACATAAAAAGTAGTGATAGAAGACATTGTGCAATCTTTTTCGAAAAAGAAAAAAAAAAGACATTGTGCAATCAATACTGTTGTAGCTAGCCTCAACAAATGCAATTTTTTTTTTTTTTTTTACAGTTAATAGATCATCTTCTCAAATAAATCTAAACTAAAAAATACCTCATCTATAATTTAACTTTAGCTTTTTTTTAACACTTAATATATCAAATTTTTAGGTTAATCTTCCTACATGTTTTTTAAATTATTTTATAAGTTTATCCCTTAATTCAATAAATGGATTTTTCGTCAAGTTTTTAAAGCAGAGCAAATACCCTAAAATCCCCTCATTTAATTTTACCTGCAACCTCATTCAATATTGTCCGGCTTTTTAGCAGCATTCAATAGTTTCATCGTTTCTTTTATTTTGGGAAAGACAGTGAAGGCACGTATATGTTTGTTTTGTTAATTGTTTTTAAATATCTCATATCTGATCCTAAAATAAAATATAATAAATGTATTGTATGTATTACAAGGTTTATTTTAATGTGCTAAAAATGATATTAAAATTGACTTGCTAAAATCATTTCTTTCTGATATATTGCTAAATCATTTCAAGAAAATAAAAAAAAAAATCCAATGAAATTAGTTATTTTAGTTGCATGCCTTACATTCAGAAAAAAAAAAGGGCAGAAGACGTTTGGAATGAAATATAAACGTCTTTTAGTCTTTACACTTTTCTGAATTTTTTTTTTCGAGTGTTTTTTTTTTTTTGTTTTTTGTTTTTGTTTTCTGTTTTGTTAGAGTGGATTTATAATTTGATGTTCTCATTCGTATAGTGGGTGTCATTGAAAATATAAATACTGATAACATGTTCCACGAGTCGTGCGGGGGATGTAAAACGGAGGTTCATGACTGTGGAAATACTGTGTGTTTTACATGCAATGACATTGTCCTCTCCGTCGTGCGGTAAATAACCATTTTCTACTCTTATTTATTACACTCTATATTATAACAATATTTATTACATACTCTGTTTTTATATAGATATCACGTTCAAACACGTATAACAGACGTAACTGGTCCTTTGACAATATGCTTGACTGGTGGAGGGACTGAGTTTCTTCTCCACTCTACACCTTCGTCCTTACAGAAAACTATGAAAACGGTGATTTAAGCAGTTGTTTCATCAAATTACTTTTCAAATTATAAGTCTATTTTTTTAGAAATGGTAAAATTAAAATCTATATGGATGATAGGACGATGGACATCGACGTTTCAAGCAACGAATACAAATATTATTGGGAACCTCATACACATTCGCTCTACACGCTCCAACAATGTCGATTCTATGGACCCACCGTAATAACTTAATAATACAGAGCACATAAAAATAAAAATAAAATAAAATAAAAAGAGAGAGAGAGAGAAAGAAAAAAAGAAAAAAGAAAAACCAGAGCTGAGTTAATTATACTAAAAAGTACTATAACACATAGTCCATCAAAAAGCCTTTATAAAGAAATTTACATGGTCTAGAATACATGGCCTCAACGGAGCTTGAAGCGTCATGATAAAATTGCAGAGCAATATATCTTACTTTTTTTTTTTTTTTGAGGAACAATATATCTTACTTATTTAACCAGAAATGATATGTTTATACTAACTGATTTATAGGACTGGATAAAAAAATCCATCATAGAACGAAACGTTTCTGCTTTGTTGGGTTTTTATTATTATACTAGAATACGAATCAATGCCGCACTAAAACCAAAACGGAAAGAAACTAAAACGTTTCAACCTCTAAAAGAAACCAAACGATCTAGTCTTACATCAAAGGCTTCTAAAACGAGCCCAAAAAAAAAAACAACATTCAATTTGAAATAACAACATCGTTTAAATCAAAACTTGAAATAAAAGAAAGTCTTCAAAACAATTTCAAGCAAAAAGCATCATGAATCATATGTCTTCATCATTCTCATCTCCATGAAAAACCTGTTCATCTGCTCAAAACAAAACATATAACGGGTAAGTACATACGTACTTAGTAACGAGTAGAAGCTATTGAATGATACATTTTATAATGAAAAGAAAGTAGACGTCGTCTTATTATTAATCCGTTATTAAATGATCTTACACCAAGCGGTCCCGATATAGTCATTCCACTTTGTCTGGCCAACCCTAGAGAGCTGACCGGTGAATGTCTATCTCGTTCGTGAGTTTGTCCGGCGGAATGATCACTACTTTATCTGGCTGGTCTAGAATCCGGCAGTGATCATCACCACTTTATCTGGCCAACCATCACATTGCCGATATTGTACTGTGTCTATCCAAGCTCTCATGATGTTTAACCTTAGTCAAATACGTTTATTAAGTGATTAGCTAGCCACCTAGGTTCATTCAGGACAAAAAGCTCCATACTCCCTCTTCTTAGACTCTTAGACTCAAGCTAGCAATTACACAGACATTGATGAATACTAACTCATCAAAGCACAAGCTCTTTCATGCCATTCTGACGGTCCCGAACTTCAACTCCCTTTAAGAGTACATCCGATCCCGGAACTAAACGCATCACAAGCTCAATCAAGGCTTGTTCATATTATTTCATCTTATTTAAATTCATTAGAAAGAATATAAATCAAGCTAAGTATCAAAATAACATTAGTCACACAATCCATTGTCTACCAAATTGTATATTCAAATTTTCTGAAAAATAAAATAATTAACACAATACAATAACACCAAACATCTATATATTAGGTCATCCTTTATATTTTATTAAAATTTTAATATTGCTACTATTATTATCATCTTTTTCTTTTTCTTTTTTTGGAGACCAACGGCCATAGCAGCATAGGCATAGCTGAGTTTAGTTTATTTATTTATTTTATTTTATTCTTTTTCTAATGGAAGAAAGAAAATAGCATGAGCTTTTCCTTTTCCACCTTCGACAACAACAACAACTTCTTCTGGACATTTAATTCATGTACTAACCAATATAAACAACAAAAAATATACTAAAAAATCTATATCAATCAAAGAAGCAAAACAAACAAAACACATCCTGATGCAATGATCATGACTTCTTACAAAGCTTTCTTTAATTTCCTTTTTTTTTTTTTTTTAATTTCCGGCAAACATAGCAGCAACAATGATAAAAAAAAACTTCAACAATACCACAAATAAATACGGTTGAACACCTCTTTACTTTACATTAATCATTATAAAACATCAATCATTCAATATGAAAACCTCGTTACCTTAATTGCGAGCAACAAACGATCCAAAACACCAAAAGAACCTAGATTTCGATTCAACCTACAAATTGATCAAACCAAATTGATCAAACTACGATTCTTGAACATCAAGGCAATCTAAACTCAGAACATCTACTTATACTAAGAATTTGCAGTCATAACTTCTCAGAACCAAAAACAGGTGAAATCCTACCTTCTCCAACCGGTTAATTGTTGGTATCAAAACGATCATCTCCTTCCGTAGAATATTTTTCTCTTGATGCGTCTGTTGAAAAGAGCAACGGATTAGCCTCGAAATTCGAAAGCCTCTTCTCTTCTTTTTTTTTCAAAGCATGCACCACTATTCAGATAATTATACGTAGAACTAATTAGGTTAATTTATGATTAGTTTTCCTTTTATAATCCCAATTAATTAATTAAATCCTTAAATATAATAAATCCTTTAATTTCCTTTCTTTTCTTTATTCCATTAATTAAAATAAATTTAATATTCTGATTTTCCGTTAAAAGACTAAGATGCCCTTTTTCGAAAATCGGGATATTACACTGGGCCGATGAACAGTAAAAAAAAAAGAAGGACCAATGAAAAAAAAACAAGTGTCAACATGGGTTGAACACTTGATTTCTTATTAATAAGAGATTGTTAGGCAACATGTCGTGGCCTTATATCTTGAAAATAGTAATATCATCGTGTATAAATTATATGTTTTTTTATGAAATGAATTTATTTTAAGAATTTCATAATATTTCATGTAAACGTCAAACACAATTTTTTTTTGGCATGATACAAAGATCGTGTCGGCAACAAGTCGTGGCCTTATATTTTGAAAATAGTCATACCTTTGCTACATATATTCGCACATTAAAAGGTGATATAATTGAGTCCTCCAAAATGGAACAATTTAACTCAAACCGTTCTTCTCAAAACAAAAAAAAATAAATTCTGGACTGGGCCGCTGAGCAGTAATATTTTTTAATTTTTTTTGACTGGACCGATGAACAGTATAAAAAAATATATTATATAAAAAAAGACCAATGAAAAAAAAACAAGTGTCAACATTGGTTTAACACTTGTTTTCTTATTAATAAGAGATGGATATAAATTTTTTTTTGCATATATCACTTAATTGATTTTTATATTTAAACCAAATGAGGTAAACTTATATTTTCCTTTTTTGGACGGCAACAATACCTGTTTATCTGTTAATTTGCTTTAAAACGAACATTCGACATGGCAAAATTCATCAAAGTTGTATATAAAGGTTTTTGCGTTCTTTGATAGTATATATTAAAAATAATAATAGTACATGAGTTAGAAATATACAAGCTCAGAGAATAAGAATAATCTTTTTCATTAATGATAATGCAATTGTTCACATCATTTAATACAAGATAGATCTAAGGATAATATTCTTAATCTAACAAACTAGTAACAACCTGCTAGGTGTGCCAATGCTATAGTGACACATATACTACCACATGCATGTACAAATGATATTATTCCAAGACACATATCTTAACACCCCCTCTTAAACTGAGTGTGGTAAGACTTCAACATTCAGTTTGTCTCTGAATAGCAAGAACTTGACTCCAGATAATGCCTTTGTAAAAATGTCAGCAGGTTGTTCAAGAGTAGAGATGTGTTTCACAACTAGTTTTCCTTCTAGAACTTGATTCCTCACATAGTGTACATCAATCTCAATATGCTTAGTTTTTGAGTGGTGCACTGGATTTTGAGCTAAGGACTCTGCCCGTATTGTCACAGTAGATCACAGGTTTCTTAGTGACTCTGATTCCAAGCTCTGACAACAAAGACTTCAACCAAGTAATGTCTGCAGCAGCATGTGCCAAGCTTCTATACTCTAATTATGTACTTGACCTAGAGACAACTTGTTGCTTCTTTGAGTGCCATGTAGCCAAAGATGATCCCCAGATAGATGCAGTGACCTGCCATAGATTTCCTGTCATAAGGGCAACACCCCCAACCTGCATCTGAATATCCAATGATATTCAGTCCTCCTCCAGTTTTGAAATGTAGGCAATATCCCAATGTCCCCTTTATGTACCTCAACAACCTCTTAAGTGCTTGCCAATGAGTGTCTCTGGGGTCATGCATAAACCGACTGAGAGAATTAACCACATAAGCAATGTCTAGCCTGGTAAATGTCATATACTGCAGTGCACCAATAATGCTTCTATACAAGGTGGGATTTGCCATAGGAGTACCTTCATCAGGTTCAAAAGTCTTACCAGTTACCATTGGTGTTAGAACTGGTTTCAGATTGTTCATTCCCAACTTTGTCAGTAGTTGTTGTGCATACACTTTCTAGCTTACGAACAGACCAGTTGAGTCTCTGAATGCTTGCATCCCCAAAAATTGGCTCACCTCCCCTAGATCTTTAAGAGGAAACCTGGAGTTCAAAAGAGTAACAAACTTCTGTATATACCTTTCTGAGTTACTTGTGATAAGAAAGTCATCCACATATATCAGAATATACAAAATAACAGTCCCTTCTTTTAGAATGAACAGAGAAGTGTCTGACACAGCCTGTCTAAAGCCCCATGCTAGCAGTTGTGTTCTGAGTTCATCAAACCAGGACCTAGGTGCCTGTTTCAACCCATATAAGGCTTTGTTTAACTTGCATACATAATCTGGTTTGGTCTTGCTAACAAACCATGCAGGCTGATGCATATATACACAGTCTTGAAGTCTTCCATTTAGGAAAGCATTATTAATGTCCACTTGTTTAATAGGCCAATGATTTGACACAGCAACAGACAGAAACACCCTAATGGTGCCTGATTTAGCCACAGGGCTGAAGGTTTCTGTGTAATCCACCCCTATTGCTGTGAATATCCCTTGGCTACAAGTCTGGCCTTGTATTTTAGAATTGAGCCATTTGGTTTATGTTTGACTTTGAATATCCACTTGTTCCCAACAAGACTGTGTGTGGAAGAGGGAGGCACTAGATCCCATGTCTGATTTTGCATAAGGGCATCATATTCCTCATGCATGGCTTTCTGCCAGTGAGGGTGAGACAAAGCTTCTGACACAGATGATGGTTCAGAAGTGGAACCAGGTGCACATTACTCAGACACAAGGGTAAAGAGGTGTTTAGGTTTATACACTCCACTCTTTGACCTGGTTTGCATACCATAAGTATGAGGTACAGGAGGAGCACCTTGGGGGCTAGGTGCTTGCTCAGGACTAGGAGAGGGAATAGGACTAGGGGAGGGTACAGGACTAGGAGAGTGTATGAATGGTGGTGTAAGACTAGGGGATAGCACATGACTGAGTGGTGTGAATGAGGAACTAGAACTATTTATAGAGTTAGGGGTGGATGGTGCAGTGATGTGGGTGTGAATGTGATCACTATGATTAATAGTATGACTGGAGGTAGGGAAAGAATGCATACCTGGAGACATGAGATCGGCAGCAGCAGCAGGATCAGATGTTACTGGAACCTGTGGTATAGTGGCAGCAATAGGTGGACTGGTGGCAGGATGATGAGATGTGTGTTGTTGCTGGGATGTAGGGTGCATAGACAGGTAGGGAAATTCTAGCTCATTGAAGGTGACATCTCTGCATATGTACACCCTCCCAGTGGGATCCAGACACTTGTGTCCCTTGTGAAGGGGACTAAGACCTAAATACACACACTTTTGGGTATGGTATTGGACTTTATGGCCATGGTAAGGTCTGAGATATGGAAAGTAGGAGCAGCCAAAAGTTTTGAGAAGGTTGAAGCTAGGCTTTTTATGGTAGAGGATATGGTATGGTGAGTGGTTGTTAAGGAGAGGTGTAGGAAGGATGTTAATCAAACTGACAGGATGCAGGAAGCTATCCCACCAGTAGCTCTGTGGGAGGCCTGCTTGAGCTAGAAGGGTAAGGCCTATTTCCACTATATGCCTGTGTTTTCTTTCTGATCTACCATTTTGGGCATGGATATGGGGACAAGGGTGTCTGAAGTGAATTCCAGATTGAGCCAAAAGAGGAGCTAGGTTTATATACTCACCCCCCCCCAATCTGACTGTACTGTTTTGATTTTAGTGTTAAACTGGTTTTCCACAAGTTGCTTGAATATAATAAAGGTATTATAGGCTTCTGATTTCAATTTTAAAGGGTATATCCAGGTGAATCTGCTGTGGTCATCAATAAAATGTATGTAGTAAAGGTAACCAGATATGGATCTGCCTGGGGAAGGTCCCCAGAGATCTGTGTGAATCAGTTCAAGAACATAAGAAGCTCTATTTTGGGAAATAAGAAAGGGAGTAGCATGCAATTTTCCATACTGAGAGTTATCACAAAAGGGCATTTGTTCATTAACAGACACATTACATTCTTTTAAAACTTGATTCAAAACCTTAACAGAGGGATGTCCTAGTCTCATATGCCAAACAATGGCATGATTATTCTGACTACTGGAGGTAACTAAAGCAGCAGCTATGTTGTTGGATTGAGGAGAGCTTTGAGACATGGCAAGTCTGTGTGAATCAGGTTTAATGGCTTTGACTGGCTGAATCTTGTAGAGGCCATTTTCCACGGTTCCTTCCAGTAACACCTTCCTTGATGCTTGATCCTTAACAACACATTTAGAAGCAGAAAACTCAATGAGAACAGGATTATCAGCAGTCAATTTAGAGACACTAAGTAAGTTTTTCTGAATTTTTGGTACATGTAGAATGTTTGATAAGTGCGGATTAGGGTGAAGTGTGGTGTGACCAATGTGAGCAATGTACATATGATTACCATTTCCTACCACAAGAGTATCATTACCTTCATACTCTGACCTCAAAGACAGATTACCAAGATCAGAAGTTACATGATTGGATGCCCCACTGTCTGCATACCAACCAGAATCAGTGGACATTTCAGTGGCAGCTAGATATGCAGCCTTTTGTTTTGAGTTCTGTTGGTTCTGATTCTGTTGCACATAGTGAAGAGAGTTTGAGAAAGTAAATAATACTTGAGTAAACTTCAACTTAGTTTATTCATTGATTGAACAAGAGTATAAATAGATACAACTTTAATAAAGTAAACTAGCTATGCTATGGATAGCAACTAGGGCGGCCAACTTGAGTATCTATATGGGCGGCTAGAACTTAGAACCCAATAAAGTAGAAATGTTATGATAAGTGACATATTAATTATTTATATAATATAATTAATATGTCATGTGTACAAAGAATAAATAATGTGCGCAAGTGTTACACAAGAGTGCTAAAAATGCTAATATATGCTAATATTTCAACACCCCCCCCCCCTCAAACTGGGTTGTATATGTTGATACAGCCAAGTTTGCTACTTAGTCTCTTTGAACATAAGAGGTGGAATAGCCTTGGTGAGAATGTCAACATTCTGGTCTGCTGAGGGAACATACTGAAGTTGAATGATCTTGGCATCAATCTTCTCCTTCAGGAAGTGTCTGTCAATGTCCACATGTTTGGTTTTGTCATGATGAACTGGATCCTCTGCCATGCATAATGCGAATTATTATCACGGCGAGTGTGATAGGTTGCTTTGAGTAGTGCCGAAGTTCGGTAAGTACTCTTTTGAGCCAAAGAGCTTCACAAATGCCCAAAACAAGTGCCCGAGTTCGGCTTCGACACTTCGCTTCTAGAGACGATAGGTTGTTTCTTGCTCCTCCAGGTGACAAGATTGCCCCATACATAAGAACAAGAGCTTTGTAGTAGACCTTGTCTCTATGTGACAACCACCCAATCGGCATCGGTGTAAACCTTGATAGATCTCTCGGTAGACTTGATGAAGTGCAAGCCTTGGCCAGGAGTGGATTTCAAATACCTCAGTATTCTGTTCACAGCATCCCAATGTTGCTCAGTAGGGCAATGCATGAATTGGCTCACCAGACTTACTCCATATGCAATATCAGGTCTTGTATGGGACAGATAAATGAGTTTCCCTACAAGTCTCTGATATTGATCCTTCCTGACAGCAATGTTACCATGCAGCAGGGTATTACTGGGGTCTACTGGGGATACAACAGGTTTGCATCCCAGCATGCCAGTTTCCTTCAGCAGATCCAGTACATACTTCCTTTGAGAGACTGAAATGCCTTTACTGTTTCTAGCTATTTCCATACCGAGAAAGTATTTTAGGTAGCCCAGATCTTTAACTTGGAATACCTTTGCCAGTAGAGTCTTCAAATGTTGGATCTCAGTAGAGTCATCTCCAGTAAGGATGATATCATCCACATATACAATAAGAATAGACCTTCTCTGGTTGGTTGTCTTGATAAACATAGTGTGATCAGAGTTGCATTGATGATATCCAGCAGCTTTAACCACAGTAGTGAGTTTTCCAAACCAGGCTCTGGGGATTGCTTCAGGCCATATAGAGATTTCCTGAGTTTGCATACCTTGCCTTGAGTGTGGGGATTGACAAAACCGGGAGGTACATTCATGTAGACCTCCTCGGTAAGGTCACCATTGAGAAAAGCATTTTTGATATCCAATTGGTGAAGAGGCCGATGTAGAGTTGGACAAATTAGAGAAATCGGTACCACGACAAGTGTTAAGCTTTGCTACGGTGCAAAAGTTTCTGTATAGTCAATGCCATAAGTTTGAGTGAACCCTCTAGCCACTAGTCTGGCTTTATACTTGTCAATTGTACCATCAGCATTGTATTTGATGGTGAATAACCATCTACAGCTGACTGTCTTCTTGCCTTTGGGGAGAGTTGTGAGGTCCCAAGTATGATTATCTAGGAGTGCAGTCATCTATGTTTTAACAGCAGCCTTCCACTTATCATTTTGAAGGGCCTCCTGAATATTTTGAGGAATAGAGTGAGAGTCCAGGTCCTGTGTAAACATGGCAAATACAGGAGATAACTGGTCATAAGATAAATAAGTATGAATAGAATGATCGGTGCATGATCTTTTCCCTTTCCTTAGAGCAATAGGTCTGTCATCAACGTCGGCGGTACGCTAAGAATCGCAGGATGCGAGGTTCCGCGAGCTACGGTTCGGCGGCTCGAATCAGTAGGGTGCTGAGGTCCAGCAGGCTCTGGGTCAGTAGGGTGCTGAGGTTCAGTCTGCTGAGTCTCAGTAGGTTGCTGAGGGTTAAGAGTTTGCTGAGGGAGCGGATTTAGATCAATTTCAATCAGGTTTCCATCAGTGACTGTTGCAGTAGACTTGCTGTAGTAGGGAGTCCTTTCAAAGAATTTTACATCCATAGAGTTGTAAAATTTCTTTTCAGTAGGTGAATAGCATTTGTAACCTTTCCTGTCCTTAGCATACCCTAGGAAAATGCACTTGTGAGCTTTGGGATCAAGTTTGCTTCTGTGTTGGGCATGGATATAAACAAACACGGTACAACCAAAGATTTTTGGAGGCAATTGGGCAATAAGATGAGGGCGGGAGTGTGTGGTCGGCGGGGTTTGGATAGGAGTCTTGAAACCTAACACTCTGTGGGAAGCTTTGTTGATTAAGTATGTGGCGATCATTATAGCTTCACCCCACATATATTTTGGAACATTTGTAGTGAACATGATTGATCGGCCATTTCCGGCGGGTGCTCGTTCTTTCTCTCGGCAACTCCATTTTGCCGAGGTGTCTCAACACAACTACGATATGGACAATTCCCTTATTCATCAAGAAATTACGAGATTAGACTCATAATATTCAAGAGCATTGTCGGTCTTCAAAATTTTAATCTTAGTGTCAAACCGAGTAGAGACCATGTTGTAAAATTCTTGAAAGATGGATCCAACTTCGATTTATCCTTCATTAAAAATAACCAAGTGGTTACGGTGTGGTCATCTATGAAGGTGACAAACCACCTCTTGCCCGTTATACTTTTTACTCTTGAGGGTCCCCATACATCACTTTGTGAATTAAGGTGAAAGGTGTGGATGGGAGGTGAGGTAATTTAGTATACACGATTTGGTGAGTTTGGCAAATTGACAAATATCACATTGAAGATCATTAAGATTACATCCTTTAAACAATTCCGGAATTAAAGACTTCAAATAACCAAAACTTGGATGTCCTAGTCTATAATGCCATAACATGATATTGTCTAGGTTCGAGTGCGATGCCGCCGAGGCGATTCTTCGGTCTTCGGTCTTCGTCTTCGGCGGGGTTGATCACAAACGATCTGAGCAGGGTTTAGCTTGACCAATCACTTCCTGTGAAGAAAGATCCTGGAATGTGCACTGATCCTTATCAAAAACAACAGTCCAATTCAGATCTTTAGTGAGTTTACTGACAGATATAAGGTTACAATCTAACTTTGGAACAAATAAGACACCTTGTAGATATATCTGATTAGTAAGTTTAACTTTCCCAACACCTTTTGCATAAGACACAGAACCATCAGCAGTCTTAATTATGTGAATTTGGGTGCAAGGCATATAGTGGGTAATGAGGTTTTTATTACCGATCATGTGGGAAGAAGCCCCGAAATCAACAATCCAAGTCTCATTACTAAGAGGTGAGCGGAATATACCTGTTTTAGCATGAGTGGCCATTTCGGTAGAGGAGCTACCCTCCCGATCTTTGAGCAACAAAGGCTTTAAATGCGACAAGGCCGAGCATTCGGTACCGTCATTCTCCTCGTCACGACAAGCCTGCCTTGATTTTCCCTGGTTGGTTTTGAGGTTTTAGAGGGATTAGGCTTGCCATGAAGCTTCCGACAATTGTCCTTGGTGTGATTTGTGCGTTTGCGGTGATCACGAAACAACCTTCCGGTTTTCTCGGCGGGTTTCTGTAAGTCCCGATAACCTCGGCGGACTTCGACATTCGGCGGGCGGTACCTTCGGTAGGGTTATCGGCGGGGGTGTTCGGCGAAAGCATGACTTTCCTCCTTGCTTTCTTCATGTTTGACCTCAGCAAACATGGATTTGAGATTTGGGAGAGGTTTTGTGGCAAGAATTCTCCCTCTAACATCATCAAGAGTAGGGTTCAGTCCAGTGAGGAACTTGAAGACTCTTTTCTTTTCTATGATATCCTTATAGAGGGCAGCATCCTTAACATCATTCCAGGGGTGAGTTTCCAGCATATCTAAGTGTTGCCATGCCTTAGATAGTTGATTGAAGTATTGAGTTACGGACATATCCCTTGTCTCAGCTTTTGAATTTGAGCTTCAAGTTCGTACACTTCGATGTATTGTCTTTCTTGGAGTAAAGATCTCGGCATTGTCCCGCATTTCTTTTGCAGTATCATACATCATAAAGTTCTCACTAATCTCTTTTGTCATTGATCTTGTGAGAATGGTCATGACTTGATTATTAGTAGTATCCCATGCTTCAAATCCTGGGTCATCTTCGGCGGGGGCGGGTTTAGAGCCGGACGGGTATCCCATCTTACCTTGTCCGGAGATGTACATTTTCATAGACCTTGACCACGGCAAGTAGTTGTTGCCATCAAGTCTATGATTTGTATATGAGGAAGATTCGGTGACCCGTCGAGACACTGGGAGTCTATCGAAGAAGAAGAAATGTCGATTCTGATGGTAGACATTTTGGAATAACAAGCGAGTTTGCAGCGGATTTCAGAACTCAGTAGTCTCTGATACCATGAAGAGAGTTTGAGAAAGTAAATAATACTTGAGTAAACTTCAACTTAGTTTATTCATTGATTGAACAGGAGTATAAATAGATACAACTTTAATAAAGTAAACTAGCTATGCTATGGATAGCAACTAGGGCGGCCAACTTGAGTATCTATATGGGCGGCTAGAACTTAGAACCCAATAAAGTAGAAAAGTTATGATAAGTGACATATTAATTATTTATATAATATAATTAATATGTCATGTGTACAAAGAATAGATAATGTGCACAAGTGTTACACAAGAGTGCTAAAAATGCTAATATATGCTAATATTTCAACACATAGCTTTCTTCAAATCTGTGCCAGCACTCAATAGCTATGTGTCCACTCTTTCCACAAATCTGACAGATAGGTCTTGGAGAACCAGAGTTTCCACTTGACTGAGCATTGCTCCTACCACCTCCACCTCTACCACCACCTGATCCCCGGCCCCTCTGTGAATTTGATTGGTTGTAGGATCCTCTGCCTCTGTTTTGTGCCATAAGAGCAGTGTTCTGAGTGGGATCAAGTGATCCAGGTGGATTAAACCTTGCAATAAGCCTTTCATGTGTGGTGAGTTGAGCTTGAACTTCTGCCCAGGACATGGTATGTACTCTAGATGTTATGTTGACCCTAGCAGAATCATATTCTCTAGATAATCCACCCAAAGTAGCAAGTATCAGTTCAGAACTAGAGATGGTGTAGCCTGCTGCAGCTAATCCATCAGAATAAGTTTTCATTAAAGTAAGGTAATCCGGCATTGACCTCCCTCATTTTGCAGTTTTAGTAAGGGCATCTTTGTACTCAAGAATCTTAGCCTGTGATTGACTATTGAACAAGGTTTCTAGAGTAATCCATACCTCATGTGGTGTGTTGCAACCTACAATCTGCTGAAGTGCCTGTTCTGTCATGGATCCACACAGCCATCCAAGCAGCAATTGATCCACAGCTACCCATCATAGGCTGGATTTCGAATGCCTGGTTGCAGTTGAGATATTCCCGGGCCTGAATTGAGAAACATGGGTGGAACGTTCACTCCAAAAAGATGATCCTCCAGCTTATGTCCTCGGATGAGAGGAAGAACAGTGTACCTCCAAAACAAGTAGTTATTTCGATCTAGCTTCACTGTAATGCTTTGAGACACGTTTGATGCAAACTGAGGTTTGGAGACAGAAGCAAATTTGGTGGTGATGGGAAACTGGGTTGACTGCTCACAGCTGTGGAGTAAGGGAATGGTGAAAAGGTAGAGAACTGAGGCAGAGTTATTCCGGTGGTCGGAAAAGTGACAGTGGTGGTGGAGAAGGCTGAAAGAGGTGGAAGAGATGTTGTAACTGGAGCTGTAACTGGAGCTGAACTTAGCACTGGAATAGTTCCAATGCTGATGATTGATACTAAGCTTGTAGTGTTAGGTAATGGCGGAGTGATCTCGCCGGAGGAAGGCTGGCCCGAGGTGGGAGTGGCCGTCATGGCTCTGCTACCAAGTTAGAAATACACAAGCTCAGAGAATAATCTTTTTCATTAATGATAATGCAATTGTTCACATCATTTAATACAAGATAGACCTAAGGATTAGATTCTCAATCTAACAAACTAGTAACAACCTGATAGGTGTACCAATGCTATAGTGACACCTATACTACCACATGTACCAATCATATTATTCCAAGACACATATCTTAACAACATGTCTTCATGATATGTTCTAGTGGTAAAGGGTTTGAGTTCTTTAAAAGGGTAACTGGACCTTAAGTTGATGTGTGGAGGTTCGAACCCCGTAAATGAGCGACTTCTTTCGGTTCTTTCGTATAATAGTAAACTCATGACTCTGAGTCACTAGATTAACTGATTAATATCTTCAATCATTCCGTAGGACGGGTGAGTAAGGACTAAGGACCCGTGTGGTTAGGGTTTAACTTTTTTTTTAAAATAATACTCCCTCCGTCCCATTTTATTTGTCTATGTTTCCTTTTTGGTTTGTCCTAAAATAAGTGTTCACTTTTTGCATTAATTGCTAAATTTCTTCAAATACCCTTTTCTCTTTACAATATTTACAATAAAAAATGTGTAGCATTAAATGCTCCAACAACAACTTAAAGTGCATAAGTGTAAAAATATTAGATCATTTAACATGATTCAAAGCATTAACTACATTTTTCTTAATCTGTGTGAAAAATCAAACAGGACAAATAAAATGAGACGGAGGGAGTAATACAAAGCTTCACGTCTACAATAGTTGCATCAAAATTATTGGAGGCCCATTCCCAAGTGACTTTTCATGTCATAACATCAATCTAAACTGATAACAACTGCACATTTCATGTCGTCCATTTCAAAACACAAACAAGTGCACTCTATTACTATACCTACTCATGTCTCAATATATAGAAGTAGCATTTTTTTTAAAAGTAATATGATTTGGCTATCGCTAATATAATAATTGTATGGTAACGAAAAATAATTCGATAGATAATACATTAAAGGCATGAGGAAAAGAAAGATAATAATGTAATATTAGTATACTGAAAAGACTTATTATATTCGAATTAAACAAACAAACAAAATGATTAATTAGGGTTAAATTTGTCAAGACATTGTGTAAAAACCATCACCTTTTTGTACAGGTATTTTAGTTCATTCGAAATGTCTTTTTTTTTTTTTTTATAACTTTTCTTTTCCTTCGAGTTTTTGGAAAACCGACCTAAGGTTGTCTAAGACCTATAAATGGGGTCACACACAGCCCATAATACATAATATTCATGTTTTCAGAGTTTTGGGGAGAATCTGGCTCGTTTAACCGAGAAGAGCCCTTGGTTAAGCGTTATGCTTGCCCCAAACGTGCCCAGACATGTCCCAGAGTGTCCAGGACGAGTCCCAGACATCCCAGGACAAGCCCAGGACATGACGCAAAAGAATTCAGCTCGCTAAACCGAGCACTGCTCTTGGTTAAGATGCCCAGGACGCGTCTGAACTTGTCCAGGACGTGTCTGTAGATCAGAGACATCCCAGGACAAGCCTGGGACATGCCCAGGTCTTCCGGCTCGCTGAACCGAGCACTGCTCTTGGTTAAGTTGCCCAGTTTTGGTGCCAAGGACGTGTCCGACCTTGTCCAGGACGTGTTTGTAGATCAGAGACTCTGTTTCAAGGTAGATCTTGATTCAGGAGCAGTTTTGGATCGTGTTTCTTTTAAGGAAGGTAATTATCGTAGTCCCTCGTTAATTCGTTGTTTGATCATGTTAAGTTAGGCCTTTGATGTTAGGGTTTTTTTGTAGGTTCTTGAGGTTTCAAGGGCTAATCGTAGTTCGGTTTTTGTTTGGGTTCGGATCGTTCAAAGGTAAGGAGTTCTTCTTATCAAAAGGTTCCGTTTTAAGTTTAAAGATTATGCCTTTAAGTGTTTTGAATATTGTTTATGTTTTAGCTTCCTTTTGTAGTTGTTACTTCTTTTCAGACAAGTGAGTTATAATGGATAATAGTATTTGCTTTTGCCGGGTATTTGCCAAACTATGTTTTAAGAAAGCTATTATGTTTTGTAGTTACTTTTATGTAAAATGCTTTATGCGTTTTAGTTACCAGTAATGGAGATATGATGGGAGCTCGGTGTTGGTACGGTCTATTAATGCTCGCGTAGGATATATGTGGACTTTAACATGGAATCTATGTGCTTTATGTGCTTTTATTTGTTTAGAGTTAGTGACCTTGCAATGTACTATACGGAGTACCATGCATTTTAAGTCCCGTGTCGAGGTAAGGTTAACCGTGCTCACCATGTCGTTCCCAAGCCAACGGTTTTAAGTCCCGTGGGTTTTAAGTGTTGAAATAGTGTCCTAAACCCAATCGGGTTGGACCGGATCTGACCAGGTCGGGTCATTTATAGTCTATTAGTTCATGTAATAACTTTATTATGATTAATAAAAGCACTTTTTGTTATAATATATTTTGTTTATCTTCATGAACCAATTATTGAATATATAGTAACGTCCTTAGTATTAAATTATGATAGAGAAACCATGATGGTGATTATGGTTGATGAGATCTTTTTTCACTTTAATAAGTTTGATACTTGAATGTCTCTATTCGTATGTACTGTCAAATGGGACATTGATGGTATGATTAGACTAGCACGTATTGGATGTCTTCTATCTTATTGACGATAGGGATAGATCTCGTCTATCTAAGTGTAGAGATACTTGGACTGTACGTCGACGTGTATTAGAGAATGCGTACGTTAGACTGGCCCAGTTACATTAAGTGTCGCAGTATGTGGCATTTGTGTAATTATCCTGAGACAGGAGTCTTCATGGCATCACGGTGTGGACTGTCATGCTTTGACACTATTGAGGTTTCTCTAAGCCATGGGGTGATCATACGGTAGTGCTCGGGTGTGATATTGAAGCATGCGTAGGATACATGTTTGTTCATCCGGAAATCGTGTATCCTATGATTACGAGTAGATATCCGAAATGGCCTTCTTATAAGGAATGTCTAGCTCTCGTGAATCTTTGAAAAGTGGGAGTAAATGAGTTATTCCGAGTGAGCATGATATCCAGATTATAAGATACGATCGTTGTTGTACTGACACTCGAGATCGTAGGGATGTTATTATAGCAATAGGATTCTAATTACACGGTAACTGTTTCACATGAAAAGTAGTAGTCATTGCTTTTGACTCTTCCGATGATTGGGGGTCACGGTGTGTTGCTAGACGATATTCCGTGATCGTTAGGTATAAATGGCGTTTTCTTTTGACTCTTTCGATGATTGGGAGTTACGGTGTGTTGTTAGACGCTATTCTGTGATGTAGGTATGAAGGGCATTTTAGTAATTTGCATTTTATGTCTACGGCCAACATATTTGGAAGCCTATCGGGTCACACACACATAAGAACATCTAGCCGGATTAAAATGCGTTATAATGATAAGCAAATAAAGAAAGTTTATCTCGACTATAAAGTGTTATAGTGATTATATTAATATGGTGGTGTTTATTTATTATAAATAAATTAAATACAAGATATTAATTATATTGATTAATTAAAAAATATTCCGGATGCCAATTTATGGCACATGCGGCGCAGATTGCAGGTGTATAAGATACACTTGGATTGTACAATTTAATTAATGATATTATCATATATTAATATTGGATATTAATTGATGTGTGAAAAATAGATTTATGGTAATAAGATAAAGATATTCAATATTAGATATTGACAATATCTTAGATATATTTAATATGAGATATTAAATTAAATGAGATAAATCTAGAATATTTATTTTCCTTATTTTACTAGTTAAATGTTTTCTTTCTCATTAATTTACTAGGAAGCTTCTCACAATCAGATTGAGATTCATCTGGGGCGCATGTCACCCTATTTAAGGGAGGCTTGACTAGGCTATTTTCATCACAATTAGAAGAGTTCTAATTTACAAAATAAACTGAGAGCTTCTTAGAGAGAGATTTAGAGAGAGAGAGAGAGAGAGAGAGAGAGAAAAAGGCCGGTCTAGCAACCGGATTTTTCTAGTAGCAATCCAAGGAGGATTCCGGCGAGGTGCTCGTGTGGATATCGATAGAGGCCGGACACGTGAACGGCTCGCGCGCACTACTACTCTCCATTGACGGTCAAAGCGTCGATCTATTAGATCAAGCAAGGTAATCACCGTCAACTACTTAACATGTTTATTGTATTAAACGAAGTCGATCTTGGGATCGGAAATCAGTTTTTTTAAATTTCGTTACGTAGACTAGTTGATTTCCTAACATTAAGTCCCATGATTGGAGGTATGGTCAGACATATTAGCCGTGCTGCACCAAGCCCTTATGTTAAGTTCCCCAGGTTTTAAGTCCCATGATAAGTCAGTAAGATATGCTAAGTCCCATGGGTTTTAATTCCCATAAAGACCCGTGGGATTTATGTCCCACGAGTGAAACGGAATAGTCACGACAAGAACAGAGATATGTTAATTAAGTAGACATGAAACAGAAACATGACAGACAAGACACGAACATGCTACATTTAGTGGACAAGTAAAGCATGGGTTAATAGACAACTTACGTAAGTTTGATCAGCGGGCTAAATATAATAAGTAATTAATGTAACAAACAAATACGTGCAAGATAAATCGATATAGTGGGTAGGCATGTTTTCTATGTATTAAAGTGGTTTTCTTTATGTTTCAAGTGTTGTTCATTAAACTGTTTGTGAAAGTGGATAAAGTGGATTCATGTCGTGTCTCCCGGCACTTGTCAACAATGAATCTCCCTTTTGATATTCTTTCTCCTTACTGAGCATCTAGCTAGGGCTCACTCCTTTATTAGAAATAAAAATGTTGCAGGTGCATGCGGATTTGACGACGAGCTTGGAGTGCTAGCTTAGGATGGGGCAATGGAGTTGTTTATGTTTTAGCTTCCTTTTGTAGTTGCTCCTTCTTTTTAGACAAGTGTGTTGTAATAGATAATAGTATTTGCTTTCACTTACTTATGATGTAGTTTGACAGCAGTTGTATTCTGGTTGTGGTTGTTTTGGAAGACCCTGAGGGTCTACTTCCCGAGTCTTCAGCTTGTTTTCTTCCACGCGGATCTTCATTATTCTTATATGACGCGAGACTTACGTGGGATTAATTTAGGTTTTACTCTAAATGTCACGTGCCGAACATCCCGTATCCGGATAAGGACTCGGTATCCGGGACAGGGGCATTACACTTTTGGTTCTGAATTATCGCTTATATTGTCGTCTGGAACCTAAATTACTATGTGATAACTTAAGTGTTTGTTACATGAATATCGATCCTATAATCCATTCTAGCTAGATCCAAACATTTTGAGTTATGTTACCACTTTGTACGTGAAAAGGTGCGGTTCAACGCTAGAAACACGTTATACATACATGTTCCTTCTAAAGCTAAAGTGGTAGACATTCTCACCAAATCAGTCGCAAAAAAAAATGCTTCGAATATTTTGTAACAATCTATGCATTTTGTACAAACAAATAAGTGAAGTTAGTAAGATGATCGGGTAGTCGGATAAAATTATAACAAAAGCAAAAGTGTATAAATATGTACTGATACTTTCTGTTGAAGTGTTTAAGATGTTAATAATCTATTTTCCTATCAGCTTAAGCTTTTGGGGGAGATGGTAATTTAATATGGTATTAAAGCAAGAGGTCATAAGATCAAACATTGTTGTCAACGTACATTGTTTCCCATTTATATTGAGCAAGTGTTAACTTAGACTTGTTATAGGCCCACAATTGAGGAGGCGTGTTGAAGTTGGCCTTGTATATTCTCATTTATATTGTGCAAGTGTTGGGTCTCTTTGTTGGACCAATCTACTCACACTTTTTTTTTAATGCATTATAGACTCATACTTGATGGAGCTTAAGATGTTAATTATCTACCTCCATCAGCTTAATCTTTTGGGACAGATGGTAAATCAACACTTTCGACATAAATAAGCAAGTAATTCTTTTGACATTCCTTGTGTGATATCCCACATCGGTAAATTAAGTGAATGCTCACCACCATATAAGTGTGAGACATAAAGGTCTTGTCAACTCGGGTTAGCCCTTTTAGACCAAGCGAGGACGGCAGTCTAAGCAGTTGACCGGACATTTATGACTCATTTAGCGCTACCAGACCCGGGGTCTGGGGGCGTTACACCTTGAATCTTTTACTATTATAATGGATTGAAACGAATGTGAACACTATCCTTAAGACGAATTTATGCCGAATATGTGCTCACGGTTATCGCAACTGTCTCCCAAGATACAACAATCCATACATTTTGTTCAATGAAGCAGCGAGCCCATAAGTCTGGTTAATATTTGGAAAAATGCATAAATAAATATAATGACAGTATGTATGTTCATAGAGTTTCAGTAGTAAAATTGTGATTTTTTTTTTTTTTTTTTTTTTTTTTGCAATCTAGAATGCAATGTAGCACCAATTCGGATTCTGGTTGCATCCTCTTCTGTTGACGACACGAACGGATGCGGTCTACGAAACATATGAGATTCGAGTCACTAGTTCGTTTTAGTGATGGGCTGAACCAAACTAGAATGCATGGTTAGTTTTTTGAAGAATAAATTTAAGGGCAAATTGTAAGTAATCTTATCCCAAAAAAAATTAATATCCAATAAACTTAAGCCCCGGAAATGGGGCGGCTCACGCGGTTGATAAACCAGTCCACATTTTCAAGCATAAAAGTGTATATTCCCTTTGAGGCACATCCCCAAATTGCAGACCTACATCTTTAAGGTTGTGCTAACGTAAGGAGAGTTAGCAATGTGTGATGAGTGAGTTGGTTCTTATTTCAATCTCTCTTCCACATAAATTTTCCTTTAATTTTATTCGTCAATTTCTCATTCATCATATCTGAATAAAGTGATTCGAAAGTCAATCATCAACTAAGTAATTTTTAATGATATCATAAACTCATAGTAATTTATATCAGAGCCTACCCAAAGTTGATGCCAAAGTGAAATGAAACTCACTTAAGCGGGTATATATATATATATATATATATATATATATATATATATATATATATATATATATATATACGAGCAAAGTATCGGCATAATAGTTAACACTAAGTCATAGCTTAGCCTTGACCAGGGTTCACGTTCCACTTGAGACGAAAAGAATTCGTGTGTATTTTTTTTTCAGAAAAAATGAGGTTTTATATTCTCAAAAAAAAAAAAATAAAAAACAGTTCCATGCATATGGTGCAAAAGGGGAAGGGAAAACAAATCAAAGCAAAAAAAGAAGGGTTCATGAAATTGAGGGCAATGATTGGGCACACACAACTAGGAATGTGATGCCTCTACCTCTAGTATGAAAAGAGTATTCAGAATGCCACAACAAAGTGATTACAACAAAATATCATAGTATATTTTTGTATCATTAATTATGATGTGCGACCTATTGATTCTTATATGTCCCATAAAGATCAATGGTTTAAAAATATTTTGTGCTAGTTGTTGTGTCAGAAATATTAATTTCTCGCATCAAAATATTTATAAATTAAAATTTAAAAATATTTGTGAGAATGTGGTCATCATAAGGGGAAATTTTTGAGTGGTGTGTCCGCACGGTGTGGATACATCTATTTTAACTTAAAAACACCCGTGTTTTTAATTGTAAATTGTCTAAAATTCAGAACACTCTAAAAACACTGGTGTTTTAAAGACAAATAGGTATATTCGCACGGTGCGGACACACCACCCAAAAATTTCCTCATCATAAGCTACCACCATCTACCAGACAGAAAATGGTAGCAAAACAAAAATGCTTACAAATAATTGAGGTATACAAGTAAAGTAGATTTGTGATCATTGAATGTTAGATGTACAAATATGAAACATAAGTAGTAGGGCAAGTCCAAGAGTTGTTCTGTAGCACAGGTTGTTTTTCTTTTGCATTGTCAACATCTAAAGCCCCTCCCTCCTATGACAATAAATGATGGTGATATTACACTACTCTCACATAAATCCCTTTAATGTGCCAACTTCTTGCTTCTCACTTTTTTTTTCCATGGAACGAAAGATTTTATGAAGCGGGACTAACGTCGGAAAAAAAACAACAAATGGACGGAAAAGACCGGACAAAGCCACCATCCGGTGGACCAAACGAAACAATACCAAACAGGACCCATAAAGCAACTACAGAAACAAACGCCGGACAAAGAGTCGATTGAGACGTCCTGAGCAGAAAAAACGAAGACTTTTTATCAAGATCTTAGGATGCTCGGACTGGTGTACCACATCGTTTTTTTAACATGCCTTTAGTAATTAAAGGGTTTCTATTATCCCGTCTTTAGGACTTCGTGGATGATCTTAATCAAGGGATGTGTTTATGCGACTGAGTGTCAAAGAGTTGTATGTAAATCTTTTTTTTTTTTTTGTTGCTATGAGTCAGTTATTTCGCGGAAACAAACTTCCACACTCAGCTTAAAGCAAGGCATGACGTACAACACCACATTAATCCTATAGGAGTTTGACATGACTTTACTACCTTTCTTAACGGGATTAAAGCATTTTTAGCCTCATTTATTTCAAGATTATTGTATTTGTATTCTTCAGTAAAGGCACCGGAACAAATACGAAGATAGAGTGAAGACATTAATAGTGATTTTATATTTTTTTTATCAACAAAAATATATCAATTTTCAGATCTCGGTGAGACATTGTCCTCCCCTCCTCCTCTCCCTTTCATTTGGGTCCGACTCAACCAAACAAAACGTTGGAGATAAAAATGGGCTGAAAACGAAAAAGAAAATAAAAATAATAACATAGATGAGGGATAAAATTCCAATGATGATGATAAAAAATATTTAAAAAAAATAAAATTAAATAAAAAGGATAGAAAGTGTCCTTATCCCCTCTCTCAAATTATCTTTTGTTAAAGCTCGAAACATGGGATCGTGGGAGAAAAATTACAATGCATCTTTTGTTAAAGCAAACATAGAATCAAAGGAGAAAATTTATAATGAAAAAAGGGAGTAATACTTTTCAACGCAAGTTAGATTCATCATATTTCTTCGTTTTCATCTTTTAAGAGCAACTCCAATGATGTTTGATTTCACCAGCAAAACAGCAATTTGCTATAAAAGTGTCATTCCAATGGTATCATTTTTTCTCCATCAAATTGATGGGGAGCCAAAAGTGTCAAGCAAATTTGCTGCCCGGTCTATGCCACCAGCAAACACTGTTCACCTTTTATTTTCCTTTTTTTTTTGGAAGAAGAAAACAACTTTTGATGGAATATTTCAAGAATAGGCTAATTTGATGTAGAACCATTGAAGTTGATCGATAAAATTTGGTGTAAAAGTTATATCAAATTGTTGATCTAGTGTAAAATTTGCTCCAAACCATTGGAGTTGCTCTAATATCTGTCGTATCATAACATTTATCGGTATCAATATGTATCATTGGTACCGAGCAGCATGCTGATCTTTTGAGACAAATTTAGGGTGTCTTTATTTTTACAACACACCGATTTTACCAGTGGACTACATTTATCATATATGTCACTGAATTGAATTTTTGAAAGTCGATACCTGAAAGAAAGAATCAAATTCATTCTTGCATTACGAAGCCTTCTAAATTTTAAAAAACCAATTTTGATATGGTGTATGACAAATTCGTTGCGATGACAATATGTGTATGAGTACAGTGTATCAAACAGATGGAGTAACCCCACGAAGGTGTTATGATATTTTGCAATCTTTAGTGGTCCATGTAAAATTGTCATGTCAATTGATTTGAATGTGACTTTTCTTATGAATATATACACATATTGAGAATCAAAAGTTATCAAACACAAAAACATCAGTACGTTGTGGTAGGGATTCAAAGTACCTAATCAAATAATGCGCTGCCTAACTGGGGTAGTTTTTACATGGTCATTCCTAGAGCCTATCTTGAATTTTTTGGGTCTTCGTCGACTTCATCAAAGAAGCCTTTTAATTTGAATTGTTGTTCTTTTCGAAAATATAATTATAAAATGTTACTTTAAAATCGTATTTTTAAAATCTGTAAATATAAATTTCAAATTCATTGATCTTAGATTTTTTTCATATATTATTATTGTTTGCATTTGGGTTGACGTAACAAAACGGAGTTCGACCTGAACCTATGCTCCTAAAAATTTTGAATTGATACATATTTATCAAATCAAGTAATTTTTTAGCACATCATTATATTAGTGAGCAAATGATTGAGCATATATCAATTCATGAAATATTTTTGACACATTATATTAGGTTGGTTGAGATTGGATCTACACGATTTCTTAGGGAGGTTTTAAGTCACCATGGCTTTTACTTCCAGCACCATTTTCTTGATTTCTTTTTTTACTTACACACACCACACACTTACTTCACACACCACATAAATATTATAACAATAAAACAATTACACTTTAGTCTCTATATAATTATACTTTAGTCCATAATTAATACAAAAACAAATTTTCTCTTTTCTTCCCCAAACCAAAAACCCTAATTCATCTTCACCATAATCCCCCTGCCTTGCAGCCGCCACCCATTCTCTCTCTGAAAAACAACCACCCTTCCTCCTGATGTGAAAAAATAGTAGTGTAGTACCGGTTTGTTAATCTTCCTGAAATCGAATAACACAAAGTTGTAGAAACAGATTGCCAATGATGATGAACACATAAGAAGAACGAACTTTATTCACATAAAATTACTGGAACACATTTGAAACAAAAAATGCAGAAAGCAAGAGTAAAACAAAACTTATTCAAACCGAGACGAGTTTAGAACTCTAAATCTAATGTTGAGCTGGCCCAAAAATATTAAAACTGGGTCGGACCAAACCCAAGCCTAGCCCGAATCGAACCGAGTCGGCCGGACGGCGGCGCGCGTGTAGGGTTCTGAATCAACAAGGATCTACGTCCTCCCTCCTTCACAAAATTCTCTTGCCTTTTCCTCTAACTCTTCCACCTTAAATGTAGAGAAAGTTAAAAAAAAATCTCCTGTGTGGACAAATGAACACACATTATTCATTAACACTCCACACATTTTACTCTATCTTTAGGCATTAATTTCTCATTAACACTATAAAGTTCCAACACCTCCTCCCTCAGCCACCCCTTCCTCCACCCCAACTTCCATGTTGGAGCTCTTCTTCCCAAATCGCAGCAAATCAAGCCCCCCAAATCGCAGCTTTCCTCAGGCAGAGCTTGCCGGAGTTCTTTTTATATTATTTTGTGGAAATTCAAGTTCTAATCACGACTTTCCATTACTCGAATTAATCTTTCGAGAATACATTGTGTAGATATATATATATATGTTTCCTACTTGCTAGCTATACTAGATGGCGATTACAAGCGCTCCAACAACTTGTAACAACCTTCAACCGACTTAAGTTGAAGGTGTTCGACCTAATGTCACTGAGACACTAATCTGCTGTGTTGCTGCTGTATGTTACACTGCTGTGTTGCAGCTGTTGCTTCTGATCTTTGTTGCTTCTGATCTTCTAAATAGCACCATTACTTCCAATAGCCCCCCTCAAGCTGGCTAGGGGACAGCTTGACCTTCTGATCTTCTAAATAGCACCATTAGAATGAACTCCTATCCTACCCAGAAAATACTGGAATAAAGGAGCATCCAGTGGCTTTGTTAAGATGTCAGCCAACTGATGCTGAGTCCTGACAGGCATCAGTTTTAGGAATCCTGATTGCACTTTAGCTCTTGTAATGTGACAATCCAATTCAATGTGTTTAGTTCTTTCATGGAAAATAGGGTTTTTGGCAATATGAATAGCACTTGCATTGTCACAGAATAGAAGAATTGGTAGATGGACAGGAATTTGTAAATCTTTCATAATATACACTAACCATTGTAGTTCACATGTAGCACTTGCCATGGCTCTATATTCTGCCTCTGAAGAACTTTTTGCTATGGTAGTTTGCTTTTTAGCTTTCCAGGATATTGGAGCTCCACCTAAGAACATTATGTAGCCAGATATAGACTTCCTGGATTCTTCACATCCAGTCCAATCTGAATCTGTGTAACCTTTGAGCCGCAAATCATTGTTTGTTTGGAAACGATAGCCCTTGTCCAGGGTTTTTCTTGATATACCTTAACACCCTATGTGCTGCTTGCATATGGTTGACTGTAGGATTTGAAAGATGTTGGCTTAACTGCTGTACTGCATATGCTAAGTCTGGCCTAGTAAATGACAAGTATATTAACTTTCCCACTAAAGTTCGTATGCTGCATTGTCTGTAAGTAGTTCCGAATCCCCTGCATTGAGTTTCTGTTTGGAATGAAGAGGTGTATTTGCTGGTTTGGCTTCAGTGAAACCATATTCTTGAAGAAGATTCATAGCATATTTTCTTTGATTTATTGATATTCCTTGGTCAGTTCTGGCCACCTCAACTCCTAAGAAATACCTCAAGCTTCCAATATCTTTAATTTGAAATTTTCTGTGTAGAACTTCTTTGACCTCAGCTATGGGATCCAGTGATGCACTTGTAGCTATAATATCATCTACATACACCAATAGAGCTACTAAAGTATCTCCTGATCCTCTAGTGAAAAGACTATGATCATGTTGAGACTGTATAAAGCCTATCTCTGTTAAAGCAGTAGTTAATTTTATGTTCCACTGCCTGCTAGCTTGTTTGAGACCATACAAGGATTTTGTCAATCTGCATACTTGATTAAGCTTGTCTGTCTTGAAACCTAATGGTAATTCCATAGACACTTCTTCATCCAATTCTCCATGAAGAAAAGCATTGTTCACATCCATTTGATGGATGTGCCAGTTTTTTGATGCAGCTAGGGCCAACAAAGTTCTGATTGTTGTGACTTTTGCAACAGGAGAGAATGTCTCTTCATAATCTATGCCATAAGTCTGTGTGTACCCTTTTGCCACTAATCTTGCCTTATACCTTTCTATGGAGCCATCAGCATGATATTTAATTTTGTATACCCACTTAGAGCCTATGGTCTTTTTACCAGGGGGAAGAGTAACCACTTCCCAAGTATGTGTTGCTTGTAGTGCATCTAACTCCTTTTGCATTGCTTCCTTCCAGCGGTCATGTTTAATTGGCGATTGTAGGTCTTTGGCTCACAAAGTGTCTGACATACAAATAAAACTCTTGTATCCATTGGTGATAGAATCATAGTTGATCACATTGTTGATCAAGTGTGGTGATCTCTTTGTAGGGCAAACATATTGTTCCAGATAAGAAGGTTGATGTCTGACTCTAGTTGATCTTCTAGCAGCTGGAAGTATAGGAGGCATCTGTTGCTGCTGCTGATGTTGTATAGGAACTGGATCAATTACTGGTGCAGCAGTATCCATATTAAAAGTGGAATCTTCTGTACCATCAAAATATGGTACTGGTAATGGAACAGCCTCTGTGGAAAAACCTGTGTCTGTAATATGTAAAGGAAATTGTGTTTCATAGAATTTGACATCCCTAGATACAAAAATGTCTCGAGTGGACTTATCTAGCAAAATATGCCCTTTTGTATACTGAGGAATGCCAATGTATATGCATTCTCTAGCTCTAGGCTCAAACTTAGCCCTATTATGTGCAGCAGTGGAGGCATATGCAAGGCAACCAAACACTTTTAAACCATCATACACAGGCATCTTATCATATAACAACTGAAAAGGTGTTTTGTTGTATAATATTGGAGAAGGTGTTATATTAATCAGGTTGACAGCATGTGTCACACAATAACCCCAATATTTCAGTGGCAAATTAGACTGAAATTTTAAAGATCTAGCTACATTCATAATATGTTGGTGCTTTCTCTCTACTATTCCATTTTGTTGAGGAGTGTCTACACAAGATGTTTGATGTATAGCTCCCTTTTCTTTATAAAATTCAGGAATATTGAATTCATGACCATTGTCAGTTCTTAATACTTTGATATGCTTATTAAACTGAACATATGCATACTGGAAAAAGGACTTAATAAGTTCCCTTGCCTCAGATTTACATTTCATCAAGAATATCCATGTAAACCTTGAGAAATCATCAACAATAGTAAGAAAGTAAGCCTGATTATGTACTGTAGTTTGTCTATATGGTCCCCATATATCAGCATGAACCAAATCAAAAACACCATTAACAGAACTAGAACTCAAAGGAAAAGAACTTCTCTTATGTTTAGCCATATGGCAAATGTGACAAGCATTATGTACAAAAAGAGCACCATTATTCAAATGTAAATCTACCAATCTCTTATGAGAAAGATGCCCTAGTCTATAATGCCACAGTTGTTCATCAGAAATTTTACTAGTAACAGCTAAAACTTTAGGCTTGACAGACAAAGTTGAGCAGGTAGCATCTAGCATGTACAACCCCTTGTTTTTACTAGCTGATCCAATCAGATTCCCAGCTTTCTTGTCCTGTATCAAACACTTGTTAAGTTTGAAAACTATAGACAAAGTAGGATCAGTAGTAAGTCTAGCTAATGATATCAAATTAAACCTAAAATCAGGAATGCATAGAACATTATATAGGATTAAACCAGAATTTATATGCACTTGTCCTGTATGTGAAACTCTGACAGTGGAACCATTAGGCAACCCTACCAGCATATAGTTCACAGGCTTGGGATTAACCAACAAATCCAGGCTGTTAACTATATGATCTGTGGCCCCACTATCTATAACCCATTCAATAGAAGAGTTAGATAGACCTGATGTGTCTGTTGCAGGTGCAAAATTTGCTGTGAGAACTGTAGCTTGATTAGCCATATGTGCAAAACCATCTGATCTCTGTGAATCCAACAGCTTCACCAGTTGCTGATACTGCATTTTGTTCAAAGTGAATGACTCAGGATCTTGTGTACCATCTGTACCAGAAGTTTCTTCATTGACAAAACCTTCATCAGCAGTTTCCACCATATTAACCCTGCTTCTTGGTTTAAAACCAGGAGGGTAGCCATGTTTTTTGTAACATTTATCAACAGTATGACCAATGAGACCACAAAAAGTACACTGCATCTTCTTCTTGTCCTGATTATTCTTCTTATAAACATTGTTGTAAGGCACACTGTTTCCACCTCCACTGTTTCCACCTCCAGGATTACCATTCTTATTAAAATTTCCATGCCCTGGTTGTGGAGGACCTGCAGTGGTATTAAAGGATCTGTTGTAAAGAATCTGATGAGACATCTGTGCTGCTTCATACTCCTTTTGTGCCTCAAGCTTTAATGCCATAGCAAACACAGTGTTAAGATCAGGCACAGGATGCATTAATTGTGCCTGTGTCATAACTTGAGAATACTCATGATTCAAACCTTTCAAGAACCTAACTACTTTTTCTGTTTCAGCATATCCTGTAAACACCTTAAGCACATCACAAGTGCATCTAGGTTCACATTTACAAGTAGGTGTAGGCCTCATAAGATCTATTTCATCCCAAAGGGTCTTTACTTTGGTGAAATAACTAGTCACATCCAATGTCCCCTGTTTGACAGTATGGACTTCTTCTAACAAATCTGATACTCTAAACACATCCAATCTTGAAAACCTTGATTCAAGATCCAACCAAATAATCCTAGCACTAGGTTTATACATAATACTTTGTGCTATTGAAGGCATAACCGAATTGACAATCCATCCAGTAACAAATGCATTACACTGCTGCCATACCTGAAAATCAGGAGAATCTGCAGGTGGTTTTTCGATTGATCCATCTATGAACCTAATCTTGTTCTTTGTAATGAGCTGACTCTTCATTGACCAGCTCCATGGATGCCAGTTCTTGTTGTTTAACTGCGGTTGAACCAAGATTAATGAAGGATTTTCACTCGGATGAATATAAAACGGACTTCCTGGCAAAATTTGTTGATTCTGAGCCATTTCTTCAAGAATTACTCCAGAAATGCAACTCAAGATAATGCGGAAAACTACAAAGATTAAAGACTGAAAGCTACAAAGCTTCAGAAATCAGAGAAACGAACAGAAGCACTGGTAAATTCTCTGATACCATGTGGAAATTCAAGTTCTAATCACAGAACTTGATGAACATCAAACCAAAAATTGAAAAACAGAAAAGGCGGGAAGTAAACATTCAAAGGAGGAAGAAGAGAAATCTTTCCATTACTCGAATTAATCTTTCAGAATACATTGTGTAGATATATATATATGTTTCCTACTGCTAGCTATACTAGATGGCAGTTACAACTGCTCCAACAACTTGTAACAACCTTCAACCGACTTAAGTTGAAGGTGTTCGACCTAATGTCACTGAGACACTAATCTGCTGTGTTCATCTTTGTTGCTTCTGAACTTCTAAATAGCACCATTACTTCCAATATATTTTTAAAAAGCTTGCCGGTGCTTCTGAACCCACATGTTTTTTTTTTGGCTAAACTTTTGAAAATGGGGGCACGGAGGAAGATGGCGGTGTTGGGAAGAGATGGCCGGACATTCATCTTCAAATTCTACAAATTTTCTGAACCAACGGTTTTTTTTTTTGGCTAAACCTTAAAATTCGAAAATGGAGGCATGGAGGAAGATGGCGGTGGTGGTGGTGGTGGTGGTGGTGGGAAGAAGATGTTTTTTTTTTTTTTTTTTTTTTTTGCAGAACCTTAAAATTTGAAAACGGAGGCATGGAGGAAGATGATGGTGGTGGTGGTGGGATGAAGATGGCCAAACATTCATCTTCAAAATCTTTGAATTTTGGGTGGCGGGGTTGGGTGGTGAGAGGTGGGTGAAGGTGGTGGAGATGATCAAGATAGGTGTTAATAGAAAATTTGACAAAATATAGCGCTTATTTTAATATTTTTTTAACTTATGGACTTGATAGTGTTAAAGAAAATTGTGGTATAACGAGTAATTTTGTTATTATTTTTGTGGTGTTTGAAGTAACGAAATAATAAAAATATTTTTTGTGTCGAAAATAATTATTTATGGTGTCGGAAGGAAAAGAGTGGCAAAAGTAAAAAATATAATGCCTTTAACCCTTTTTTTAAGCAAAATACACAACTACGGGCCAGCCCTGACGATAGGCATTTGGCATTCGCCTAACCCGACTAATAGGTGGGATGGCCTTGGTCACTCCACATACGGTAAAATGACCTGGTCACTCCACCCTATGCGGAGTGTCTAACCCAAAGTGCCCCTAATCAGAACTAGATTTATATCTGCAAAAATGTAGGGCCCAAAAGTGTATGCGATTATATGCATAATGATGTCACACAATAATTGCTGTTGTTTCACAAAAAAAAAAAAAAAAAAAAAAAAACCAATCTGTTGGGTCCTTAATCAAATTCCTTTTTCTTGGGTATATATATATACTAGATGGGAAGGCCGCACAACGCGCGCGAACATGCATACACACTGTCGTTGGA
The DNA here is from genome assembly GCA_036785695.1 of Gentiana straminea. Taxonomy (NCBI): domain Eukaryota; kingdom Viridiplantae; phylum Streptophyta; class Magnoliopsida; order Gentianales; family Gentianaceae; genus Gentiana; species Gentiana straminea. Next base: position 7,146,146 of record JAVUPR010000137.1, on the reverse strand, counting down.
TATGAAATGGGGGATACATAAAAATAAAAATAAAATTTAAAAAAAAACTTTTTTTCACGCCGCCAAATGAACGAAAAAAAAAAAAAAAAAAAACACGTGGAGTCTTCTTTGACATTTTCCAAATGTAATTAAATTGGAATCGGATACATCTTAAGACAACACACATAATAAGATTAAGAATAAATTAAAGTTAATGTGTAGATTAAAAATACAATTGAGTCCTCTAAAATGAAACAATTTAACTCAAACCCTTCACAAAAAAAAAAAAAAAAAAAAAAAAAAAAAAAAAAAAAAAATTCTTTTCACGGGGTGGGCCGCCCAACGAACAGTAAAAAAAAAAAAAAAAACGCGTGGATACCTTGGTTGGAGTTTCCCAACCAAGTATTATAAATAAGTATATATATATATATATATATATATATATATATATATATATATATATATATATATCAATATTTGATAATTTAAAGATTTATGGTACAACCGTTATAGGATATATATAAAAAAATCGATATTCATTAATTTCTACTATTTTTTCAGTTCATATGAGTGTGAATTTGAATAAAATATGAATAGATGAACATCATGTATCAACTTGAAACTTGTATACAAGGGTTGTGTCCTAATTTTTCTCTTCCTTTTTAATTCTCATGTGACAAATTATATAATACAATGGTTGTATAAATGTTGTTGAAGTGGCATGCATTGTGCCCTTAAATTTCTACACACTTATAATATCTCATATGGAAAAAATTGCATAAGCATCAAGATATGAAGTTTAGACATGATTGACCTGGTAACTGTGTTTAACCATTTTAGGCCAAACGAAAATGATAAGCCTACGTAGTATTGGATCAATTATGGCTCAAATAACGCCGTTAAGACCTGGGTTTTGAGACGTTACACGTGATATCACAGTCAAGTTACCAGATAGAAAAGTGTCACGTCGTAAGAGATGGTGGGACTGCCTCTAGAATTCTCCGGTATGGTCCTGACGAGGAAATCAATTCTTTAAAGGGGTGGGGGGAAGGGGGACAGACGAAATATCTCAGTTTAAAGGGGTGGGGTAGACCTGGGCGGTTCCGGTTCAAAATCCGGGTTGGACCCGGCGGTTCCCGGGTCTAAACCAGCGGGTCCACGAAACCGGCGGTTCCACGGTTCCTACCCGGTTTCAGGTTCCACCGGACCCGGCCCGGCCCGGAACCGGCGGTTCAAGAAACCGGACGGAAAACCGGCGGTCGAACCGGCCGGAACCGGCCTATAGGACCCGAACCGGCGGTTTTGTTTTTTTTTTTTAATTTTTTCCCTCCAATTGGACCACATTCCAAGTTTCCAACGTATATATATTCAAAAAATTTGAATATATTTTATTTTATTTTAAAATATCACACACTCATCACACTATAAATACATATCTATTTCATCACTTTTTACCCACAATTCTATTATATCTCTCATATTCTAACTCTCATATTATAATATTATCTACCATTATAATATATTTCAGATAGTGATTTGAAGTTGTTCTGAATAAATTCGTTTACTTTATCACATTCGAAATATATTATTTTGCAATGTCTATCATTGTGTCTGCTTTTCTTTTCTTTTTCGAAAAGAAAATGTTACTGATGAAACTACCGAGGAAGTGAATCATTCAAAATTTAAGGTTGTTTGTAACGTTTGCGAAAAAACGTATCATTATGAGCGTGGAATCGGGCTTGGTTCTTATATGCGATATTTACGAACAAGGCATTCCGAGGAATATGAAAATTATATGAATGATGCGCAGGTTTAACGGCTATATCATCATCAGGTTTGAATTTTATTTTATTTTATTTTTAAATCTCCTACTCCAACTCCAACACTATATATACACCACAATCCAACTAATTTTTCTCTCACATTCTCTTCTAACTCTTATAATTCTTCTATTTTTACCTATCAAATATTCTTCTATATTTTTATAATTATCCATCTAAGACTCGCCATACTGTGAATTGAAGTTGTTATGATTTATTCGTGTATTTCTTCCGATCTGAAGAGATAGTTGAATAATTATTTTTTATACTACTCTTTCCGATCCCCCCCCCCCCTTTTTAAACGATTTTCTAAACAAAAAATGTCGAAACGGAACCGTAATCAGAACCGTCTGGACCCGGAAACCGTGATCTGAACCGTCTGGACCCGGGAACCGCCAAGATCTGGACCCGGACCGGGGAACCGCCAAACCCGCCGGTTCCCGGGAACCGGAGAAACCGGCTAGAAATTGGAACCGGCGGTTCCGGTTCCATTTTGGACCCGGAACCGGAGGGTCGTGGCGAGACCCGGAACCGACCCGGAACCGGTCACGTCTAGGTGTGGGGAAGGGGGACGGACGAAATATCTCAGTTTGGAAAAGCGAGAGAAACATCACCGAGATATGAGCTTGCAACGTAATTCACTTAGTAACTTGGGTTAACCATTTTGGTCAAACGATGACAATGAACCTCAATAGTTATTAGATTCACAATGGCTCAAGTAGCATCGTTAGGCCAATGTTTATATACAGGGGCGGCTGCAGGAATTATGACATGGGGGTCAGAAATTCGTCTTTTTTTTTTCGTATCACACATATATTTGATTATTCAATTCTATACATGTAATTATGGGACAATAACTAAAAACAGGGGTCAATACATAAAAATAATGGGTCAACTACACATATGTGTGTGTTTATAAAAAAAAAATCTCTACTATTTATACATAATATTTTTATTTTTAAAAGTCGTCCGCATCCCCAAAAAAAAAGGTAGAGCCGCCCATGTTTATACGGCGTTACAAATGATATCAAAACAAACTAGCAATCGAAAATGTCACACTATGAAATGACGGTAGGGCCACTTCTAAAAACTCTTCTAGCAAGGTCCTGCCTTGTCATCAGATTCTCAGAAAGACATGGAGACCTAAAACTTTTCACGTAAAAAAAAATAGAGGCATATAGCCAAAAAAAAAAAAAAAAAAAAAGCTTTTATTTGAGGTCGGTATGTGGCTATTAAAGTGGTCCAACGGGTTGTTCTTTCATTTATTGAAATTGAGTCCATTCATTAGAAAAACAAGTTTGAACAAGTAATACTGTCACTATTTGCTTAATCATTTTTTTGCACAATTTTTTTTACTTTATTTTAAAACCAGTCTTTATTGATTAAAAAAAAAAACGTATATTCATAAAAATCTAGGCTATCTGATTTCGTCAATACCAGGCTCCAAAAGAAACGATCACATATATGGAAGAGAAACCTCCACTTATTCTTTCATAAAATTTTCCTATGAAACTTTCAAATTATTTATGACAAAAGGTGAATATTATACATTTTTCAATCCATATTCAATTCATAATATATGTTCAATGTTTCCAAAACAATAAGGATAAATGGCATTTCATTCGTCCCAAAATATATACGATCGTTTAGAGTTTTCACATTGTTTTAGATAGTAATTAAGTGTCAGTAATTTTAATAATAAAAATATAGAATACACTACCCTAAAAAAACAAATATAGAATACACTTTGATTGTCATTTTTTTAGAAACCCTTTGATTGTCATTAAGAGCAATAGTAAATAATGAAAAGTAGGTGAATATATAATAAATTAGGACTGAAAAAAATAAAAGAAAAATATAATAAATACTCCACTGATATTCTGGACAAAACAAAAACTAAATGACCTTATATGTTAGAACGGATACCAGTATTTTCTTAATAAACATTATCATCTTTTCTTTCGTTATTACGAAACTGTTGTCTCCTCCAACCCTCTTACACCATTAACAACTAGGTTTTAAACGAGTCAAGTTATTCATGAGTAGATCGAGATCGTCTGAAGTCGGAACTCAAGTCGAATATCAACCGAATGATACATGAACAATGCAATACTCGACTAGATTGCAACGAACATGTATGCTCAAAGAATGGATCTTCTCTATTGCTTCTTAGTGGAGGTTGAGTGTACAAGACTAGAGAAATATTGTGCCCTTCGAAGAGACCTTAGAAAACCACTTACACTCTGAACCAACCTTTAAAGCTTATTTGTTTTCGATGTGGGCGTTATGGCCATTGTGTTGAGGCATGTTTACCTATCTCCACCCCTCCAGATACGGCGCCGTTTAGAGTTTTTATTTGCACCACAGCGATTTCGTTTTCGTCAGTGCATCATAATGAATCAGCCTTTTAAAATAAGGTTTTTAAGTCAAGATTCGACTTTCTAAATGTCATTTCTCATTTCCGACTATATCAATAGACGATTCAAATGGTCACTTTGGACATAATGCACATATAATATCATGTACATTGAATTCAGACCGATATAAATAAAATCTCCCAATTTTTATTCCCTATAAATCTCCCGACCACTCCTGACCACTCCTTGAAGAAACAAATGAAAATGGACAGATTTTATGGTGCGACGGTTCGAGGAAAGTTGTATCAATTGGGATACACTAGAGCCTTTTATTTTTAGTATCTCTCACATAATATATTTTTATCGTGTGTGAAAGTTAATAAATGAGGCAGGACAGGAGGGAGGGTAGGGGGTTCACGTGTAAAAATAGAGGCTTTTGATAAAAATAGAGGCATATAGCAACAAACAAACAAAAAATCTTTTATTTGAGGTCGGCATGTTGGTTATTAGAGTATCTCCAATGGTGGGTTTATTTTTCTCATAGGTGAGTCATCAAAAGTTTTTATAAAAGGCCGTTGCAGATGAACCGGTCCAAAATGGACACGGTGGACATTGTAATTTTTTCTTTTCCCTCTTTGCCTTATCCTACCAAGCACATGCACTTGGCTTTTTCTTTTTCTTTTTTTTTTTTTTCTTTTTCCCCTCAGTTTTGAACCAACCAACTGACTACTATATTCAAATCAAGTACTTTAGAATCAATAAACAATTAAAAAAAGAAGTGAATATTATTTTATCTTATACTCATTAAATTTAATTTCGTTTTATTTTTTTATGTTTAATGACATTATACTGCAACAAAAGAAAATGACATTATACAGATTTTCAATAAAAAAAATATGTTTTAAAAGTATGAAATAATAAAATATTTATGTAGTGCGTCAATGTTATAATAAAGTTATAAAATATTTATGTATAAAAAATAAAATGTTTATAAAGTAATGACGTTGAAATATATAAAACTTTATGATCGTGGAGAAAATGTTTATAAAGAAAAGGTTTATAAACCAGATGATCTGGTCCAAGAGGTTGTTCTTTCATTTATTGAAATTGAGTCCATTCTTTAGAAAAGCAAGTTTTGATCAAGTAATACTGTTCACTATTTGCTTAATCATTTTTTTTTCACAATTTTTTTTAATTTTATTTTAAAACCAGTCTTTATTGATAATCAAAACACACACACACACAAAAAAACCGTATATACATATAAATATTAGAAATCTAAACGCCTAGAAGCAAACAATACCAAAAATTTTGGATCTGTTAAAAAAAATCAAAATCTAGCTAATCCAAGTTAATTTTAATTCTCTCGCTCTATTAATTAATGCTTGCTTAGTACAAATCACCTTCGGGGGAGGGGGTGGGAGGAGCTCCGACATGATGCACAAGAGTACTTCAATACCGGACTTTTGAAAAGAGTGATTCTTGCATGGTTACTCCATTTGAGAAGTTGTACTGTGTGGATGAATGTGGACTATACAGTTTGAATTTAAGATAAAACTGTGTGATCTAGATTCGTCGACATATTTTACTCCACAAATAAAGTCACTAGGGAAGAATTTCCCCAGAAAGAAACGACCACACAGAAAGAAACCTCCACTTATTCTTTCATAAAATTTTCCTATAAAACTTTCAAATTATTTATTGACAAAAGGTGAATATTATACATTTTTCAATCCATATTCAATTCATAATATACGTTCAATGTTTCCAAAACAATAAGGATAAATGTTATTTCATTCGTCCCATAATATATTAATGGCAGTTCAATGTCAGTAATTTTAATTTTAAAATCTAAAATACAATTTGATTGTCATTTTTGTTTTAAAAACCCTTGATGTCATTAAAAGTAATAGTAAATAATGAAAAATGTGTGAATATATAAAAAAGGGTAAAAAAATAAAAGAAAAATGTAATAAATACTTCATTGATATTCTAGACAAAACCAAAACTAAATGGCCTTATATTTCAGGACGGATACCGGAATATTCTTAATAAACATTATCATCTTTTCTTTCGTGATTACGAAACCGTTGTCTCCTCCAACCCTCTTACACGGTTACACCCATAGTTATCAGACCCGGCCCGGTCATTGACCCAGAAAAGTCACTGGGTCACCGGATCACTGGTTCAACCGTTGGGTCACTGGTTCAACCGAAAAAAATTATATAGTAATAAATTATATATAATATCATTAAAATAATAGTTTCTGATAATTTATATTTAAGTAAATAATGATATGAAACTATATATCACCTTATGAGCTTCCATTGAGAAATTCAAAGTATTGTTTATATGATTATCATATAAGAATATGTAGAAAAATACAAGGATAAAATATATCATCAACTGTTAAATACTTTATCGATACTTGTAAGTACTTTTTATTTGAATGTTGATGCACTTATTGTTAATATTAGATTAGAAATTATTTTTTCCTCCTTTACTAAATATTTACATCTCCAATAAAAAAAACACAATTCCAATACAAAAAACTCCTTTACCAACAAAACATTTACATCTCCAATAAAAAAATACATTTCCAATACACATATTAATTATTTTCTTAATTTGTACATTATATAAAAACGTATTAGATTAGAAAAACTAAATGTATTGTTTATTGAAAAGTATGACTTGAATTATTTAGCAAAACGTTAATTAGTAAAATGTTGCAAGAAATTTATAAGTTTTTTAAGTAAAAAAAATAGGATTTTGATGTAGATCTATAACAAATAAAAATAGACGTAAAGATTAAATAATTATTTGCATCATATCGGAGAGATTTGAGAATTTTTGTACATAAAACCGGTTCGATACATATTTTATACGTTTTTTTTTATTATATTTACTTGACCCACCGGTTCAACCAGTGCCCACCGCATCACCGGGTCACCGGTTGAACCGCCGGGTTTGAGCGGATCGCGCTTAGGCGGGTTGATGATTGAACCGGCCCGGTTCCATGACCGGGTCGAACGGTTGAACCGCCGGGCCGGGTTTGATAACTATGCTTACACCATTAACAGCTAGGTTCTAAACGAGTCAAGTTATACATGAGTAGATCGAGATCGTCTGAATTCAGAACTCAACTCGAATATCAACCGAATGATGCATGAGCAATGCAATACTCGACTCGATTGCAACAAAATGTATGCTCGAAGGATGGATCTTCTCTATTGCTTCTTAGTGGAGGTTGAGTATACAAGACTAAGAAATATTGTGCCCTTGGAAGAGACCTTAGAAAACCACTTACACTCTGAATCAACCTTTAAAGCTTACTACCTAAGTCCCAAAATGTAAGTCCGTTTGAGTTTTTTCACAGAGATTAAGAAAGTTTGTTAAATTGGTTATATATTATTAATTTTTATGAAAAAGACTAAAATAACCTTTGACCGTTATTAATGAAAAGTGGGTGAGTATATAATAAATGAGGGTAAAAGGAGAAAAATGTAATAAATGCTTTATTGATTATCTAAATAGACTTACATTTTGGGACAAATCCAGAATGCTAAACGTAATTATATTTTGGGATGGAGGTAGTATTTTGATGATCCCCAAGGCTAGAAGGCATTTGTCCTCTGTTTCACCTCCAGAATCTTCAGGGGAGACTTAAATTTATGATAGACCAATATCACGGGGTCGTCCAAAACCCTAAAGGAGTGTTAGTCGGGATAATGGGTCATGATTTCTAGTCTGACAGTGCCTAGACCTACTTCAAATCGTAGAATGGGCGCAATGATGGGCAAAGCTGATATACACTTAGGCCAAGAATAGTATGAGCCTTCTACATTCCATAAGGTACCACTTTGAACTTAGCTTCACGAGATAGGGATCGCTTTACATTCATCAGTTCGCCCTGATGTGAGTCCCTTGCCCTAAGGCAGTGCTGGAACTAAATTTCTCAGTGGGGGCACAGGAACAAATTTCAAGATACATACTTATCATCGTTTGAAAATTTTACTGGTGAGTGTTTAAATCAGAAAACACAATTCAAAGGCTAATCCAACATATAAATAAATAAACAAAACTTTTGATTCGACACCTATACATGTACAAATGATGCCCAGATGAATGCAGAAAAAAGGTACATATGTGGCCATCCAGTGGCTGATAATTGATCTCAACCGTTGATTGGAAAACTTGAAACTGTTTGCCTTGAAAATCACATTTTTTTAAAATAAGGAATTAATCTGAAAATTTTAAAATATCACACTTTGTCAAATTTGAAAAATTCACTCACCGAGAGGATCTGGTCTCAGAGGAAGGAAACACCCCTGCATCAGTCATCTTCCTTGCTCCTGGACCAGGAACATAAACAAAGGTAATAAATAGAAGCAATTATAAGTTTGTATTAACAGCTGAATAAAATAAAATAAAAAATGAAACCGTGTTGCGGAAGTAAGACATACTTTTGATCATCTGTTAAAGTCACCAATGATCTCAGAACACCTGGACTAATCGTATCAGCAAGACCTCCTTTACCCGAAATGATCAACGACCTCTCTTTGATATAGCTTTGAATTTTTTTAGCTTCGAAATCCAAATATGTTTGATCTACATGATATTGCACCAGAGATATGAGCAGTTTGCATTAGAGTCATTGGTTTAAACAATTTGGATCCACCAAAAACCATAAGCAACAAAATATGTACTCAAAGTCTGTAAAATACAGAATCTACCATGTGTATCCCCTTTTTAATACATGTTCATTTTGACACGCATCTTTCTTGCTACGGTTTTTTGCCCCCTTCATATTCAACAATGAAAATCTACAAAGAATTCGCATCGCAATGATGATTACAAGGCATATGTACACATGTTTGAAACTGTTGTTAGTAGCTAGTACACTTCGGCTAAGAACTTTATATCTCAAGACGAATCTATGTCTTTCGGTTTTTCCAAATCATAGCATACTAAGAATCCATAACATTGGTAGGGAAACTTATCCAAATGAAACTCTAAAGTGAAGGGCTCATCTAAACTAAGGTTACGTGTAATGGGCTATGATTATAAAACAGCGCAATAGATACACGAAAATTACTCGCTTCGAAAAGATATAGCATATCAAACATTCGAGAATAAGGATACCTTTCTCCAATATAGTATGGGCAGCATGAAAGGGAACTCCAACAAAAATATCTGATCCCGGAAACATTAGCCAAGTCTTATCCTTTGGATCATGATTGCCACACGTTGCACAAATCTCTTGTACCAGTGGCTTTGCCTCGACCTCCTTCATCAATGATTCAAACGGGGAAGGAACACTAGTTTTGGTCGTTTTAGCCACTTTCCGTAGCATTGTCAATGCTTCCCTATTGCTATTCCGCAGTGTATCATTTTCGACTGACTGCATTTACATTTTGATAATACGTAATAAGACTTGTGCAAGAAAAGATTGAATTTTCTCGAGTTGATTGGAGTTTAAATCACCTGATGTCTCCCTAGCAATAAGTTTTCAGCTTCAACTTCAATCTCAATAAGATTTTGCTGGAAATCCCTCATGGTACCATCCATTTCTGTCAAAAAACATCCAAGGAAAAAATACTTAAAAATCGGAATAAGTTGCAACAGCTGAAAGAATCAAATCCCGGTGTAAATATTAGGTTCTTAGATATGTCCAAACAAAAGATACATTCCCCTTTATATATGCACATATTGGCACATACTCTTATATGCACGCATACGGCGTACCCCCTCCCCCCCCCCCATATATATGTGAGTATGTGAGTTTGCAAACATATGGTTATAAACATTACATACACAGATACAAACATACATACATGTGTGTATGTGTGTGTGTGTGTATATGTATGGCCCTTTGATGTAATTAATAATCACCTTAATTTATTCTCTCACTTAATGAATGATGAAGGGTAAAATTGGAAATGACAGTAAACGTGTCTTTTGAAACAATAAATTAAAAGGGAACATAACTCCACATCTAAAACAACAGTCATGAGAAACGGAGGGTGCAATATTTCTATGTATACCTACAGTCTATCTTGAAAATATTGTACACATGCATATCAATTGCTTATATGTACGTATAGAAAATAGCAACCAGGTGCATTGTAGAGCCTATACAGAATGGGAGAGTTGAACCACGTATACAGGTCTACTGTATGCATTCTTACCTTATATTTCAATTAAGAGACAATCATGTAGATATGTTTATGTATAAAAAAATTGATTTAAAGACGGGATAGCATTTAATGTTCAGACAGGAATGGCAGAATAATGCCAGGAACATTGATTAAAAGAATGTTACATCAAAATATCAACTAAGAACAAAATAAGACGCAGCCAGAAAACGATTTGGATGAAAGCATTATGCAGATTGCTAACCAAGAGCAAGCCTATACGATTTGCTACATGTCTGGTGTGTATAAGATTGCAAAAAACAATTTGCGTGTTTGCGTTGTATGAAAGAATGTCATATTACTTCTAACTTCAAAGCTTTTCAGCTAAGTCATCTTAGTAAATGTCATTTCCATAATCATACCAAGAACCTAAATGTATTAGTATGATACTAGTTTCGGCTTATCTCCAGTGGCGGCCCCAAGAAAAAAAACAACATTACAAGTAATCTATGATGCACGGATACACACCGGATACTTAAGACATAAACCTGGGAGCGAATTTGTAATTTTGAACAGTTGGATACGGGATTCGGATATGCATATACATGACTTGGATATGTGAAATGAAGAACCATATTACCAATCGACTAAAACCTGCCAAATAACGAATGAAAACCTATCGAATTGAAGAGAACGACTAAAATTTGTTTCGTATTTTGTGTGTTAATATTTATTATTTGGTCCTAACAGCTTTATTATGTACATTTTGATCCTTCTATTTAAAATATCTACATACCAGTGCAACCTAGCAAATAAGAAGAGCTCAAGGCCAAGTTTACTCTCGATGCAAGTCCAATCTTCACATTCTACGAGAACACCTACACATGTTTCTGTTTCTGGGTAGAGAATGAACATAGCATAAGCAGCTATGCTAGCTGAACATATTCGGAAATAAAGTCCTTATTCAAAATTCAATTTAATTGTTTATGTTTATCTACTAAATCTGTTTATTTACTAATTATACTTGCTAGTTGTAGTTCACTGGAAACAGATTTCTTGAATCAGTATTCGCAGGAGTTTAGCTTGTGATGAAGCAAAACCATAGCAATTAGGAGAAACAAATCAATATTCAACAGAAAATTCAAGCCCAAAGACAATTAACAGGTAATAACAAACCCCAAACTATTTCCAAAAACTATAATTTGAATCAAATTGAAAAAAATCTCCTTCAACAGCGCAAAAACTGGACAATTATTGGGAAAAATAAAATATAAAGATCAAATAAACAAAAAAAAAGCTCAGGAGTAAGAATCCGAGGAGCAGCAGCCATTAATCTGAAAATTACTATATCAACATAGACAGACGTCCTGGTCTCGGTTAAAACTTAAAACATGTTGAATTTTCGATATAAAAAAGAAAACTAACCAGCTCCGCTGGAAGCCCAAGACTTCTAAAGCTGACTGATGGAGACGATAACGCGACACCGGTAGGTGGTGATCGACGGCGGAGAGCGGAAGATATACGACGGCGCCTAAAAATTCATCAGAGGAGCGCCAAAACGGTGGAAGAAAAATATGTATTATGGACACTTTTTTTTTATTAATATTTAGTTCCGGCACTACATGTATTTTCCTTATTATTTTTTCTATTAATTTTTTTTTACTTTCGGTTTCGGCACTACAGTGATCTATAACTTACGTTTTTTTCCGGTAATAACGTCATTGGATTGACATTTGTCACCCGTGACACATTTATAACTATAAGTCTATAACGTCACTATCACTGATGTTATTATCGAATCCGATAAATTCATGTCATTCTTGTCAAAACTGTTGTCTAGGATGTTGATGTTTAGGCTTTAATCAAGCTCCTCAAGACCATTTTGCCTAGTGTTAATAGGTCATGTTTTCTTATGCATCATTAAGTGTGGCTTTAATCCTTAAAAATCACCATCGAGAGAAAACTGCTGTCAAACTAAATCATAAATAACTAAAAGCAAAACTATTATCCATTACAACTGTCTGAAAAAGAGACAACAACTACAAAAAGAAACTAGAACATAAACAACACCACTGCTTCATCCTAAGCTAGCGCTCCAAGCTCGTCGTCAAACTCATCATGTACCTGCAACCTTCTTATTCCAAATAAAGGAGTGAGCATTAGCTAGATGCTCAGTAAGGAGAAAGAAGATCAAAAAGTAGATTCATGGTTGTCAGATACCAGGAGACACGACATGAATCTTATCCGGTTATGAAACAATTGAATATAAACTTGAAACGTTTAGAATACTACTTTTCAAACATAACTCGAAGCATAAAATGAAGCCATTTCTAAAACGGTTACTTAACAATGCATAGGAAACATGCCTAGTTACTAAATCAGTTTATCTTGCACATACTTGTTCGTTACATTAATTAATTGATCAAACTTACGTAAGCTATCTACTAACCATAACATGTCCGTGTCTTGTCTATCGTGTTCATACTTCATGTCTACTTACTTACTTAAACTTAACATATCCATGTTCTTGTACCTTACTTACATAACATAACATAACGTAACATAACATAACATAAGGGTCTAGCGCAACACGGCTAATATGACTAACCATACCTCCAACTTGAGACTTAAGTACCCAATGTATTCCGTACAATACGTCGTCTTAAGAACGACATGGCTAATACAACTAATCATACCTCCGACACGGGACTTGAGTACCCATGGTACTCCGTACAGTACATTGCTAGGTCACTAACTATAACCACGTATGAGCACATAAAGCACATAGATTCCACGTTAAAATCCATAACTAACCTACTAGAGCATTTAAAGTCCGTACCAACACCGAACTCCCATCCTATCTCCACTATTGGCAACCTTAACGCATATAACATAAAAGCAACTGGAAAGCAAAACAACTTTCTTAAAACCTAGTTTGGCAAATACCCGGCGGCACATAATTATATCTAGTTCGTGTAGTTTAACATAAAAAATATCAAAACACTTGAAGGCTTGATCTTTAAATTAAAAATGGAACATTTTGATAAGAAGAACTCATTACCTTTAGACGAGCCGAACGTCAATGTCACTAACATCAGTATCGAAAACTAATGTCAATGTCACTAACGTTATGTTGCATAAAAATAATTAAAGAGTTCGTAGTAATTTTTTTGAGTATCGAAACAAATGTGGTGTATATATATATATATATATATATATATATATATATATATATATATATATATATATATATATATATATATATATATATATATGGTGGCTTCGTTATTTCTAAGCGTGTTCTATCGAGACTACACTTTATACTATCGGTATTTTTTTTTTTTAACTTCTGGCACTGCACATGTATTATTTTCTTTAACTTCCGACACTACACTATGAACGTCGATGCCACTTATAACTATAATGTTAGTGTCACTGATTTTAGTTTTGAAAAATAACGTGTTAGTGCCTTTAGTTTTCAAAAGTACCCTAATACTCGAAGTAAATTTTGCAGTATTTGAAGTAATGAAAAATTGGCTCAGTGATAATTATTGTGATCCCTTAACCAAAAATATCATGTTACAAGTCTCAATAAAGACAAAGGTGTGCGTCAATAAGGCATTAGCCCAGTGATAATCATTGAGATTGTTTCTCCGGAGGTTCTAGGTTCGAGTTCCAATAAAGACGATAGTGTGTGTGCGTGTGTTTATTTCGTATCAGGAAAAAAAATGTGTGCATGCGTATAAACCGATAATAAAAAAAATGTGATATCAATAGAAGTGCTCAATTTCTAAAGGCATTTTTCATAACTTCGTCATAAAAATAACTAATAAATAAATAAAAGCATAATAATATTATACGGCTTCTATTGCCATCATGAATTTACTATCGGCCCCTTTTATTTTATTATTTTTCAATTACTTCACTGCACCATCAAATCACAAAAAGCACTACATCAATTAAAAAACTTTTATAAACTTTACACTTTAGTCCCTCAGCTTTTAAAAATTATAAAATAACACTTTTTAATCACCATTAACTTTTAAAATAATAATTAACATCACCTACCTATCTTCTTTCTTCCTCTTTTTTTTTCATTTGAACCAAACACAAAAATAAAACGTTGGCAGGAGAACTTGAATCAAAACAAAAACATTTTACTAAACTCAAAACAAGCAAATTTAAATCAAGATAAATAGCTTAAAATCTGAAAATTAATGCTTAAATGCGGTGGGTTTAATCTAAAAGAGTTCGCCGGAGGAAAAAGGCGGTGGTTTTCAAAAAATTTCCGTCGGAGAAGAAACCGTTCTTGCATTTGCGATGAAGATGACTCGTAACGTCACATGTACAGACGTTGATTTGGTGCTACAACGTTAGGACAACTGACGTTTTAGGCAATCTGAAAACTCAGGCAAACGTTGGAACGTCGATAGGCCTGACGTTATAATAGCAAGACAACGCCAGTATGGGTGACGCTTGCGTAAAGTCGCTTACTCCGACGTTGTTATACATTTGGGACGTCAGTTTGGCTGATGTAAAATTTTACTCCGATGTTGTTTACACATTTGTAACGTCGACGGTTATGGCGTTTTATGTTTACATAAACCGTCTCTGCTGCGGACGTTTCTAGTATCAGAAAGTGGATGCTCGAAAACGCCGGAAAACCCCTCTCTTTCATCGGAAAACGCATATATAAAAACATGATTTTTCTCTACAAATCAAGCTTTTACATGTTCTTAATGTTGTCATTGGGTAACCCATTGACCTATTTCAAGTATTGAAATAAAAATCAAGAATTTTTTTATGAAGCTTTTGATGTGATGAAGAAGGTGAAGGTGTGTATAAAATAGATGTATTTTGAGATGATGAAAGAGATGAAGATGTGTAGAAAAAATATGAATGTGTTTAGAAAAAATATGAATGATGTGTAGAAAAAAAATGAAGAAAAGGGTTTCTTATTTTTTTTCCGGGTATGAAGAAATGAATTTGATGATGAAGATGAAGAAAGTTCTAGTGTTTGGGTTAATGTTGATGATTTGGATGAAGATTGAATTTGTGGATTGTTATGGTGATGAATAAGAGGGTTGTGTGTAGTGTTTATTAATGAATTTTCGTTAAAGATGAAGATGAAGATGAAAGAAGGATGATGAAGAAGGATGATGAAGATGTGTGTTTTGGATTAAGATTAAGATTTTTGGAAGATATGGATTATTGGTTAATGTTGATTATATAAGGACTAAAATGATCTATTAATTTATTAAAGGACTTGATTGTAATTTTATAGAATTGTGGTATATGAACTAATGTTTTGTTTTTGGCGGTGCCTGAAGTAGAAAAATAATAAAAATATTCAATGTGGTGTCAAAAGAGATTTATAGGATGTCAAGAGTAATCGTGCGTGCCGTGAGCAGTTTTATGGTGCTGATAAAAGCAGTTTAATATTATTCTACGTTTTTTTCCTCTCTTAAACCTAGGGGTGAACAAAAAAAACCGGAAATCAAACCTACCGGCCGAACCAGACCGGTCCAAACCGAAAACGCGTAAACCATGGTTTTTTGGTTGGTTTTTGTATCGTAAAATACAAACCGTGAAAAACAACTTGGTTTCGGTTTTCTAATATGTGTGTGTGTGTGTGTGTCTGTGTGTGAATATCGACACTATTAATTAGGAGACCTCTATTTGCAGCACACCAATCCACTTGTGTAGCTACATGTGCACCACAGTAAAACCGATTTTTCGTCAGTACATTGTGAGAACTGCTCACCACAGTGAACCGACTTTTTGTTGGCCTCCATCAATTATTACTACATGTAAATAACTAATATCTCAGTCCATGATCTATTAATACTTCAATCAACTACCTCACACACGTAGTCTGATACCCATCCTAATAGGGCCTATGACATGATGAAATAAGCCAGTTTATATGGCTTTATATGATCATTTTAATTGGAAAATATGATAATATAATGTTGTGCGCGCGCGCACACACACACACACACACACACACACATATATATATATATATATATATATATATATATATATATATATATATATATATATATATATATATATATATATATAAAGATGATTTAATAGTGACATTCGAGTTATGATGTATGTAGATGAATAATGAGAATCTTGTATGATTGTCGTATGAATAATGACATGAATTCGTTGAAACGCGATAATGTCGTTTCACTGAATTATTTGTAAAAAAAAAACAGGACTAAAAACCGTAACCAAGTCGATCCAAACCGAACCGAATGAAATGGTTTTACCTAAGTGTGGTTCGGTTTGATTTATAAATTTTAAAACCGTAAAAAATATTTTGATTTTAAAAATGATTGAAAACCAAAAACCGAACCATATGCTCCCTTACTTAAACCATTAATCGTCATGCTCATGGTTTTTCGGTTTTTCCCTCGAATAAGTCCCAACTGTCTCTTTCTACCGTCATTTCAACAGTCCGACCAGCATTACCGCCGGCGACGTCAAAAAAATCAACACAGCAAGCAAAATGCTACCGCCGGGACCAAAAAACTCCAGTTTTCCGATGACTTCCAGCCGCCAACTCGTCGATTCACTCACCTCTCATCTCTCTTTATACAATTCAAGTTGCCCCAACGCAAACCCGAATTCGAACCCGAACCCGAACCCGAACCCGAGGTCAGCCATTATCAAGTGGTTCTCATCTCTCTCCGTCACTCAACGGCAAGCTCACCTGACGGTGATCGATTTGAAATTCACTCAAACACTTCTGGAAATGATCCGGAAAATCGAATCCAATGGCCACGGGTTCTTCTTCGTTCTCCCTGATATCCCTCGCGATTCTGTCTCCGGCTTTCTTCCGAGTGTACTGTATCGTAAATCGCATGGATTGTTATCTCGTGTGGCGGAGTCAAATGAGTCGGAACGGTTGATTCGTGAGGCTACTCGTTTATTCAGCTCGAAGGAGGGGGAAAACGTGAAGCAAATTACGTTGTTAGGCAACGAGGATTGTGTAGATACGATGACGGTAAGCGAGGATTTTGTGGGGAATGTTGAGAAATTTGTGGAGATAATGGATAGGGTTTCTGGTGGGGAATTTTTGAGAGGGGAAGATAATGGAGGTTTAGCAGTTGAATGGGTGGAAATGGAGTGGCTTAAAGCAAAAGGATATTACAGTATGGAAGTGTTTGTATCAAACCGGTTGGAGGTGGCGTTGCGGTTGGCTTGGTTGAATTCTTGTAATGGTGGGAAGAAAAAAGGGCTGAAATTGAAGGAGAAGACTAATGGGGTAGGCTTGTCGGTTAACGTGTTCTGGAGGAAGAAAGGATCCATCGATTGGTGGCGGAATTTGGACAAGGAAACGAAAGAGAAGCTCCTTAAGATTGTTATTGGAAAAGCAGCAAAATGTCTGGTAATTCTGCAGAAATTTGTTCTTGTAGCAGAATGTTATGGATTTCTGCTCTGTGAATATATGCTGTTGTCTTTTGTGGATATTTTGTTCAATATGTCTTATATATGTACCTTTGCCATGAAGTTATGTTTTGCTGTTTGGATCAATCTGTTTTTTGCTTGCAATCATTTCAGAATTACGTAGGTGTTGTATCGACCTTGAGTTATCTGATTAACTAACTAGCTTATATGGAAGAGACCTGAGGTAAAAGCAAGACGGGCTCTTTTGACAATTCATAATCTGAGAAAAGAAGAAAAGTGGTTCAAATAAACAAGCATCAAACACTAATTAACTGGAGAATTAATGCTGCCTTTCATCTTTTGAGTAATTTAGAAAATGACTTTGATGTCGAGAAATTCTTGATGTTTTAAGTTTGAACAATTAATTATATGTATGGCAGTCAACTAACCAGCTTTAACTATCATCCTTGCCCTATATAGAATTTAAAGCATATGCATTTTGACCATCATTAGTTGTGGAATAATGACCAGATATTTTCTTAGCTAATAGGTTATTGTCCTTGTAATTACCTTTTTTGCATTACAACTTGTGCTTCAGTTTTTCTTTGATGAGAAGGGCTCTCATCTATTTCCCGTCACACTTAATATACTAGCAAAGAAAGTGTATTTCAAATGTTGCCTTTTTAACCCTGTGCACCGCAGGAAGCCTTCGTACTGTATATCTTTTATGGACATGCAGTGGCGTCTTTGAATTTGTTATAGTAGCTCTAATGATCTCTTAAGAGAAAATATTAGGGAGCTCTGGTGTTTAATAAAAAATACCGTTGTGTGGATTACGGTTAGATCTGTGAAAATGGCTTTTTATAAAAATATAAGGTAAGGTTGCATACAGTAGGCCTAAATGTCCCACACTTCGACCCCGTATAAGCTGGATATTTCTGTCTGTCGGGCTGCTGTTGTAGCACTAATGGTCTGGAGCTGTAAATTTCTTTTAATAAACGACAATGATATTTTAGTAAGATGTAACTAGAATTGATGGACCATGTTCAAAGGCATTCAATACTGGAAATATTCATACATCCATTGGGATTGCATCAAAATTTCTCATGATATAGTTGCATCGTTAAATATCTTAAATGTTCATCTTCTTGTAGCTTAAATCTTTTAGCTGAGATAGTAATTTAACATGGTGTCACAACAGGGGGACCAGTTTCAAATCTTTTTTTGCCACCATGTTTGTTGCCCATGTGTTGGGTGTGTTTATTTTTCACTTGCATGCCGTAGGTTGGTCCATGTCGCCTTTTTTTTCCGTGTGTGTGTGTGTGTGTGTGTGTGTGTGTGTGTTGTGAGTAGAGACTTCATTGATGATTAAATATCTGATTACAACTTACAAGCTTCTACAACATCTAACCTATGTGCTGTTGAAAATATTAGAATCAAAGATAAGACAAGGAAATTTATATGTTAGATGTACAACACAACATATATCCATGTATGCGTAGAAAGCCAGACAATATTTATAACTTCATCTTCCATGAATTTCTCTCACAATGTCATTCAACGTAGATGGAATACTGTTTCTCTGTTTTGGCAGCATGACATGATTTTATTCTCGTGATTCTCAGTCAACAGAAGTTTTAAAAGGGGAGCATTTGAGGGATAGAGTCTCGCAATGGATTTGCAAATCCGAACAGTCACCCAGATGTAGGGATCATGAAAACTCCTCAATGCTCCAACAATCTGGTGCAAAAGGCAGACCGATTATGAATTCTAAATCAGATTCTACAAGTTCTTCTTCCTTGAACTCCATGTTCAATAGTCTGATCATTCTTCAAGATATTTCTTCTATGCTGTTAATGTTGCAGCATAGTGTGAAGGATGAGGGAATATTGTTTTATAGTTCTATAAGTACCATTACCACCCCTTTTGATTGTGTAGTGAGAAAATTCCGAGAATCGCTTATGGCGATTTCACTGGACTGCACTAAATTTGAATTACTTGGCGATGGAAATACTAAACCTACCATAGAGAAGCAGAAGGATAAACATAATACCCGCAAACAGAAGAGGAAGGCAAAGAATAGTAATCAGAAAAAGCTGACTCCTATGACTAAATCTCCTGAAGATGAGTCTAAACTTGTTAAGCCTTCCAAGGTACTGATACTTGCTTACAACCTCCTTTTAGGCTCAAGCTAGCAGTAAATTTTTCCATCATGTTTTTGCCCTGATTGTCTTGAAGCATATTTCAGGATAATGGTGTAGAGTTCCTGGACAGAAAAATTGTGGACGCTAGTTTGTCAGGCAAACTGATTGATAAAATTCAGGAGAAAAAGTTATGCAAGGAGCCTCTTTTATCGGCTGATAACAAGGTTGTACTTGATTTTTCGTATATGCGACAAACACATGGCGGATTATTAACTCATTAGTTTATGACTGATTGGCTGTGACCAGGGAAGCTGTAAAACAGCAAGTAAAGAAAACAGTGTTGGTGCATCACGAAAGAGTACAAGGAAGAAGGCTAAGCGTTCCAGCTCCCAGAGGTTGGCAGACGTTGGACGGCAACCGACCAGTGACGTGAATGGTGTATGTGTCAATGTTGATTCTCAGAACAAGGCACCAAAAAATGAACCGGTAGCTGAACATGTACATGTGGAGAATGTATCATCAAGTAAGGGATCTGAAAAACGTTCTAACTCCGAATGTTGTCAGTGCACTACTGAAGGGATTAATCTTCCTGTTTTGAAGGACCCCCATGTCATGGACGTAACAGATAACGAAGCAGCTGCCAGTGTCGAAAGTATAAATTATCCTAGGGACGTTGGTGCACCTTCTTCAACAGTGTCGGTTGAATTTAATGAGCATCTTACTGGTAGCAATGGTGGAAGTCTTAATCCAGATTTTCCAGTAGAAGCGGTACAAAAATTAGGTTTCGTAGAAAAACTAAACAAAGACAAACACTTGGAAGAAAAGCGTTTCCATATTCCGGAGCATCAAAGGCCCAGTCTTTACGATATCGGGATTCTGAATTCTCCGGTCTATCTCTCTTATGAATGGCCAACTGTAACCCCTTTACAGCTTCCACCCAATAATCCTCATCTGCCAGCAGCTACTGACAGATTGCATCTGGATGTTGGCCATAATTTGCAAAATCGTTTCCACCAGTCGTTTGTTCCGGCTGAACATAGGGTTAGAAATTCTTCAGGGGAAAATGGTTGTGTTAACATTGTGTCACGGCCGTTAACTATGAGTTCAGATTGGCCCCCAACGGTGCGAAGCATGAATGGTGTATCTCCAGCAGTTGCTTGCAATTATGATTCTGGGTTCTACCCAAGAAGGCAAACTTTTCAACAGGGATTCTCATCCCCGAGTGTACAACGCACTGCGGTCACAACTGATGATATTAAACTTTATTCCAGTGATTTAATGGATTTTTCTGATCCTAAGAAATCGCAGGAGCTAGTCGACGAGCATGAAAATCACTGGATGTCTGAAGAAGAGTTAGAGATGCATGCAGTTTCTGGAATGGATTATAACCAATATTTTGGCGGAGGAGTGATGTACTGGAATCCTTCTGATTATCCAGGAAGCAGTTTCTCACGTCCTCCCTCTCGTAGCTCAGACGACAGCTCATGGGCTTGGCGAGAAGCAGACATGAACCGAGCTGTTGATGATATGGTTGCATTTTCTTCTTCTTATAGTACAAATGGTTTGACTTCTCCTTCAGCTGCTTCATTTTGCTCTCTATTTGACCCGTTGGGTTCTGGACATCAGGCTGTGGGATACGTACTCTCTGAAGGCGAGATAAGTAGCAAAGTTCTTCACTCCTCATCTACAACAGATGTTAAAGAAGATAGTGCCTCAGGAGCCGTGTCGAGTCTATCTGGTGATGCTGAAGTAAAAACTGGAGAATCACATCCTTACCCAATTTTGCGACCAATTATCATACCTAACATGTCAAGAGAAAGATCCAGATCAGATATCAAACGCAGTCATGATCATACTAGTCCATGTGTACCTCTTGGTGGTCGGGAACATCCTCGGATTAAGAGGCCACCTTCACCTGTAGTCCTTTGCGTTCCACATGCTCCACGTCCACCTCCTCCTTCTCCTATCAATGATTCCAGAAAACAAAGGGGATTTCCAACTGCTCGCTCGGGTAGTTCTAGTCCAAGGAATTGGGGTGTGAAAGGGTGGTCTAGCGATGTAATTAGTTTTGAAGAGGCTTGTGTACATATGGATGGTAGTGAAGTAGTTTGGCCATCCTGGAGAAATAAAGGTCTTTCTGTGCATCAACTGACGCAACCAGTACCAGGAGCTTTGCTCCAGGATCGTCTAATTGCAATCTCTCAGCTAGCTCGGGATCAGGAACATGTGAGTGGACCAACTGTTCTTACTTTGTTATTTTGGCTACATGCCTGAAATGGCTTTTGATTACATTGGCATCTTCTTCTTATGGTCGAGATAACTCTTTCTGTGTCCACAGCCAGATATTGCCTTGCCTTTACAACCACCTGAGTCGCTTATGTCTACTCGTAAGGCATCTCTATCTGTGATTCATAGCTGCCTTACTGAAGAAATTGACTTCTTCTGCAAGCAGGTAGCATCTCTGGTTAACTCAAATTGTTGCAACCAATCTTTTTATATAATTTCTTTGCTAATTTTCGTTGAGGTTGATTATAGATGTCAATAATTTGATAATTATTTATTATTTACAAGGTTGCAACGGAGAATATTGTCAGGAAACCTTACATCAGTTGGGCTGTGAAACGTGTTACCCGATCTCTCCAAGTGTTGTGGCCTCGTTCAAGGACAAATATTTTTGGCTCTAATGCTACTGGATTGTCACTGCCATCAAGTGATGTTGATCTTGTGGTTTGTCTCCCTCCCGTGAGGAACCTGGTGAGGCAAATTAGGATATCCTGTTGTACTTTGCTTCTTTATTCGTCTTTAGTTCTGTTTATTCACTTTACTAACGGGGCACCCATATGTCTTCATATTTAGGAACCTATAAAAGAAGCTGGGATATTGGAGGGGCGTAATGGAATTAAAGAGACATGTCTCCAGGTCAACTTCTTTTATCCCTTGTTTTTGTTGTTAATGCGTTTATACCTGTCTTTACCGAGTTCATCATACAATGTCATCAACCGTAAGCTAAAGTTTCTGGTACCGGCTTTAGGCTGTTCATTTCGGTCAAAGTGTTTGTTGTTAGTTGACCCCAATCATTCTGTTCTGTCCTTGTGGCTGACATCTGCCCTATAGAGAATGACTAGATTATTCTACAATGGTGGTGACATGTCTGCTCTTGCTCTGCAGCATGCTGCTAGATATCTTGCGAATCAGGAATGGGTTAAAAATGACTCTCTCAAGATAGTGGAAAATACTGCGGTAATACCTAACTTAAAATTATGTTCATTTTCACTGTATAGCCCGTTCTCAACTGGGGGCAAATGGGTTTTCCTCCCTGTGTGTTGTGGTGCGGGCATCTTGCTTTCCTTCTGTATTGACATGATGATCTCATGCTTCCTTTTCCTGCCCTTTATTTCCATCAGATTCCTATCATTATGCTTGTTGTAGAAGTTCCACGCGAACTCATTTCAGCTGGTTCACTAAATTTACGGCCATCAAAAGAAGAGCCTGTGCAGACTAGTTATGAGCAACGAAATTCGCTCCAAGGTGACTCAAGGGGACCTGAGACCACTTCCCCAAATGGCTTCAAGATACATACTGAAGCTGGACAGGATATCAAATTAGTTCGTATTGACATTAGCTTCAAATCCCCATCACACACGGGACTACAGACTACAGAACTGGTAAAGTGATATTAGGATGTTCTGCTTTTCTGTTTGTTTCTTGTAAACATTGATTCTACTTGTGTTATTGCTAAAAAAATTGAGGTTCTTTTGTGGCACAGAACTTATATGCCTTTAAACGCAATAATATGAAGAGAATGTAGGCTGAGAGGAAAGTATTTTTCCTTGTATTGAGTATTTGTAATAAGGGTCTATTTATACATGGAAGCACTAAAAAAAAATCTACCAAATCTCCTAATAAAGGAAATCCTATAACTCCTATACTAGTGAAATATCAAACAATGTCTAACTAATTCAGGGAAATAACTGCACACTAAACAGCACAAAATACACGTGCTAAACAGCTGTTACAAAGATGTAACATCAAAACTAAATAAACCTACAAATCTATAAATATCTTTGACTACGAAATCAACCTTTCTACAGCTATCCTATGCTGTTATCCAAATAGCGGGAACAGGGCGTGGACTAACCTGGAGAATAGGTTATTCCATGAACAGGGATGGCAACTCTTGAGATAATACTGAGTTCGGTAGAGAAATTTGGCCCAAAATAATTTACTCTTATTTTTCATGTCTATTTTGAGCTTGTTACTGTGTTGGTCTTGTGAATTTCAGTAATTTGGTTATCTGAGTCAAGTCGAGCTTGCTGCTCGTCTGTCCCCACATGACAGTGGCTTTATGATTTGAAAGCAAGATGATTGAGAAGGAGAAGGCGTTAGACCAACCCCTTATGATTTGAAAGCAAGATGATTCACTTGAGGGCATGGCAACGCGACATGCCTTCAATTGAAGAGGACATATCTAGTGTGCCAATTTGGGTTAGGTTTTCAGCACTCCTAGGAAACTAATAAAGGAAAGAAACAATCAAATAAAGCTGTACTACAGCTGTATGCAATCAGCCAATAAAGACACGAAATCAAAGCAAATCAAGTATTTTTCTAGAACCAAAAACCTACAGAATTAATGGTTCACTCCAAAAAATAAGATTATAAGTTTAGGCAGGTCCGCTCCATAATCAAGTCTAAGTACTTTTGTGAGGATATTTCTCTTTGAAAGTTGTCGTACAACACAGTTATCCTGTCAGCTTCATTAGGCTTTCATCTTCTTCTTTTTTTCTTTGTCTTACTGAACTATTTAATGTTCTGTCACATTCCGTATTGCAATTAGTTCTGTCAATAATTTAGCGGATTGTGTGTGACAGGACTCTTTCTTGTGCCGGATTGTGTGATACTTGCTATTAACTTTGTGCTTTGTTGATTCACTGTCCTGATTTTAGGTGAAAGATCTTACCGGACAGTTTCCTGCTGCTACACCTCTTGCATTCGTCCTGAAAAAGTTCCTAGCTGACCGTAGCCTTGACCAATCATACTCAGGAGGTTTAAGTTCATATTGTTTGGTAAGTATGACTATCAATTATAGCTTTCCACTTGTTAGTTTGATTTTAAAAAGGGTTAGATCTATCAACTGCTGAATATGCCGCCGGACGATTGATATTTTCCTTGCTTATCTTTGATCACCCTTTTTACTCTACTGTTTTACGTAGAACCAATCTCCTGTAGATCGTATTTTTATTATATTTGTTTTGCATATGGATTCTAATTCACTTTTGGGATATTTTCTTTTTCGTTCTTTGGAACCCTGTTCTGTAGGTGCTACTGGTAGTTCGTTTTCTGCAGCATGAACATCATCTTGGACGACCCATTAACCAGGTTTTGGTGTTAACTATTTAGTGTTGCTGATATTTTCACTGTAATTTTGCATGTGCGGATGAACAGTTAGATCTTGGTCCATATCTCTTTTTCTTGAACTTCAAACTGGGTTTTTTAGTACTTGTTTGTGCTTGGTTCTACATATACGACCAAGTACCATAATTACTATCAAATATTATGCTCAAGTGGCCTACATTTTTTTTTCTGAAATATTTTATGGTTTGTTCTCTGCTTTCTGCTTAACATGTAACAAACGGTGTACTCCTAGTATACAATTTGACTATACAGATACATTCATAGCCCTCCTAGTGTACAATTTGTTTATACAGATATATTCATACCATTTTCTAATAATTAGTACACTTTTATTCATCAATCATGAAAGTGAAGTGAGCTTTAGATAGATGTTTAACGATATGCTAACATTTTACCCATAATATTTACTTCTTTTCTTGTAGAATTATGGAAGCCTCCTCATGGATTTTCTGTACTTCTTTGGGTGAGTTATAGTTGTGCTGTTCGTAATAGCTTTTATTTTGTACTCCATCCGTCCCGTAATACAAGTCCTTTCAGCTTTTTTGTTGTATCCCATTATTTATAAGTCTGCACAAATCAATACAACATTTAATGCATTTTTTTTCTCCCTATTTCACCCCTATTATCTACTCCAAATCAACTCATTAATATGCTGTCTGGTATTCCAATGCATGAAACCCATCTAATGATAAAGGGTATTATGGTCTTAGAATACTATAAAATGCTTCAATTGTTAGCTTTCTTATATTGTGCGTGTCAAAGCTAAATGACTTGTAATTTGGGACGGAGGGAGTAGTTAGTTTCCTTTCAGAATCTGTTCAACACGTATATTTTCAAGATGATTTTATAGCTTTTCAGTTGTATTTTGCTAAAATTTCATGTCATAACAAAAATATATGATTCTCTCTAATTCAGGAATGTATTTGATCCTCGTGAGATGCGTGTATCTGTTCAAGGTAGTGGCGTCTATATGAAACGAGAACCAGGGTGCAGGTATTTATATTTATCCTGTTCATTGTTTTGCTGTGGAATATTCTATTTGGTGATATCTGTTGATACGATTTATTGATATTTTGCAGCATTGATCCAATTTATATTGCTGATCCTCTATTCCCTACAAATAATGTGGGTAGAAATTGCTTTCGTATCCATCAGTGTATCAAGGTATGTTAGTGAACAATCTGATTATGTTAATGTTTTTTTTTTTTTTTGTAACAATATTCATAAATAATAGTAATCTGATTAAGATTATTATTTACTTATCATAGGCTTTTGCGGATGCTTATTCCACTTTGGAAAGCGAGCTGACTCCTAATCCTGGTGACGACGATGCTGTGAACACCAAGCTGACGTGTAAACTACTTCCAAAAATAATTCCAAGCATTGGTCATTTTCCAGGATCATAAAGGGTCAGAAAGCATTTTTCCAAAAAGGTATATTTTGATGCTGATTATCATATATATTTTTTCTTTGTTATTTGCCAACATAATTGAATGCTATGATTGGCTCCACACTTTAGGTAAGATTCGAGTTTACAGAGGCTGAAAATGGACATTTGACCTCTGCAAAGTCGAATGTTGAGGTTATATTCGACTTTCCAGAGGTCGAATGTTATTGTGGTGCCCTGAAATGTGGTGGACCTCAGCAAAGTCGAATGTTGAGGTTATATTCGACTTTCCAGAGGTCGAATGTTATTGTGGTGCCCTGAAAGTAGATTCGATGTGGTGGACCTCTGCAAAGTCGAATGTTGAGCTTATATTCGACTTTCCAGAGGTTGAATGTTATTGTGGTGCCCTGAAAGTAGATTCGATGTGGTGCCACTAACAACTGTCAACATAATTTCGTGAAAAAAATTGTCTTCACACTGGGGAGGGCCTTTAGAGGTGAAACTGCGGTTTGAAATATGATATGTACTTTCAAATTCTTCATGTTTTTTTGTGAAGGAAACTTGCACGCGCACCTGAGAGAGCTGTTACGTATGGGTTTGTTAAATATTCTCAGACCACGGAAAGTGTGCCATAACATTATGTCATTACACACTTGTAGACCATGTTTGGACCGGTTGAATATACGAGTGTATTGCTATAATATTATGACATAATATAAGTGTCCTTATCATTTTCTGATGAGTGACACTTCGGTTTTTGGACCACATAACGGAATATTGGCAGAGGCGGACGGGGAGAAGAAGAAATCGCATGAATGAAACACAGCAGGATCTTCTTCATCAAAAGGCTTAGACATGGGGGGGACGTGTTTTGAACCGACATTTAAAACGATGATGTGGCGAAGTTTACGTTACCAAGTGCAGTTCAATGCTTTTCTGACGGATACAACAGCGTGTGTAGTACACGTACTTGAAGATACTTCTCATTCAGGGTTTGATACCTAATGAAATGATCTGGAATGAAGCCGTCCATGAATCGATCAAAATTTACCATTTCAGTCGATCGTGTACCAGAAGCTGCTACCAGTAAGAAGCTATATGAGATTTCCTGGAGTGAATTATGACAGCAAGAAGCTTTATATTACTTCCATTAAGTTTATTATACGCGGTAAAAACCGTGTGGAGTTTTCGTTTTCACAACTTTTGGACTTTTTTTTACAGTTTCACAAAACAGACGCTTAAATGTTGATAGTTACGTAGTCAGTTTTTGACAGTTTAGTTTTTGACAGTTTAAAGGTAAAAATTTCTGCAAGTTATTTTGTACAAATAGTTTTATACCATTACTGAGTTTAGCAGAGCTTTTTTACATGGTCAATCCATATGTTTCCCTTTACTTGTATACACATCATCCCATGTAGTGTGTAAACTATACAATACACAAATTCCCTATGCAAATGATCCAAAAAAAAAAATAGTTAAAGGTTATGGAGGATTGTTTTTAATCTAAAATGGGAAAAAAGGACAAGAAAAAAAGATAGTGGTTGAGAAAGACAAAAACGCGCATGTTACTACATATGTTGAAAGCACTCGGTGAATGAAAGCACGATAAAAGCACAGGGAGATTCTCGGGAGGGTATCTCTGAATAGTTTATCATCAATTGATCAATGTGTATGGACTGTTGAATGATATGGATCACACCGTGATCAAAGGTGGTGAAAAGATGTAGTATGTATCCGTTTGAGAAGACGATAGTAACTAATCAAAATCGACACTGGATAAAGAACCCTCTCGAAGCTTGTTTTGAAGATCGGCGTTCTTTGGTAACACGAGTTCAACACCTTGTCCAGAAAGGGCAAAATATCTTTCCAGCACCAGCTGTTGAGAGAAAACAAAATCTTTCATTACACAGACTCCAGGTTGAAATGAAGAAGAAAATACGGAAAACCGATACATACCACTGCAGCATAGGCATCGATTTTACTCTGTCGAGCGGATTTCTTAAGTCCACTGCAAAAGAAATTGTGAATGGATTCAACAACAAAATAATGCCATTTGAATAGACAATCAAGAATATTTTGTGGAACAAATTCTTAATATAAAAAGAAAAACTTTACAGGTCAATCATATGGTCCAATGCTTCAATTGATGTCCCATGTTCATCCTGCAGGTATACCCTCCAGCCCCTGCTTTGAAATCGTTGTCAACCCGAAAAAGAATTCAAAAGAATAAAGTTTAACAAGAAACACAAACTCTTTGAGCCGGAAGGAATGTCAAAACTCTAATCTTGTAGATGATGGGTTCACCAAAAGAAAAATGCATCGATTGTGCACAGAATCTGTGCACAATCGGTGCATTTTTCAGTGGAGGACCACTCTTTGAACTTCAATAGGGTGCCACCAAGATAACTTTACAAGGATTCTCAACAAACTAGCCATGCTATATACATTATATACATCATTAGGAATTTCATTACAAAACACATTAGTCATTAGCATAATAAAACCATGAATTATCATTAAAGCATTTCTGATTAAAGAGACGTTAATAATACATACCGTTCTGCAGCTTGGACCGCGAGTCTACCAGCAACACTACGAACTTTATTCGATTGTGGTGTTTCCTTCCCATCACTTGATTTTGGAAGCCCGATAATGAACTCGTCAACCTCCTATATTCGACATAAACCACCTTTACTAAGCTCCATTAACAGGGACAACCCCCCCCCCCCCCCCCCCCCCCCACACACACACACACCACAAAAAAAGGAATTCGTTTAAGTCCTCTTCGGTGAGGCATAGTGCAAGACTCCGGATCCCTTCTTGGTAAGGGTATTTTGTGATCCATCCTATGAAAATAAGGTACAAAGTAAACTTACTTTGTGTAAAGTAAAAATCTACTTCTCCCTAACCTAGGTGTATAACAACACAAGGTAAGGTCACTTTATGGGGAGATTATTGTATGGTATCTCCATTTGTGGAGACTTGACAAGTAACCGACTAGTCCCAACTCCCCACCCGTCGCTACTAGCGCCTAACCGACTTTAGAACATTGCTTCTTGGTTATTTTGTGAAATCCAAAGTATATAAAAATCTACTTCTCTAACCTAGGTGTAAACATCACTTAACTCCATGTATGGAGGGTGTATGGAGGGTGCAGGTAAAAACTCCCCCTACTTTCTGCGATCACGCGAGGAATCACAACACTTTAGGCATAGGACACACAATGTGCTTTTTCCAATGGCACAACACCGAAAACAATCGACCAGGTAAATGTCGATTCTGAGCTCTATAATCGATTTTCATCCGGTTGACTCCATCCTATAGTAGAATCCTACTTGCCACCATTAGTGTGTGAATATGAAAAACACAAAAACAAGAAAGACATATGCACCCAAAATGAAATTTCACAAGTACTAATCAAGAACCAATATTCTACCTTATCAGATAAAGTTCAGTTCAAACAACCCCAACAAAAATTTAAAGAAAGATTATGTTTACCTGCTTTTGAGCAATACTAATAAGATGATTCTCCAGTTTTTGCCCCTTTAATTCCAAAACCTGTCACCTCAAATTAATTCCACCAAAAAAAGTGTCAAAAACAAAGAGAAAAAATCGATGAGAAGCTCAAATTAACAGGTAAAAAGACACACATCATACAGTTAATGGCCGAACAGAGAAGCCTTTGCTGAGGGCGAGCCCAGTACGTGAAAGACCCAAATCCACTCCTAAGCTAAATCCACCTCTCCATGAAGAATCACGCTTTCTGCGAAGGGCATTGGGAACGATTTCTTCTTCCAAAGACAAAGAAAGTGGCCTTGATGACGTTAAAGAGGAATGAATTGGAGGGAACGGAAGGTGTTCGATGAATTTGCTGTTTGGGATTGGAAATCGTTGGGAAGTGTATGAAGTGTTGATTGAATGGGGAAGTTTTGAAGCATTCATTAGCGCAAATGAAAACTCCCAAGAGGATATGAAAGAGTGATGGAACCATCACATACCTATTTGTAATGGGATTTGACAACAAAACCTATGATGGGACATTATAATGATAATCCACGTCTTAAGAGTTGAATGACACGAATCTAAAACCTCGATGTAGTGTCACGGGATATAAGGTATAGCGTATTTAACGATAAATTTTTTCTAGTTACTACATTTGTGATGTAAAAATGTGAATGAATCTAGACCATACAGTTTCAACTCGAATTGAAACTCTGAGGTCCAGATTCATCAAATGAAGTAATCATGCAAGAATTACCCGTATTTAAACAATGTCATTATGGTAATGCCGGCTATCAGTCCTACCATTGAGTTTTTCGTACTCAATTCGTAAATTCACTTACTTAATAACATGTTTAAATACTTAGTGAAATTGGTAATGGATCGTTCACCGTTACTTTAGTGTGTTTACTTGTTATGAATGTTACATTGTGCTATACTAGTCGGTGACACTTGTCACTTGACATTTGATCGTAGCTTGTTATAGTGACACCTGGCTTAGCAGTA
>JAVUPR010000137.1:5037500-5042500 GCA_036785695.1 Gentiana straminea | reverse complement strand
TGTCTTAATACAGACAAAACAAACTACTTTCTAACTTTCTAGATGATCCCTCTAGAAGAGAGTGATTCTAACAATCTTTCTAGTTACTTCGTTCTTTATTTTTATTTGAAAAGATCCTGAGGAAAGGTATTTTGTTTCTACCGAGCTAATAATAGGTTGATGTCTTTTTTTGGTACGAGGGACTTATCATGAATCCACTTATTTACGCCACTTCGTTATTGCTTCTTTGGGTTGGGCCGTAGGACTTGCTTATTGGACCGGGGGTTGGTCAAGGGGCTGCGCGCGGGTCAAGTTTGTAGAGGGTATCGCGAGACAGCCTGAGGCGTCCATGATAACTTCTTCAGATTTGCGTGAACTAGCGGACCGATCACTAAGTGGGGATGCTCCTTACAGCATGAGCGAACCCTTTTCGGAACTGGTTAAGAATGGGTGCCACTATCCCAGCCCGGATCCAGAACTAAGAAATAGACCCTAGAAGCTAAAAAAGCGTATCCTGAGCAATTGCAATATTTGCGCAGTTTCAACAGTTCTTCCGCTTCCAGGATAAACTCTCCCGTCTGTGCTTCATAAAACGAACTAGCGAGTTGATGGATCATTACCATGATAATAGTAAATAGTAATAGAATTTAAAACTTTTTCTAGCTTACATGATGAAGCGGATAGAAAATAAAGATAAAGAATAGAATAATATGAAAAAGATCGAATTGAACAACCGTAAAAAAACTAAATAGAGTCAAAGTTGAAGTAAGTCGTTATGATTCAACCTGAGGGCGTATAATTTTTTGACTCTGCACCGCAACAAGGATTCACAAAATTATATGGTTTGATCTCTTCGTTAGTTGGGGGAAGAATCCGCACGAATCGAATTTTTTGAGGAACATATCGAGAGACTGTTAAGATCAAGCGCTTACCGTTATATTAAAACCAATTGGTGTTAGTAAAGGCGCAACTTTATTTCCTTTAACATGCCCCCTCAAGTGTGGGCCTCTAACAAGGCTATGCCAACTAGGCACACAAAGACAAGACCAAACTAGGCCAACACAAGACAAAGAGGTCCAACACTTGCACAATATAACTGAAGGAGCCAGGGTTTGATCCCATGACCTCCCTCTCTGATACCATGTTAAGATCAAGCGCTTACCGTTATACTAAAACCAATTGGCGTCATAGATTTTTCGTTGACAAACTCTCGATGCTTCTTGTTGTACCATCGTGAGTTTGAGGGGGGGGGGGGTGTTAGCATATATATTTATATTAGCTATTAGTATTTTAGCCTTAAGGGCTTTTTTAGTCTTTTTCCTTTTATTTTTGCTTTGTGCCTGGCTATATAAGCCTCTCTCTTGTATTCTACTAGGTATGCTTTTCATTGTAATATCACAAGCTTCCAGCATTCATCTTCTCCTTTTCAATTCTTGTTTGGTTGTATGAATGCTAACAGAGACAATTGGATTTGGTTAGACAATGTACTTAGCTTCTATTTAGCTTCTAGGGTCTATTTCTTAGTTCAAGATCCCTCTTACTAACTGGAATCAAAGAATTAGTAGCCTCTCGAGTGGCTCTCCATCAATGGATGGCAACTTCTTTTCTATTGCAATCTCTGGATTATACATGATGATTTCTTAACTTTCCATATCATATATAGAAAAGAAATAGAAAGAGATAGACTAGAAACGACATCTGTGGAAAATTTTCATTTTCTTATCTTTTATTGAAGTAAATTAACCGAAGGTTCCTCTATCCGTAGAGTACATTGAATGCACAGAAATGTCTATAACGGAGTTTCTCTTATTCATATTAACAGCTACCCTAGGAGGAATGTTTTTATGCGGTGCTAACGATTTCATAACTATCACACATCACATGTGGATTGGTGGATTTCTCATAGTTGGGTCTGCTACGCATGCAGCCATTTTTATGGTAAGAGACTATGACCCAACTACTCGATATAATGATCTTTTAGATCGTGTGCTTAGACATCGTGATGCAATCATATCACATCTCAATTGGGTATGTATATTTCTGGGTTTTCACAGTTTTCATTTTATTAGATTAATATCAGTGGATTTTTTTATTTTTTATCAGTCATTCATTGAATGATAAATAACTACAAGTGACGGAGATACTCGATTTAAATAACGAAAAATCAAATATTTAAAAGTTGTATCAAGAATGACTGGAAAGGTGGAAACAAGATGAAATTCCGAATATCTTTTTCACCTAATAAAAAATCAACATTACTATAATTAGAATCATCACGACCTCCCCAACTCTGAATATTTTTTGATGTATCTTTTCGATGTGAATCTTCACTTTTACTAGTATTTTCACTAGGACCGGGATTGTTCATTGATTTATTTATCCAATTCAACATGCCAACTATTAAACAACTTATTAGAAATACAAGACAGCCAATCAGAAATCTATTAGAATTATATATATCTTTTTTGAAATTTATGAAAAGAAATCTAAAAAACTAGAAAAAATGAGAAGTTAAATTGAAAATAGTAAAATATCAAATAAACATAAAAGAATACTGCTAGAGCTTGAAGAATTCCTAAGGGGCCCGCGTATTCGGGCCCAATACGTTGTTGTATACCTGCAGATATTTCTCTTTCTAACCAAACAATTACGAGTACACCCAAGCAGATATTGATAAGAATTTTTTTGATTTACTTTCTCCCGAAACTATTTTACCTCATAAATATCGTAGAGAGTTTAGAATAAAAATTAGTTTCAATTCAAAAAATACGAATAAAAATCTAGGATTTTGCCTGTTATTCAAAAGGTCTAATAATGTATATATATTTGACATTTTAAGTAAATTATAGATCTTGGGTGGCAATTCTAATTGGTCAATAAAAATCAACTTAAATGCTATTTCTTTTTTTCTTTTTTATGACTTTAACTAATTTATCATGAAAAGTAATTGTATTATTTGGTCTACGTACCGGAACGGATAACATTCGAGATTATGCAGGATTATACACAAAAGATCCTTTTTTGGCTCTCTCTTTAGCCCTATGTCTCTTATCCCTATGAGGTCTTCCTCCACTAGCGGGTTTTTTCGGATTCCTTTTCCGTTTTTGTTTTGAATTGAAAAGGCCCATTAAGAGAGGCTTTCATATGGGCTTTTAGTTTAATGTTTCTATTCAGTGGACGTGGTTATTGGCAAGAACTTATTGAATCCATCGTTTGGGCTCATAATAAATTAAAAGTTGCTCCTGCTACTCAGCCGAGAGCCCTGAGCATTGTACAAGGGCGTGCTGTAGGAGTAACCCATTACCTTCTGGGTGGAATTGACTGCATTGATCTCAGTAGCTACGCCGCCCACGGAATTTAAAGAACCTAAAGGAGCGTGAGTCATATATTCTGCGGAACGCCGCTCTTGCCAAGGTTGTTGATGAGAGATAAATTTATGATCATTATTACGACATTTTACCCCAATATTGATACCATTTTGAGCATTATTGTATCAAATCAAGTCAAAATTACTAAGTTTTATTCAAATGTATAAGTAGTAGTTATTATATAAATTATCGTATTTTTATAAGTTTTTTATTAGTTTTTGTACCGGTTTAGTAACCGGAGTGTCGTGTCGGATTTACGTTTGGTATTTTGGTGGTTCATTGCAGGATTATATATTGACCAAGATTCCACGTAACGACATGTTTTGAAGCCTAAAAGATGGATTTTGAGGGAAAGAAGAAAATGCCACAAGCTTACGAGTTCAACGGATCAAATTATTTTTCCTACGCGCTTCTACCGTAACCTGTTTTCGATGGAAATTTGACCCGAATTAGAGGCATTTTATGGAGAATAGTTCTTGACTAAAGTTGTAGATATTTAAATGAGCTTTCCAACGCATTTTGAATCACGTCAATCGGAGGTCTACAACTCAAGTTATGATTTTTATACCGAACAGTGGAACTTCGGGACGAACCGGGAGATTTTAGGGAGGTTCCTTGCATGTTCCTTGCATGTTACTTGCATGTGGCATGTAATGATTTCTTGTAACAAACTTCACATGCTACTACATGACTCACCACCTCCACATGATGGCAAATATTCTCCAAGATTATCCCACATGCTAAATGGAGATAATTCCTCCCCAAATACAACCTCCCTCACAACAAACTTCTCACCTCTCCCAAATAAACCTCCCCATATACACCCTTCTCCTATATAAACTCCTCCATCTCCATTGATCTTTCTTGCCCCATCTTGGCCACTCTTGGCCAAGACCTCTCTTCTCATCTCCTCCCATTTCTTCCATTCCCCTCTTCTTCATCTCCGTTCTTCATCTCTTTTCTCGTTTTATTTCATCTTTGGGCCCGTATATATACATATGTCTATGTATGTATATATATGTTTTTTATATTTATAAATAAAAGTAGTACTGTTGTAATGCTCGAGAGAATTACCGAGAAAGTTGTTATTGAAGAAGTTGTTATTTTCGAGAGAATACGGCTTTGATTTGCACTTAACGGGTAATTTTATCAAGTTATTACTTTTGTTGTTTATTTATATATATATATATATATATATATATATATATATATATTATATCTATCACTATGTTAAACTAAAAATATGTCTAGCCAAGATATGAATCGAATTAGTTAATCTTTTGGTAAAATGAATGATCGACTCGGTAATCATGATTAAAACTAATTATAATGAATCTTTTTCTATTTTGCAACGTATTGATAATATATTCGGATTGACGTAATTAATCAAGATGAATCGCAACATATAACCTGACGATGAACTGACCAGAGAAGTTAGGATATGAGATAAAAAATAGAAAAACCGGAGGGTAAAATTGGCCGAGTGAAAACGTGACAACGGAACCCGATTTCCTACCCGGGGGCAGATTTGTCCTGGAAAGATGAATCTTATTGAAATTTGTACTCGAGATCTTAATAATGTTAAAATCACGGTTTAATTGAAACTACACCGTTTGTGTTAAATCGATCCGCTTGACAACCGGAGCCTCTTGA
>JAVUPR010000137.1:4815000-5032500 GCA_036785695.1 Gentiana straminea | reverse complement strand
TTCATTTTCTTATCTTTTATTGAAGTAAATTAACCGAATGATGTCTCATGTGAATCGTTTACCGATAACTATTCAATACCCTTATGAAAAACTGATGAATAATTTAAGGTATATGCGCGAGATACAATCTATCTCTTAATCTATTTTCTTTTTCAAATAACCTATTCTAAAAATAATTTTAGGACCCTTCTTCCGACACGAAGAACTCCTCAAAAAATTTGGAGCCTAATCGTTTCATTTTCAAAAAAGCACGTATAGAACTTTTGTGTTTCCGTTATTTTTTTAGAGGTGTCAAAAATATAGCAAATAAAAAATATAAAATGGATAAAGAAATAGTGTAGTGGGTTCCATTGTTTCTATGGTAACTTCTTAAACGGTGAGGTCTTCTCTATACACCGGAGCCTTCACGTATTGATGATAATTTGACTCCAAGAGAAATTGAACAAAAAGCTACCGAATTGGCCTATAGATATAATTAGGTTTACAATTTCTTCTTGGGCTTTTATGAGACAATTCCCCCTACCCTAATATGAAAGGAGCAAGGATCCTCTCAAATTTACCCTAATATGAAAGGAGCAAGGATCCTCTCAAATTTACTTAAGGGTCAAGTACAGTTGTTTTTACACATTATCATCAAAACGAAATAGTTTTGGGGAATTTTTTTTTACGGTTAGATTATTTTTACATTTTTTATGTGTGCTTAGATCACTTCTACTTGAGAGAATCCTGGATAAATATGAAAAGTCATCTCTCCCATGATTATTGATCCGTATTTTGGGTGATTTCCCCCTCTCTACGGGGCGGACCCAGAAAATATATTAGTATATATGTTGTGTAGTTTTTTTGCCCCCCCTTAATTTATATTTTCCCCATTTTATCTGCAATAATTGGATAAAGTGACATAAAACATTTATCATCATATATAAAATATAAAATATATAGTCATTACATAATTGATACATTTAATTAAACAATTATTGATAACATTTTACTTATAAGAAAATTACTATTGTATTAAATGCTTTTGACCCAAAGTGTTAGGATAATGTGATATATATATAGTAGTGGAATATTTATTTATGGGTGTAGAATGATTAATTTTTCAATTTATGTGGTATATATATGGTAGTGTTTTTTTATCAATATATGTCGCAAAATGTATATTGTATAGTTGTGTTTACTGTCATTATATAGTAGTGTTTCTCTTAGAATCGAAGAGAAAAAAACACTAGTTTATATCTTCCTGGTTGCGAAAATATTCTATTCCATCCGTCCCATTTTATTAGTCCCGTTTGACTTTTCACACCGACAAAGAAAATGTAGTTAATGCTTTGAATCTAATAAAATGATTCAATATTTTTCATTTATGACAAAGCATTATTGAAAAGACATAAATGTAGAAATATGAGATCATTTAATGAGATTCAAATAATCAACTACATTTTTCTAAAACTTTTTGAAAAGTCAAACGAAACTAGTGAAATGGGACGGCGAGAGTAGTATATATCATCACCACCTTCGTTTAGGATCCTGTGTCCATTGGACGTGAGACTAATCGTAATCAATAATTTAAAAACGCACTATATCCCAGTTAACCGGGACTTGTAAGGGAAAATCCTATGGGTTTAACGCACATGCAACCACTATTCATAATTTGGAGTGTGGCAATATTGATGTAGTAGTGTATTCAAGAAACTCATCATCAACTTCAAACTTGACCATGTCTTCCAACTTGAGTGTGACCTTTGCCTCAATGCCACCACCAGAAGAAAATGAATCCATAAAAGTGACTACATTCTTGAAATGACCACTGCCAGATCCGATCCAAACCGGTTTTCCCCATCCGAGATCTGTTTCATATAGCGGCATTTTGCAAAGACTTGTGAAACAAAACGGCACCAGATCCCCACTCAAAAACTTCTTCACTTCATCATTCATTGAATTCGAACGCAGGTTCCCTTCCCTCTCCCGAAGTTTAGTTATATAATCTTCTCCTCCGATTTTGTGTACAGCTTCTTTCATTTTTTTACTACCCCATCATAATAAGTACCTTCTTGATCACCATTGCCAAGAAGAGAAGGCACGGCAGTTGCTGGTCAAAAGTAATTACCAAATTAATCATCTGATAGATGTGGAACTACCCTTTTTCTAAAGTTGACAACTTGAATTAGTGTGAAGATTTTCTTAGGGTCGTCTTTTGTTTGAGTGGAGACCATCAAACGAGTCCAAATAAAAGCTGTTAAGGCTTCTATTCTTGTTGCACATGAAATGTTTGTGTATTTGTCTCTGAGGTCATTGATCTTAGAGGCAGTGAACATAAATCTTTTAGTGATGATTTCTTCCTTAGTCGCCATTCCAGTTCCCGGGTTGTATCCTGAATTTCTCGAGGGGAAAAGGGTTGCTCCATTGAATATTGGAGATCGTACATTCACATCATCCCCTCGTGAAATCGCTGCCCAGCTATTGATAAACAAGGAGATCGAAAGACGAAGCATCACCAAGTTTGTGAGAAAATTCAAATCCAATGGCTAGCCCGCCGCAACTGAAGAAAGTAGCTTGGATGAAAACGCAATAATCTACAAGATTTCGAGGGCAAAGCTTATCCATTTCCTTTGGGACGGGTTCTTTTAAAACGTCCAAAAGCTTACAATTAGCTTTTGCTTGCACATACATGACGCCTTTGTCGTTGCAGTTGACGTAGTTGTTGTCAACTAGACGTCCAGCAAGAGGATAGTAAAGAGATAGTGTTTTCAATAAGGATTTTTTAAGATGTTTTGATATCTCTGAATTACTGAAGCGACCTACATTGACTTCATAGGAAAGAGTAAGGGGCATAAAACTAGGAGGGATTATTTGATCTAGGAAAGAGAGCTTGTAGTTTGAAACATCATTTGGAGTTGGAGATGATGGGGTGGTGATTTCCGTTGAAATTACTTTGATTCCAACCTTCATTTTCTTTTTGACTTTGAAGGCTTTGTCTATTATAGACCAATTACAGAGATTTAAAATAATAGGAGTATTTTCATAAAATCGACTCTGTGAAAGTCGAATTTAAAAGGCAATATTCGATTTTCAACGCTGTCGAATTAGAATCGATATTGAAAATATTGAATGTTGCATTGTATATTCCGTATTCACAAAGTTGAATCTACTGTGATACATAGAAAATGTGGTATACGGTATATCAACATCAACAGTGGTACAAATAATAACTTGTTTTATGCATGCTAGTATAGTAGTATTTCTTTCAAATGGTATGAATATTTAAATTCCCACTTGTCAAGCAATTGTTGTAATATTCAAATAAAATAGTCTCATGATAATAATAAATATAAGGTCAACGATCATTATTGTCTTTCTCTTTTCTGTTGTTCTGCAGGATATTTTACATTTGTAAGACTCAGTGACACATAAGATAATTTATCACATCGATTTTGAACATGATGTTGCAACAATGCTCGATATTCAAAGCATTGTGATCGAACAAATCGTCATAAATACCTCGATATTGTCAAACTGATTGACCGATTCTTTCACCAATGATATTTTTATTGAAAAAGAACATATCGTTCTTAATGAATCGTATGGTAGCGACAACATACACAACTATGATGACGGTGGATTGACCCGATTGAGAGACATCAATGTCAAAATAACACTTTTATTTTTCATAGTAATAGGGTAAAATAAACAAAATGGATAGTAATTGACCTGATGCGATTGGGTTACGGGCACTAAACAAACATTATGAAGTTTCTAAAAAATAGGGTTGTAGCCGACCATATCAAACCGGCAAAAGGAGATATATCCCAAACTCGAACCGCCAACTCACACTCAAAAAACACATGCCTCATAGACTCCTCTTCTTTCTGACACACCGAGCACCTAGTCACCCCCAAATTTTGTTTCACCAAATTTTGTGCTATAGGCAAGCAATCCTGCAAGTAACGCCACATGAAATGCTGAATACATGGCTGAACAACCATTATCCGATAGTGGAGCCAAATCCCATCTGGACCACTCGATGATGACGCCCTTGAAGAAGACAACTACGAACGGTAAATAGAAATATCCAAGAAATAGCCCGCCTTGACCGTGTGAGTCCCCTTACTATCATAGTGCCAGATTAATGTATCCGGATGGTGTCCCTGTGCAATAGGCGTACTGAAGATAACATTACATTCCAAAGGTCAAAACCTCTGCTTCACGAAACTAACATTCCAATCCCACGAGTTGCTATGCAAAAAATCCGATCCACACCTTGCAATCAGGGTAGGCCCTGGAAAATTTTAGGCCTTTGACTAAGTTGCGGAATTAGGCATTTTAGTTCGAAGTAGTTTTTTTATTCTTCGAAAAACTTACTTACAAAATATTACTTCAACAACGCGTTTTTAACATCTGTAGATACAAAATGCAATTCATTGATAGCCTCAAAACATATTTGCAAAGTAGTAAAATTCAACATCTATTTTCTAGCATATTTAGAAAAAAAAACACCAAATTCATACGTATAAACATACTTACATATTACTACTTCAAGTTCACTCTTGCAGTATATTTTGATGCGAAATCACTGTTAGATATTTTTAATAAATATTTTATAATCGTTTGCATACGAGTTGTCGTACAGATTAATGTTATTGTAACGAAACGGGGTTCGACCAGATTCATGCATTTACGAATTGATTCATGCATTTGTTCATGAACAGATTCATGCATTTACTAACTGATGTACCTCTACAAACGTACATGCATCTATGAACGGTGATGACCCTTATTACACTTTCGTGTAGGAGTACCTCACTTTATAAATGGGGTACCTTCGGCCTATAAAAGGCACATATATGCAAACGAAATCATTCATACAAGTCACAACATAATCAGTATTTTTCCAGAGTGTCATCGGGTTTGATTCAAACAAGTCACTGTTTGAATCAAACACCTCCATTGTATCCCGAGAGAGATTTTCATTAGTTCCTAAGTGACAATTGTGAGGGACGAAACATCACTTTAAAGACAACGCATATTGTGTGTCTTGTAGTTCTTCTTGTCTGTCAATATCCTAAGTATTAGTTTTTTCCAACAATAAGTAATCAAAGTAGAATTGTCAATTCAATAACCATATTCTTCTCAATTGATATCAACAATATCTTTATGTGTTTGTTTGTTTGTTTATTTCCTATGTCTTTTTCCAATAAAAAACTTGTTTTATGTATATATATGTGTTGTATGTCTATAATTTAGTCATTGTAATTTTTTGGGTCTTTATCAACTGAAGTAAATTCTTCTTTTTTTGACCAAATAATTTTTTCGAGCCTTTATAAGTTCCATAAGTTAAGCGGTGATTGGAACTTAGTTATGTTCAAATTGGCGTAATCTAACTTCACAATTAAAAGTTAGATAAAAGACGATCAATTGAGTGTTTTATAAACACAAAGAAACTTCGAACGACAAATGACCGACAAGCATTTCGACGGAGACTTACACACACAGGAATCTGCTGAATGTATATTTCGATTTAATCATGGGTTACATTGGATGATTACAAGGATAATGACAGATCATAAGTCTTGATTTTGTCAACAAATCAATGGTCAAGATTAAAGGGACGTTGGAAAGATTCAGAGCTTATCCAATAAATATAAGTCAAAGGGAGACAGTCTGAAAACTGACAAAAAGAAAACTGACTGTGTCAGTACTATGTACAGGGATAGAAAGAAAGTCAAGATGGGGACAAATCTGAAACGGCTATGTTTGAATTTCAAACATAAGTCATAGGATTCTCTACTATAAATAGAAGACTCCTGATTCAGATACAAGAGATGAAAATTGAGGAAAAACAACAATCAATCTTAAGCTATCAAGTTTATCACCCTGCTGACTTACACTGAGCATAAAGCTACTGATCCAGAAAATTCTTCAAGTGTAACCGGCTATCAAGTTACATCAAGTTTACACACTTGAAGACATCAAGCTGCTGATCATTTCATCCTGATCGAGCTGATAAAAGCTGAATCACTTGCTTGATTCAACCTTTCTTTTACAAGAAACCTGCTGAAGACAGAGAAGCATTTAGGTGTCAATAAATGTTGTTTGTGGTGGAGCTGGTGAAGAGGCAATCCTACCCTTCAAGGACCAGTGGAATACTTTGGAGCAACAATACTACATTTTCAAGTGTTCAATTTGTGAAGCCAAGTTATTGGTGAAGGACAAACAGCTTAGGGATTTTTGTAACTGCAACCTCAAAGATCTATAGTGAATTTCCTCCAGCATCACAGGAGAAGAGTGGACTGACAGGATTACACCACTTGGAACCACTATAAAATCTACCTACTTACTTTTTGCATTTAATTTCTGCATTGAGTATACTGATAACATCAACCTACTGAAACTAGCAACTGAACTACACACACTTACGCTACTGAGTATCCAATACTTAGTATCATCTTTTAAAAAACAAGTAACAAGGCTTAATTTGAATATATTCCACTGCAACAAATCAAGTAATATCAAAAGTCAGCAGACTATTGAGCAGTCAGCAGACTACTGAGTAGTCAGCAGTCTCCTGACCTTGCTGAGTTTGTTAACTCCAAAAGTCTTAAGTGTTACCAAAGCCTTTTCAAGGGACCAACAATTGGTATCTGAGCAGTGCTACTGTTCTGAAGTAATCCTACTTGTTGTGTTTGTGAAAATACTTTGAAAACTTTTTCAAGTTTCTGATTTTCAAATCTTTGCATCATGGATAACAACCTGTATGCTAGAACAATGTTGATGTGTTCCTTAGATCGTTTTGATGAGTACAAACGTCGTATGCTGGCTTATCTAGCTGCAACACATGATGAGATGATGGATGTGCTGACTGATGGTCCACTAGAGATCACTAAGTCAGTAACTGTGGGAACTGAAACTCAGTATGTTCCAAAGC
Organism: Gentiana straminea; assembly: GCA_036785695.1. Classification (NCBI taxonomy): domain Eukaryota; kingdom Viridiplantae; phylum Streptophyta; class Magnoliopsida; order Gentianales; family Gentianaceae; genus Gentiana; species Gentiana straminea. The sequence goes on along the minus strand of JAVUPR010000137.1, from coordinate 5,025,575 downwards.
CAAAAAAGGAGTGGAATGCTGAAGATAGAAAAAGAGCAAACCTCAACAATATTGCTATTGACATCATATACAGAACCTTGGATAGCAATATGTACATGAAGGTGAAGGATTGCAAGACTGCAAAGGAACTTTGGGACAAGTTACAACTAATCTGTGAAGGCACTGATGCTATCAAGAAAAACATGATCAGTGTGGCCAAAAAGAAGTTTCAAGATTTCAAAATGAAACCAAATGAAACTATTGAACAAATGGAGTCAAGATTCAATGCTATCATGGATGAACTCACCCTACCGAGTGTAAACTACTCAAAAGAGTAAATCAATACAAAAGTCTTAGAAGCTCTACCTGCAAAAGAAGTTTGGGAAATGAAGGTTACTGCCATAGAAGAAATGAGAAGACTACATGAAGAGGACACCTTCAAGTTATTTTTAGATCTCAAGGCTTATGAATTCAGTAAGAAACTTGCACCTGAGACTGAAAATGAAGAACCTAAGACTACTGCATTGGCTGCTACACATCAAGAAGAATCATCAGGAGCTCAAGATGATCTACTAGATGAGATGCAAGAGCAAATTGCCCTACTGAGCAAGAAAATCAGAATGATGAAAACTGAAAGGGGTTCTCCAAGGGATTTCACAAAGAAATCTAGTGAAAAGAAGAAGGAAGAATCCAAGAAAAATAGTGATTACTTGTGTTTTCATTGCAAGAAACCAAGACACTTCAAACCTGACTGTCCTGATCTAAAACAGAAAAAGGAACCTAATTTTCTGTGCTTTATCTGCAAGAAACCTGGACATTTCAGACCTGATTGTCCAGACCTACTGAAGAATAAGAATCAGCAAAGAAGACCTGGCAAGAAATCAATGGTTGCTGATGATGAATCAGGGTATGAAGTTGAATCAGAAAAGGAAATGAATCTGATGATACTGCACTTGTTGCTGATATGGAAGATTATGCTTTGATGGCAAATATGGATGAAACTGAGGAGGTATACAATTCTGTATCTATAAACACTCCTGCTGAAAGTGATTGTGAATCAACTTGTGGTTCAAATCCTAAAAATTCTGATAATGAAGAAACTTTGGATGCCATCCTAAATCAACTGAGGATAATACAATCTGGTTATGAGATTGTGAAGGCTGAAAAAGAAGCTCTTCAAATAGAAGTTGAAAGGTTAAAAGCTGAATTAAGAACTCTTAAAGGCAAGGATAAATATTTTGAGCAAAATCAACATAAGTCTACTGTACATTCAGTAGCTGCTGAATCTGTTGAACAATCTAGTTCCTCCACTGCATTCAAATCTGGAAAGCCTTATGGTGATAGAACAGGCCTTGGATTTGGAACTCAACAATCTAATAAGAGTGGATCTAGTAAGGTTACTGAACCTAATACCAGAATTGGTCCTAAGTTTGTGTCTGCACAAGATCCAACTCCCAAAAAGGTTGCTGAGATAGTGAAGCCTACTGAGAAGACTTCAAGGAAGAAAAATCAAAAGTCAAAAAGGTCAACAGCATCTAACAAAAGAAATAAATCCAAGAGTGGAACTGTTGTACCTTCTAGACCTACTGATAGCAGACCTGCTACCAAGTCTGCTAAAACCACAAAAAGGCAAAAATCAGAAATATTCCAAGGATAAGAATCCTAAACCGAAAAATGTTAATCATTCTAAGGATACTTATCTCAGGGGGAAAGGTAGATTATTCCCTACTGATGATGATTGGAATATTCCTGCCCTTATTGCTAGAAACAATAGACATAACCATAATGCTGATGTAAAACCTCAGCAGAGGACTCAGCAGAGGACTTTTTCAAGACCTCAGCAGAGACCTCATCAGACTCTATATTATAGGGCTGCTCCTAACAGAAAGCAAACCTATGGTCATGCTTGTGCTTCTAACAATAAAAATCACTTGAAACATCATTATGTACCAAAAGGCCAGAAAGCATATGTGAATCCTACACAACCAAATGTTAGACCTTATGGAAGTGTAGAATACATGTATGAACAAAAGTATGATACTTTTCGAAGAAGACTTTATGGAAATATGCCAAGGGTCATGCTTACCACTGACCACTATGGACCCAAACAATTTTGGGTACCTAAAATGCACTAACTTTGTTTTGTAGGGTGTCTGGTACTTTGACAGTGGATGCTCCAGACATATGACAAAGAATAAGCACTGTCTGACAAATTATGTGGCAAATGATGGTCCTAGAGTCAACTTTGGCAACAAGTACACACCAGGATACACAAGAGGATATGGCAACCTACTGAGCACTGGACAGTTTTATGACATGGGTTACAAGGTCACTTTTGACAAAGGCACCTGCATTGTCATTAGTGAAAGAGGTGATCAAGTTGTGTTGGCTGGAAGAAGACAACAAAACATGTATGTTATGGAATGGTCTACTGTTGTTCCAAAGACATGCCTGATTGTGCATACTAAGTCAGAACTGAATTGGTTGTGGCATAAGAAGTTGAATCATCTAAACTTTGATGACATCAATCAGTTGGTGAAAAAGAAACTAGTAATTGGTTTACCTGAGATCACATTCAAAAAGGATGGTAAATGTGATGCTTGTCAGCAAGGTAAACAGACCAAGTCAAGCTTCAAGTCAAAGACAAAACAATCAACAAAAAGAGTTTTGAAGTTGATGCACATGGATTTATTTGGACCAGTAACACCAACAAGTGTGACTGGAAAGAAGTACACTCTAGTAGTTGTGGATGATTATTCAAGATACACTTGGGTAGTAATCATGAACAAGAAAAGTGAAACACTTCAAAAGATGCCTGAACTTTTGAAGATATTGCAAAATGAGAAAAGTTTGACAATAGTGAAGATCGGATCAGACAAGGGTACTGAATTTCTTAATAAAGTCATAAGAGAATATTGTGAGCAAAATGGTGTGCTACATCAATTAACTGCTGCTGGTACACCTCAGCAAAATAGGGTTGCTGAGAAAAGAAACAGGACATTGAAAGAAGCAGGAAGGACCATGATTTGTGAAGCATTATTACCTGAAAGATATTGGGCTGAAGTAGTAAATACAACATGCTATACACAAAACAGGACCTCAGTGAACAAGAAGCTGCTGAAGACACCTTATGAGATATGGAATGGAAGAAAACCTAACATATCCTATTTCCATCCATTTGGAAGCAAATGTTTTATTTTGAATCATAAGGAGCAATTGAAGACTTTCCAACCAAAATCAGATGAAAGAATCTTTTTGGGATACTCTTCTGTTAGCAAGGCATTCAGGGTACTGAATAAAAGGACACTGAAACATGAAGAATCAATACATATTGTATTTGATGAACCAAAGTTCACTGGGATGGAAGATGATGTTCCAGAACCTGTAGAAAACCCTCAAGTAACTGATCCAATATGTATATATTGATGTTTTGGAAAAGTTAAATGACTTGAAAGTGTCCGACTTTGCCCCTACTGAAGAACCTGCTGGTAACACTACTGATGCAACAACTGAAGTAGTTCAAGGATCTGCTGAACCCCCTGATGAAGCAACAACAGACCCTACTGAATATGATGCTCCTGATAACCAAACTAACCAAAATCTTCAATGGTTAAGGGATCACCCTGTTGAACAAGTCATTGGCAACATACAACAAGGTGTAAGGACTAGAAGACAATTGGAAGCAATGTTTAATTGCTTTCTATCTCAAATAGAGCCTAAAGTTTTTGAAGAAGCAATTTCTGATCCATATTGGATAATTGCTATGCAAGAATAATTGAATGAATTTGAAAGAAATCAAGTTTGGACACTAGTAGAAAGGCCTACTCATGCAAATATCATTGGAACTAAGTGGGTATACAGAAACAATTGGATGAATCTGGTACCATTATAAGGAATAAGGCCAGACTAGTAGCAAAAGGCTACTCTCAAGCTGAAGGAATAGATTTTGATGAAACATATGCCTCAGTTGCAAGATTGGAAGCTATAAGATTATTCTTGGCATATGCTGCTTATAAAAACTTCAAAGTATACCAGATGGATGTTAAGAGTGCATTTTTAAATGGCATTCTGGAGGAGGAAGTTTATGTTCAGCAACCTCCTGGGTTTGAAGTTAAAGATCATGAAGATAAAGTGTACAGACTCAATAAGGCACTTTATGGTTTGAAACAAGCACCAAGAGCATGGTATGAAACTCTATCTCAATTCTTGGTGGACAATGGTTTTACCAAAGGCACCATTGATAAGACTCTTTTCAGAATCAATGAAGGGGACCACACCCTGCTGGTACAAATTTATGTTGATGACATAATTTTTGGTTCTGAAAATGAACTGCTATGTGAAAAGTTTGCTAATCTCATGAAAAGTAAATTCCAAATGAGTATGATGGGAGAAATAAACTACTTCCTGGGATTACAAGTCAAACAAATGAAGGATGGAATCTTCATTCATCAAACTAAATACACCAAGGAGTTGCTGAAGAAGTTTGGTATGGAAAACAACACCAAGGTATCAACTCCTATGAGCACCAATAACAGATTGGATGAAGATAAAGAAGGCAAATATGTTGATCAGACTCTATAAAGAAGGATGATAGGCAGTCTACTGTACCTTACTGCTAGCAGACCTGATATATCCTTTGTTGTAGGTGTTTGTGCAAGATTTCAATCAATACCAAAGGAAAGTCATTTAGCTGCAGTCAAAATAATTCTCAAATATCTAAAAGAGACTTTGGGAGTAGGGATATGGTATTCAAAAGATGGAAGCTTCAAAGTTATATCCTACTTAGATTCTGATTATGCTGGATGCAAGATTGATAGAAAAAGAACCACAGGAACCTGTCAGTTGATGGGAAACAGATTGGTTTCTTGGTTCGGTAAGAAACATAATTCTATATCAACTTCCACTGCTGAAGTTGAGTATATTGCTGCTGGAAGTTTCTGTGCATAAATATTATGGCTAAGACAACAATTAAGGGATTATGGAATTGAAGAAATAGAAATTCCTATAATGTGTGACAACACAAATGCAATTGCAATCACAGAAAATCCTGTTTTGCACTCAAGAACCAAGCATATTGATGTAAGACATCTTTTGATAAGAGATCATGTTGAGAAGAAAGATGTGGTGGTTCTTTACATCCCTACTAAAGATCAACTTGCTGATATTTTCAATAAACCATTGGATAGTGAAAGATTTGCAAAGTTAAGGACTGAACTTGGAATCATAAAGGTTGACTGATATACCTTTGATCAGCAGTGTATTGGAATTCACCAAGGGGATTAGTCTTTGCTATGTTGGGTGAGCTCACTTAGCAGACTAGTCATTGGTATCAATTCCATGTACTTATATGAGTTTGGACACTTGAGCATATGAAGTTGTCAAGGGGATTGGCCTTTGTCCTGATGGGTGAGCTCACTTGACAGATCAATCATTGGTATTAAATTTCATCTTGTATTATCAGTTGGATAAAACTAGTGTGTATGAAGATCAACAGAGTAACCATGTCAGTAGGCTGCTGAGCCGTCTTCATCAGCAGGCTGCTGAGATACAACTCTACTGAAGATCAAGGTTGTTGAGTTATACGTTACAATACAGTCAAACTTAACTGAAAGTCAACAATAATTGGATATTATTCTTATCTTTATAACTGCGGTTATATTATTGTTCGGAGGATTTTGTATCACTAAACAAAAAAATAATTTATAAACCTATACCTAACATGCAAACTAACTCCTAACCGACCGAATATCGGGTAATTGCTAGCATAGTTGGGTAAGTACGGGTATCGATCCACAGGGAATTGGGATGTTGAATCTAATCTTATTAATTCTTCTAAATTGTTACTACTAAAACGAAACTAAAAACGATAAAATAAACTGGACGAGAGGATTGTCGGTCAAAGCCAGGAAACGATATTTGCGAACAAAATAAATAAAACTTATTCTACTAACCAAAGAAACATAATAACTAACACTGAACAAATAACGAACGAGCAATGATCCACCAATTCCCGCAACCATCACCCCACCGAAAGTAATAAGAAATACAAACATTCATTCACAAGTTTCCTTGGATTTAAATCTTATCTAAAGAAGCGTTTCCTCTCTCGATTTATCACGCCATTAATTAGTTTACCTCTCGGTTTAACTAACGCATTTACAAAGCAAAGATACGGATTTAAAAACCCTAATCTAACAACATTATCCCTCAACTCTCGTTTGTTGGAATAATTATTGCTACTCTCCTTCACGATAATCTAATGAACTTATTAACTCTCGTATTTCTAAGTTCTATTAACTGCCGCAAAGATAAAACATGAAGGTAGAACAAGTACAACTTGATAAAATAAACGAATGCAAAATCTCATCTTTTCCGGTGATGATGATATCCCTCAATCTCTTTCTAAGATAACCTTGTAATGAATCAACTAAAATTGTGATTCATGATGAACCTAGACTCCTAACCTAACAACTCTCGTTAAATAGGTTAAAGCTCTACTCTTTCCTATGGTGATCAAGTTTACACCGACTCTTGTCATACGGTAAACATCAACAAGCAAACATCTCTCGATTTAATTTGCAAGATAACAATTAATCATAGAAAAGAAGACAACTTTAAATTAAACTTACAAAACATCCAAGAATTGAAATCGAGTTCGTCGCTGAAACAGGTTTCACAGAGCTTGATCGGACTGCTCAGCCTTTATTCATCGTCGGGAAACAAGAAAATAAATAAATAAAAAAAAATGGCTCGGTCGACCGAGCAGGAGCACTCGGTCGACCGAGTGGTCGGCTTCTCGGTTCTTGTGCAGTGTTCGTCTCCAGGTGTATATGTTCTCGTTTTCTGCTGCATGCCACCTTTTATAAGTAGTTTTGCCGACTTAGGGTTATTATTAGAAAAGCTTAAACCCTAATAAAATAGAAATAAAGATATTCCCATATTTATCCTTTCTATTCATATGGACTCCACGTTTGAGGCGATGGACGCCCGTCCTATATAATTTTGAACGCTCGTTCGGCTTTTCTAAATCTTCATTCCAAGTTTCACTTGCATCTTTCTCCTTCTATCTAACCTTCAATTGAATATATTTTTTAGCTCATCCTATGCCATGCAAATGTACCTACAACACGACAAAAACATGCAAAATGTAAAATCATACATATAGATAGAAAACACCAATAAAACCACGTAATTAGCTCGATTTTGCACTTTAATACTTTTAAAACTCATTTGCTCAATAATTCGATTAAACCCTTAATTTCTATGAAAATTATATGAATATGGAGGAATTTGTTATGAAATACAACGATATAAATCACATAAAATCACTCTAAACAACTCCCCCACACTTAGCTTTTGCTCGTCCCGAGCAAAACAAAACGAAACCAAGGCTCGGAAAAAGATAGACATCTCAAAGACATATAACGCATATTCAATAACTTAGAGGTTCACCCCGGTGTGTGTGCAAAGCCATAACAAACTTCCACTAAGTCCAAACTTGAAAATTTCAAGCAAACTAGTTAATACCCCCTTCAAACTAGAGATAACTGATACTTATAAGATGTACCCTACAAAACGTGACATATCCCGAAAAAGATGATAGAATACATTTAGGACCTTTCTGACATACTCAGAGGATAATCCCTACAGCATATCTGTCAGTTTATACTGCGGATAAGATAAACGATAACTAAGTCTTTCATTCATTCATACCACTTCTTATATAAGTTGATTTAACTATTTCACTTTCAAACACACATCAGAATGAGCTCTTGCCCTGTCGTAGCAGAATAGGACATTCGAGATATACCCTACCTTACTCAAATCATAAGGCAGCTTTTTCTGACTGTCGTGAGCTTTTGGTCATCATAGTGGTATAGGACATACGTGGTATACCCTATCGCACTCCAATCATCGACCAGCTTTCGACACACCCAATAATTCTTCATTATAAACTCAACTTTTTCATTTGACAATAAGTTACGTGTTACTTATCACATTCAAACCTCAGATATTCACAGTATATCATACTTTGGCTCTAAACACAAACTATTATAAATCTCAAGATATCTACGTTAGCACTAAACACACGACTTATAAGATAATCAAGAATCACAAGTCAAAAGGGGTATAACTTTATAAATTAGCTCATCGTTCACTATGGCTCGTGAAAAATATATATCGGGTGAAACAACTAACTTACTGGACATACGGTATATAGCATCAATGAATATTAAAACCGAACAAAAATATGCATTGCTTACTCGGGACAAAACAAAAATTTTGAAAATTTTTAGCTCATTTCAGCATAGAATCATAATATAAGCAAATGATAGATACACATCAAATCATTCCCTCCCCCACACTTAAACCACAACATGTCCTCAGGTTGTGCAGAATTTAAAAAGAAATGAAGTATTTAGCTGATTGTAATTCGAAGGTGGCAATTCTGAAAGTGATCTAGATCCAGATCCAAAAATGCGTGAAGAAATCAGTAGACTGTGGACCATCCACCGGAAAACTGAATTCATCTAAAAGCTCACAATTGCTATCGAAAATATCCTGCACACTTGAAAAACAAAACAAAACGGACCTCGGGGAACACAAGGGAAACATATATCATATTGCGCAGAAAAGTTTGATATAAGCACAGGAAATAATTGCTCAGATGGAAAAATCACCACACAGGGAAAACACAGGACATCTAAGCGTCAAACATAAAGCCACGGAAGCTTACAAAACAAATATGGACCACATGTGCATACAGAAATATCAAACTCCAAATGAAAGTGTAAATGCGCGTTACAAGATTTATCAAAAAGAAATAAGGATAGAGGACACTACAAAGTAGTAGGGCTAGGTGCACTAAAAAGATAAATAAAAATAAAAAGAAGAAAGAAAAAAAAACAGAATAAAATACAATGCAACTAAATGATATGCAACTATACTAAAAAGGCAAAACGAAAATAAAGAAAATAAACTAGCCCAACTAATTCCATAGATGTCGCCCTAATCTAAGCACGGTCAAGAATATAAACGTCTACTCAATAACGCCACAGAAGCGCAACAAAATTCGATTATGCAAAGCCACGAAGCTTGCCATGTGAAGTGTAGACGTGCCTTTAACAACCCTAACACCCTAGATAGACGACAAAAGGAACAAAGATAAGTCAAATTTGGAATCACGTCTAGCTAGGTGAATTACTCAACATGGATTGCAATAGATGGAAAGAAAACCATAACGGTGAAAGAACAGGACATCTACGCATATTGTTAAGGCCATATTTATATGATTATTAAAGGTTTATTTCATTATTATTTTCCCCACATTTGCGTAATTTACATGAGAATTAAGGGTTTAAGTGTAAATATTGAGTAAAGATGATTTTAAGATGATTGTATGCAAAATTGATGATTTTAAGTGTTAATTTAATGGAATTATTATTATTTGGATTTTATTACATTTTTGCATTGTTTATTTATCATGTAGGTGTTGATTTTCGAGTGCTATAAGTGGATAAATGAAGTTCAAGTCGAATTATTCAAGATAGAGTTGGAATTGGCTCAAAGAAATTGGATAAAGATGATGAAATCCGACCTCAAAGCAGTCCAGACGAGCGTCTACATCCCGTCCACTGGACGGGCGTTTGATTTCATGGACGAGCGTCCAGGAGAGGAAATCACATACAGAGAGTTTGGACGCAGCATGGACGGACGTCTAGAGCAAAGTCAAGATCCACCAGACGGGCGTCCACAAGACCAGACGAGCGTCCGTTGCCGACTTAGTCATAACCGACTTAAAACTCTATATATAGCGAAGCGAGCCTCTCAACCCTAATTTCATACCTATATACCAAATAATTGAGATCGCACTTTCACACCAAAAAGCTGCGGCCAGAACCCTAATTCCATAGAGATGAACTTCTCCAACCCAACAATCATCTTCAACATGATTGTTGGCTAAAAGCCTTGCAGTGAGTCGACGGAGGAAGCCTATCAACAACAAAACCAACTAGAGAGTTCGATACTGGATGTTTAGTGAGTTTAAGATCTAGTTTTTCATCACTTTTTAACGCTGTTTTACATTGCCATGTTTTGTTGAATTATCAATTCTATGAAACGATCTATGTTTAATTTATGCTTGAATAAATTTATGAAAGTATGTTTATTTAAGTTCTCTTTTATTCAAAGTAATGCATCTAATCATGTTATAAGAGATTAGGCATGTTTAGTTGAGTAAGAGTTTGGAAACAATCTCGTGATTTCGTTTTGATTGCATGTTTAGTTTATTTGAAAAGATAAACGAAACCCTAGATTTTGGTTAGAGATATCTAATTGAATCCGTGAAAAATCACTACTAAAAACTATGTTCTAAATCATCATCTAGTTGAGTTGTTGGTTGATGGGTGGAATCTGATCGCCTCGCTGTGTTTTCCTTTATTGTTTTTAATCGAATCATTAGTTAAGTTTTAGAACCCTAATTTCCTGCTGTTTTCCTGCACTTTTCTGCTTCAGTTCGTATTTAGACGTTCGTCCGCAATAGCAGACGCTCGTCCATTAGGTTTAGTTTTCAGACGCTCGTTCACTTTAGTGAACGCTCGTCCGTCTTTCTGTTTTCTTATTTCCTGCTTGTTTTTATTTCTGTTTTAGTTTTAATTCTTAGGTTTAGGTTTTAGTTAGTTTCAGCTTTAGTTTAGATAGATAATTGTGACATAATTGATATAGATTTATATTTGAATCCGATAAACATTCCACTCCCTTAGGACGACCCGTAAACACCCTATACTACGATCCTTATACTTGGGGTGTTTCGGTTTATAAATTTAAAACACGTTTTTACCGAACAAGTTTTTGGCGCCGTTGCCGGGGAGTCGGTAACGGTTGTCGGATTCTATTTAGGACAATTTTCTGAGTCAAAAGGGATCGTTTTTAGCACGCAGTAGTATTTTGGCCGTAACTTTCGGCTCGAGTGTCCGTTTGGAACGCAGGACCCCAATTCGGAAAGCTCGTTCCGACGCCGACGACGTGATGAACGGCCATAGGCCGTTCAGTGCGTTTTCAAGGTCAAAATCCACTGTTTTCTCCTCCATTTTGGCCCTAGAAGGTTTCAACACGTTTTTTTTACCGTCTTAGTGTTTTTCTTGTTTTTAAACTTTTCGTAGGTAGGTTTCTTTTCCAGTTTCGTTTAATTTTAGGATTACATTTATTACTGTTTTATTTTATTTGAATTTCTATCAATTATTTTCCATAAGTCTTTTCTGCTTTTATTTTTTATCTCGTTTTTAATTTCTGGTAACCTTAGTTTTTAGGTTCTCGTTTCTGAACGAGCGTTCAACAACTTGAACGCCCGTCCACCTCAATTCTGTCCTCTGAACGAACGTTCATTCAACTGAACGAGCGTTCAGTTCTGAACGAACGTCCACTAACACTGGACGCCAGTTCAGTCTGTTCAATCATCACTTCTTTTCTTTCTTCTCTTTTCTTCCTTTTCTCCCTATAAACCATCTAATCTTTTCTAAACCTATTCTAATCAACCCCAAAGGAGTTGATTTCTTCCTTTTCCTTTCTTCTGGTTTATGCAAATGAGAAGTAAGAAGGGACTTCTGATCTTTGATCCTGAGCCTGAACGATCTATCCTTAGAAGAAGGCTTCTCCCTGATTTGGACAAAATGGCGGATCAAGATCCACCAATTCCAAATCCTGACCCCCAAGCTCGCTTAAATTTACTCCTTCAACAAATGCAAGCTCGCAAAGAATGCGAATCGGCAAGTTTGGCATAAATCAACAACTTCAACAATTCCGGCAAAACCAGCTTAATCAGTTGAACCAGGACCCCTACACTCCATATCTTAATCAAGATTTTCTCGAGGGACATAGACCTATTCGTCCACCTGATATGGGGGAGTAAATTTCGACCTTAAAAATGGAGTAGTTGCACTAGTCCAAAATAGCTCTTTCCATGGCACTTTGCTCAAGAAGACCCGCACGACTTCTTGTCCACATTCGTACAAATCGTGAAGCGAGCCATTATCCCGGTGTTGATTCCGAGATCGTAAAGTTGAAGCTATTTCCTTTTGCTTTAAAATGTGAAGCAAGCGGATGGTTTAAGTCGTTAGCACATCATTCCCTCCATACATGGAATGATGTCAAAAGAGCCTTCGCTCTTAAGTGGGTTTCACCAGGCAAGATTATGGAGATGAAACGGGAAATAGCTACGTTTGAGCGAGATGGAGGATGAGACTGTTGGCAAGGCTTGGGAGAGATTAAATCGTTGATGAGGAAGTGCCCCAATCACGGATATGATAGACATGAGTTGTTGGAACTATTTTACGAGAGGAGTCTCTCAACCTAATAGAGACTATCTTGACTCCACGGCTCATGGATCCTTCTTAGGGGAGGTGATGAGGCCGCCTACTGAGTGGCCGAGACCATCGCCAAGAACAATATGTGGTCGACTCCTAAGAAGACCAATATTGTTAAGAAAGAAGGTACTGCAAGCGATCCTGATACAAAGCTGTTGGTTGCTCAGATGGAATTGATAAGCAAGCAGCTGGCCAATCTTCAGACGCAGCCTTCTGATCTGGGAATGCAGGTAGGAACGGAGATGACGGAGGAGGTAAACTTAATGGATAATCAAAACCAACCCTTCCGAAACTTCAACCAGAACCAGAACTATTCAGGATTTCAAAGACAAAACTTCAATCAAGCCAAGTTACCACCTGGCCCTTCAAATTCGAATTCTTTCAACTCGAACTATCAAAGGCCAGTTCAGAACTCCCAAAGGCCTCAAGGTGGCTGGAATCAAACTCAGAACAACAATCATACCACCTCATGTGTCCCTCAACACAAATTCGATGAGCTGGTGGACATGGTGAAGACTCTGTCCACTAGTGTTAAAGAAATTGAGAGACAAGTTGGTCAAATGGCAGACCAGCAAGCAAGCAGACCTCAAGGTAAACTTCCGAGTTATACCGAGAGAAATCCGAAAGCTGATGTGAATGTCTGCACCGCCATTACACCTCAGTGGGAATATGGACAAGAAGAGGAGTTGAATGAAGTAACATTGAGAAGTGGTAAACAGGCTGGACCCGGCAAGATGTCGGGAAACGAGTAGCCCCTCCTGACGCCATGAGTTCAGGAGGGGGAAATCAGAAACCACATGCCGAAGAAAGCAACGATGAGGAGCTTAGTGACAATTCTTCGGAGGATGAAAATAATTCGATGACGAGGAAAGAAAGGAAAGTCAAGGGGCGGTACCCGACTAAGAAAAAGGAAGAAAAGTTTGTGAGATGGAAGGATAAGGAGGATGAGGCGATAAAGAATCGGGCCACGACGAATGATAAAGCCCTTCCTTATCCACCGAAGAGCAAGGAGAGAGCCCTCGCCAAAGACAAGCGATGATGGGGTGAGGAGGATACTTAGGGACACTAAAGTGAGTATGCCCTTAGCCGAGGTATTGTCGAAATGCCTAAATGTACTAAGTATCTTAAAGAATTCGTGGGAGCAAGAGAAAGCTTCGGGGGATGGTCGAAGAAGTGCTTCGCGAGGATTGCGCGATGGTTTCACGAAAAATTGCTTTGTTAAGCGAGGTGACCACTGCGGACCTTCAATCTCTGTGAGATCGAAGGCCATTTGTTCGAAAATGTATTATGCGACTCGGGGGCCTCTATTAATGTGATGCCATTAAACGTATGCAAAAAGCTCGGGTTAGATAAAAGGATGCGGGAACGCCCGATTTCTCTTCAGATGGTAGACAAATCTAGTCGTACTGCAGCCGGTTGTGTAGCTAATGTTCTTCTTCAAATTGAACATTTAGTCTTCCCTACCGACTGGGTTATTCTAGACTATCCACCTGATAAGGAAATGCCTCTAATTCTAGGCCGAACCTTTTTGGACACTTCCAATGCTCTCATCGACTTCTGCAAAGGACAGATTACTCTTAGAGTCGGTGACACATCTGTCACCTTCACACGAGGGACACATCCTGAAAGAGCCGTAATTGATGAAATATCGTTTGTCGAAGCCATATATGAGGACGGAGGAGATGCCTATTATGAAGATGCAATGGAGCTTACAGAGATAGGTGTTTTTGAAGTCATGGACATTGAGGATCCGGCTGACTGCGGACCATCTTCTGATTCATTTCAAGCCATAGGCATTGACAATCCATCTTCACTCGCTCACACTGGGCCTGGTATTGAGTTAGAAGCATGGAGATGCCCAGCAACAAACGATGATTTCAAAGAACTGAGTCAGGAAGACTTCATCCCTGGTGAAGAAGAAGCTCTGATGGGTAGTTGGGACGAGGTAGAGTTTTGGAGAGAAGCTACTCATTGGGAAGTAGATGATTGGGAAGAGCTGGCAAAAGAGCTTAAAGATGAAGAGTTAAGAAAAATGATCGATCACAAGAAAAAGGAAGCAAGTGTTGACCGGAGGATTCCGATGGATGATTTGATCCAGTACCTTTCTGGGGTTGAGCCTCGGGAAGATGAGTTATTCTTTAGTCAACCACTCCAAGCTCATAAAGAAAAAGGTGGCCCATTAAAGTCTAGTATTGAGCAACCACCTACTGATTTAGAGCTTAAACCGCTTCCAAAACACCTTAAGTATATCTTTCTTAAGGATGGAGATAAATTGCCGTTGATCATTTCTTCGAAACTCGACCAAGAGCAAGAAGCACAGCTGATAGAAGTGCTTAAGAAAAACATCCTCGCGTTCGGTTGGCAAGTGGGTGATATCCGAGGGATCAGCCCAGATATATGCATGCATAAAATCCGAACGGAGAAAGGAGCTAAAAAGGTAAGACAACCTCAGCGAAGGCTGAATCCGCATATGCAAGAGGTTGTCAAGAAGGAGGTTATAAAGTGGCTTGACATGGGAATCATCTACGCAATTGCCGATAGCGAGTGGGTCAGCCCTACTCAAGTTGTGCCAAAGAAGGGCGGAATCACAGTCGAAAAGAATGAAAAAGGGGAGGAAGTTGCCTTACGACTCGTGACGAGCTACGAGTCCGTATTGACTATCGTAGACTTAATGAGGTTACGCCAAGGACCACTTTCCCCTACCCTTCATTGACCAGCTTATTGAACGACTGAGTGGTCATAAGTATTATTGTTTCCTTGATGGATACTCTGGTTACTTCCAGATATCCATTGACCCCAATGACCAAGAGAAGACCACGTTTACATGTCCATCTGGTACTTTTGCTTTTCGTAGAATGCCATTCGGTCTATGCAATGCACCCGCGACTTTTCAACGGTGTATGTTGGCCATTTTTGATGGACTTGTTGAGAAATGCATGGAGGTCTTCATGGACGACTTCTCAGTCTACGGTGATAGCTTTGATGAAATCTTAAGGAACCTAGATATGGTACTCCAACGGTGTGTTGAGAAGAATCTGGTGCTTAACTGGGAGAAATGCCATTTTCTAGTTGATGAAGGAATAGTTTTGGGACACAAGGTGTCCAATGCTGGTATTCAAGTTGATAAGGCTAAGGTCGAAGCCATTGAAAGGATGACGTACCCTAAGACAGTGAAAGAGGTACGAGGTTTTCTAGGCCATGTTGGTTTCTACAGGCGTTTCATTAAAGATTTTTCTACCATCGCCAAGCCTTTATCAAATCTCTTGAAAGAAGATGTCGATTTCTTGTTCGATGCGAAGTGCAAAGAAGCTTTCAATTGTCTGAAAGACAATCTTATCAGTGCCCCTATTTTAGTTGCACCTGACTGGACCAAGCCTTTCGAGTTGATGTGCGATGCCTCTAATTACGCCGTAGGCGCAGTTTTAGGTCAAAGAGTTGATAAAAGGTTCAGGCCCATCTATTATGCGAGTCGTACCTTGAACCCGGCTCAATGCAATTATACTACGACTGAGAAGGAATTCTTAGCCGTCGTCTTTGCCATTGACAAGTTTAGAAGCTATCTTCTCGGGTCTCAAGTGATTGTATGGACGGATCATGCACCTTACGCTACCTTATGGATAAAGCGAGATGCAAAACCAAGGTTACTTAGATGTATTTTAATTCTACAAGAGTTTGACCTTGTGATTAAAGATAAGAAAGGTAGTGAGAATATTGTGGCCGATCATTTATCTCGCTTAGTAAATGAGGGTGCGTAAAAATCACAATGATATAGGCATTGATTTTCCGACCGAGCAATTGATGAAGCTTGAAACGGTTAGGCCGTGGTATGCTGACTACGTCAACTATTTAGCGAGTGGTCATTTAGAGGATATGACGTATCGGGAGAGGAAGAAGTTCTTTTCTGATCTCAAATATCTCGTATGGGAAGATCCTTATTTGTTCAGAGTCTGTAAAGACGGGTTGCTTCGACGGTGTGTTCCTGAGCATGATCAGTGGGATATCTTAGAACAATGCCATAGCGGTCCTACCGGAGGTCACTATGGAACACCAAAGACGGTTGCAAAGATCCTTCAAGCCGGATTCTACTTGGCCGACTCGTTTAAAGATGCGAAGCCTTTTGTAAAGGTTGTGATAGGTGCCGGAAGAACGGACGGCGAGTAGTCGGATGGAAATGCCACTTAAGCCCATTCTTGAATGCGAAGTTTTCGATGTATGGGGCATAGATTTTATGGGACCCTTTCCATCCTCATGTGGTAATAAGTATATCCTCGTCCGTGTGGATTATGTTTCAAAGTGGGTCGAGGCCATAGCTACTCAAACTAATGATCACAAGGTTGTAAAGAAATTCTTGCAAAAGAATATCTTTACTAGATTCGGCGTCCGAGAGCACTCATTAGTGATGAAGGTACTCACTTTTGCAATGCGCCGCTTGACAAGATCCTTGAGAAGTATGGTGTCAAACATAAGATTGGTACACCATATCATCCTCAAACTAGTGGCCAAGTCGAGGTAAGCAACCGGAGCCTCGAAAAGAATTTTGGAGAAGACCGTGAACAATAATCGATCTAATTGGAGTCTTAAGGCTTGGATGACGCGTTGTGGGCTTATCGTACGCATTCAAGACCCCGATGGGCACGTCACCCTTCCAAATGGTCTATGGCAAAGCTTGTCATTTACCTGTCGAACTTGAACACAGAGCTTTCTGGGTAATTAAATTCTTAAATTTTGATAGCCAACTCTGTGGGGAGAAACGACTGTTACAATTGAACGAGCTCGACGAATTCAAACTCAGAGCGTACGAGAATGCTAAGCTCAGCAAGGAAAGAACGAAGATGCTCCATGACGCTAAGATCAAGGACCGAGAATTCAAAGTTGGTGAAATGGCTTTACTCTATAATACCAGACTTCATTTGTTTCCTGGTAAGCTAAAGTCTAGATGGTCTGGTCCATTTGAGATTCTCGAGGTTAATCCAAGTGGAGTAATTACTTTGAACGGGTATGGTAATCAAGCTTTTAAAGTGAATGGTCATCGACTTAAGAAATATTTTGGGCAACCAAAGGAAAAGCCTGAGATTCTTTATTTCCAAAGAAGAGATGAGAGTACAGATGTCCTGATTTGTGAAGAGATTCCATCTTATTTCTTTGAGTCAGATGATGATGACGTTCCTATATCCACCCGTAAGGTACCTTCTGTTGAGACTTCTGATCATACCACTATGCCTATGCCAATCATCCGCAAGAACAAGAAGAAGAGAGTCAGTGTAGTTTGGAGAGAAAAGTTTAATGATCTTATAGCACACTTGACTTGTTGTTGTGGTGAAAATCATTTCCGCCCCAGTGTTCCTGATTCTGATACTGAGGTAGCGGTAGTCAAACCAAAGTGGCCCGATCCGGGTTGATCTTGAACTTTGTGTCAAGCTATTGACATTAAAAGAGCGCTCCTAGGAGGCAACCTAGTTTTCTTTATTTGTTTTCTTTTCTTAGGTTGTTTTATTGTTTTAGAAATAATACTTTAGTTGATTTTGTGTTGATGGTTATTCCTCTTACGTTCATTGTAAGTGTTTTGTGTTATGTGTTGCTCATATACCCCGTGTACCCCGAGATTATATGGTATGTCGAGTGTGGCAGATACTTTTGAGCAGGTTCACAAGCTTTTATGTCCAGTGTTGTCTATTCGAGTTGCAGCGGTACATCCATGCTCCGGCCTGACCTCTGCCAACTTTCATCCGACAACCACTGTTGAAACCAGCTAAGTTTTCTTTTTCTTTTATTCTGCACATTCTGAGGACATAATGTGATTTAAGTGTGGGGGGGTGTTTGGGTATGTTCTTATGCTATATCCTTTGAAATTTGAGTGAATGTTAAATTTCTGCGAAATTTAAAATTTTTTTTGTGAGTCTCGAGCATATAATTGGAACTAGATGCTTGCTAGTTGTAGTTTTCTAACGATGATAGTATGTGACTTAGTGAGATAATTATAGCATGTTTTACTTTTATGGAGATAGTTTCGTTTTTCACTCACGAAAGCCTTTGATTTTGAAGCATGACTTTTGAATTATATCCTTTCATTATTTTTAATGATTTATCTTAGGAAGGTCAGTATAGTAACACCTTAGTTAGACCGGGTACTGTGAATATCATAAAGTTTGAATGTGATAAGTGAGATGTAACTTATGACTTTGAAAAGTGAATAAATAAAGTGAGTAAGCAATTATTAATAAATACGTTTGTCGGAAGCTGGTTTATGATTGGAGTGAGGTAGGGTATACCTTGTATGTCCTATACCACTATGATGACCAAAAGCTCACGACAGTCAGGAGAAGCTACCTTATGATTTGAGTAGGTAGGGGATTATCTCGAAACATCCTATTCTACTATGAGGGGTAAGAGCTCATTCTGATATGCGTTAAATTTGAAAATTTTGGAAATGATGAGTAAAAATAAAGTGAAGTCTTTGTTATCATGGATCTTATACCCAGTAGAACCGCATGATATGTTGTAGGGATTATCCTACTGAGTGCGTGGGAAGGCTTTGAGTGGAGCTATTACTGTCTGTACCTAGGATAGTCATTGGAATTTTTGAGAGGATATTTCTTTGAAAGGCTTGTTAGATTGAGAACGGCTTGTCACACATACACCGAATCTATCTCTGTGATGGTATTGTTTGCTATAGTTGTTGTATCTTTTGTTACGTGAGTTAGAGATCTATGTGGATTATTTATAAAGTTGAGCTATAGTTTTGATTGTTTTGTCCGAGGACGTACAAAAAGTTAAGTGTGGGGGTGTTGTTAAGGCCATATTTATATGATTATTAAAGGTTTATTTCATTATTATTTTCCCCACATTTGCGTAATTTACATGAGAATTAAGGGTTTAAGTGTAAATATTGAGTAAAGATGATTTTAAGATGATTGTATGCAAAATTGATGATTTTAAGTGTTAATTTAATGGAATTATTATTATTTGGATTTTATTACATTTTTGCATTGTTTATTTATCATGTAGGTGTTGATTTTCGAGTGCTATAAGTGGATAAATGAAGTTCAAGTCGAATTATTCAAGATAGAGTTGGAATTGGCTCAAAGAAATTGGATAAAGATGATGAAATCCGACCTCAAAGCAGTCCAGACGAGCGTCTACATCCCGTCCACCGGACGGGCGTTTGATTTCATGGACGAGCGTCCGGAGAGGAAATCACATACAGAGAGTTTGGACGCAGCATGGACGGACGTCTAGAGCAAAGTCAAGATCCACCAGACGGGCGTCCACAAGACCAGACGAGCGTCCGTTGCCGACTTAGTCATAACCGACTTAAAACTCTATATATAGCAGCAGCCTCTCAACCCTAATTTCATACCTATATACCAAATAATTGAGATCGCACTTTCACACCAAAAAGCTGCGGCCAGAACCCTAATTCCATAGAGATGAACTTCTCCAACCCAACAATCATCTTCAACATGATTGTTGGCTAAAAGCCTTGCAGTGAGTCGACGGAGGAAGCCTATCAACAACAAAACCAACTAGAGAGTTCGATACTGGATGTTTAGTGAGTTTAAGATCTAGTTTTTCATCACTTTTTAACGCTGTTTTACATTGCCATGTTTTGTTGAATTATCAATTCTATGAAACGATCTATGTTTAATTTATGCTTGAATAAATTTATGAAAGTATGTTTATTTAAGTTCTCTTTTATTCAAAGTAATGCATCTAATCATGTTATAAGAGATTAGGCATGTTTAGTTGAGTAAGAGTTTGGAAACAATCTCGTGATTTCGTTTTGATTGCATGTTTAGTTTATTTGAAAAGATAAACGAAACCCTAGATTTTGGTTAGAGATATCTAATTGAATCCGTGAAAAATCACTACTAAAAACTATGTTCTAAATCATCATCTAGTTGAGTTGTTGGTTGATGGGTGGAATCTGATCGCCTCGCTGTGTTTTCCTTTATTGTTTTTAATCGAATCATTAGTTAAGTTTTAGAACCCTAATTTCCTGCTGTTTTCCTGCACTTTTCTGCTTCAGTTCGTATTTAGACGTTCGTCCGCAATAGCAGACGCTCGTCCATTAGGTTTAGTTTTCAGACGCTCGTTCACTTTAGTGAACGCTCGTCCGTCTTTCTGTTTTCTTATTTCCTGCTTGTTTTTATTTCCTGTTTTAGTTTTAATTCTTAGGTTTAGGTTTTAGTTAGTTTCAGCTTTAGTTTAGATAGATAATTGTGACATAATTGATATAGATTTATATTTGAATCCGATAAACATTCCACTCCCTTAGGACGACCCGTAAACACCCTATACTACGATCCTTATACTTGGGGTGTTTCGGTTTATAAATTTAAAACACGTTTTTACCGAACACATATACAAAGGCCACAGAGGCTCACAATAAAACATCCATGTTAATTAATGAAGCATGTATATAAAAATTAATCAATTATTTAACATGGATCAGTAGATGGAAAGATATAAACATGCAAGTTCAGAACATCTACGTAAAAATAATTAGCCACAGAAGCTCGTATGAAAATATCCATGTCACATAAAGCATTAAAAATCAAATTAAAAAAAAAAAATTGGAACCTGAACGTGCGTTCAATATACCAAACGGGCGGTTGCCTGAAAATTTTGCACTGGACGGGCGTTCAATGAGCCGAACGCCCGTGTGAAAGTTCGATACATCAACCTGCAACTTAGTAAAGCACAGCCGAAAACCCTAGACTAACATCTTAAACTCATGGAAATTCAGATCATCAAATCACACATACAGCAGCCACGGATAAATTTAAGCACAGAGCACACTAGGTCACAGATTAGGTTACACTTCACGTTTCACAAATCGAGTAAAAAACTTTTTGGAAAATTAGGGATAAGGACACAATCTGAAATATTTTTAAGTAACAGGACAACTACATATTTTTTATAGGGAGAAGGACAACTGCATAATTTTTATAGCGAGAAGGACAAACAGTGAATCCCGAAAATCAGTGAATCTCCCTAGTGAATCCCGAAATCAGTGAATTTCGATAGTGAATTTCGACAGTGAATCCCGAAAAATAGTGAATTTCGACGATGAATTTTGAAAAATAGTGAATTTCGACAGTGAATTTCGTCAGTGAATTTAAACAGTGAATTTCGAACACAAGTGAATTTCGACAGTGAATAAATAGTTTTGTCCTTTATGCAAAAGTTTTAAAAAACTGTCCTTCTACTCAATTGATGAAATATTTCTGTCCTTCTCCCTCATTCCCCCAAAACTTTTTGCACATTCTTAACCCAACGGTCATCGAAACACGGCAAAAATAAAAACTCTCAATTTGTGTGACGCTACTTTTATTGAAAGAAAAGAAAAAAAAATTAAATCGTAACAAAATAGAAAAATTAACTCAATTAGATTAAACAAAAACACCAATTCCCCGGTAACGGCGCCTATTTTGTTCGGATGGTTTTGCATCATTAAACAAAAAAAATTTATAAACCTATACCTAACATGCAAACTAACTCCTAACCGACCGAATATCGGGTAATTGCTAGCATAGTTGGGTAAGTACGGGTATCGATCCACAGGGAATTGGGATGTTGAATCTAATCTTATTAATTCTTCTAAATTGTTACTACTAAAACGAAACTAAAAACGATAAAATAAACTGGACGAGAGGATTGTCGGTCCAAAGCCGGAAACGATATTTGCGAACAAAATAAATAAAACTTATTCTACTAACCAAAGAAACATAATAACTAACACTTTGAACAAATAACGAACGAGCAATGATCCACCAATTCCCGCAACCATCACCCCACCGAAAGTAATAAGAAATACAAACATTCATTCACAAGTTTCCTTGGATTTAAATCTTATCTAAAGAAGCGTTTCCTCTCTCGATTTATCACGCCATTAATTAGTTTACCTCTCGGTTTAACTAACGCATTTACAAAGCAAAGATACGGATTTAAAAACCCTAATCTAACAACATTATCCCTCAACTCTCGTTTGTTGGAATAATTATTGCTACTCTCCTTCACGATAATCTAATGAACTTATTAACTCTCGTATTTCTAAGTTCTATTAACCTGCAGCATAAAACATGAAGGTAGAACAAGTACAACTTGATAAAATAAACGAATGCAAAATCTCATCTTTTCCGGTGATGATGATATCCCTCAATCTCTTTCTAAGATAACCTTGTAATGAATCAACTAAAATTGTGATTCATGATGAACCTAGACTCCTAACCTAACAACTCTCGTTAAATAGGTTAAAGCTCTACTCTTTCCTATGGTGATCAAGTTTACACCGACTCTCGTCATACGGTAAACATCAACAAGCAAACATCTCTCGATTTAATTTGCAAGATAACAATTAATCATAGAAAAGAAGACAACTTTAAATTAAACTTACAAAACATCCAAGAATTGAAATCGAGTTCGTCGCTGAAACAGGTTTCACAGAGCTTGATCGGACTGCTCAGCCTTTATTCATCGTCGGGAAACAAGAAAATTAAAAAAATAAAAAAATAAAAAATAAAAATGGCTCGGTCGACCGAGCAGGAGCACTCGGTCGACCGAGTGGTCGGCTTCTCGGTTCTTGTGCAGTGTTCGTCTCCAGGTGTATATGTTCTCGTTTTCTGCTGCATGCCACATTTTATAAGTAGTTTTGCCGACTTAGGGTTATTATTAGAAAAGCTTAAACCCTAATAAAATAGAAATAAAGATATTCCCATATTTATCCTTTCTATTCATCTGGACTCCACGTTTGAGGCGATGGACGCCCGTCCTATATAATTTTGAACGCTCGTTCGGCTTTTCTAAATCTTCATTCCAAGTTTCACTTGCATCTTTCTCCTTCTATCTAACCTTCAATTGAATATCTTTTTTAGCTCATCCTATGCCATGCAAATGTACCTACAACACGACAAAAACATGAAAAATGTAAAATCATACATATAGATAGAAAACACCAATAAAACCACGTAATTAGCTCGATTTTGCACTTTAATACTTTTAAAACTCATTTGCTCAATAATTCGATTAAACCCTTAATTTCTATGCAAATTATACGAATATGGAGGAATTTGTTACGAAATACAACGATATAAATCACATAAAATCACCCTAAACAACTCCCTCGGTCGACCGAGTGGTCGGCTTCTCGGTTCTTGTGCAGTGTTCGTCTCCAGGTGTATATGTTCTCGTTTTCTGCTGCATGCCACCTTTTATAAGTATTTTTGCCGACTTAGGGTTATTATTAGAAAAGCTTAAACCCTAATAAAATAGAAATAAAGATATTCCCATATTTATCCTTTCTATTCATCTGGACTCCATGTTTGAGGCGATGGACGCCCGTCCTATATAATTTTGAACGCTCGTTCGGCTTTTCTAAATCTTCATTCCAAGTTTCACTTGCATCTTTCTCCTTCTATCTAACCTTCAATTGAATATCTTTTTTAGCTCATCCTATGCCATGCAAATGTACCTACAACACGACAAAAACATGCAAAATGTAAAATCATACATATAGATAGAAAACACCAATAAAACCACGTAATTAGCTCGATTTTGCACTTTAATACTTTTAAAACTCATTTGCTCAATAATTTGATTGAACCCATAATTTCTATGCAAATTATACGAATATGGAGGAATTTGTTACGAAATACAACGATATAAATCACATAAAATCACCCTAAACAACTCCCTCGGTCGACCGAGTGGTCGGCTTCTCGGTTCTTGTGCAGTGTTCGTCTCCAGGTGTATATGTTCTCGTTTTCTGCTGCATGCCACCTTTTATAAGTAGTTTTGCCGACTTAGGGTTATTATTAGAAAAGCTTAAACCCTAATAAAATAGAAATAAAGATATTCCCATATTTATCCTTTCTATTCATCTGGACTCCACGTTTGAGGCGATGGACGCCCGTCCTATATAATTTTGAACGCTCGTTCGGCTTTTCTAAATCTTCATTCCAAGTTTCACTTGCATCTTTCTCCTTCTATCTAAACTTCAATTGAATATCTTTTTTAGCTCATCCTATGCCATGCAAATGTACCTACAACACGACAAAAACATGCAAAATGTAAAATCATACATATAGATAGAAAACACCAATAAAACCACGTAATTAGCTCGATTTTGCACTTTAATACTTTTAAAACTCATTTGCTCAATAATTCGATTAAACCCTTAATTTCTATGCAAATTATACGAATATGGAGGAATTTGTTACGAAATACAACGATATAAATCACATAAAATCACCCTAAACAATTATCCAACCAGGGGCGCCCCTGGGGGAGGGCCAAGGGGGCCATGGCCCCGAGCCCCTCCAAAATCTATGAATTTTAGGGGCCCGTGAAATTTTAACTCAATAGTATATATATATATATATATTGCATTTTTAAAAACAAATAAGGTATTGCTTTGATGGTAAGAAGTCAAGTATAACTTTATAAACAACCAGGGTTCGATTCTTGTTCTAGACAAAAACAAATTTTTTTTTGGTTAACCCTTTTTTAGAAGGGCCTAAAATAATATTTGGCCCTAATGCCTATATATAGACAGGGACGCCCCTGTATCCAATGGTTACAAAAAGTTATGGAATCAATTGGTGGGACACGTGGCAACATCTCATTTACTCCAACTTTAGTCATGGTTAAATGTACAGTACGTGTAAAGCGTTTTATCTGACAGTTACTATCCACTTTCTCTATATATACAGATATATACACAGAGATGATACATATACAACTCAGATCGGTTTTTCTCTGAAAATACACCGTGTGAACACAGATCTGAAAGCTTTCTTTTTCATCTTTTTCATCTACAATGGCGGACAAAGATGATATTCACATTGGAACGAGCCAAAGTGTCAGAGGATTCGTTGTTGATGCTAACACTACTAAGCTAGCTATCAACATTGGTCGAAGAATCAGGAGATATGAAGGATTAGAGGATGTACTTAATATGAGATTGGAAAGCATCTCCTACACGAATGTTACAAATTTTTGGAGAAACATTATGATTAGCGATGATAGAGAGGCATTCACTACCACTGTTAATGCTCAGGAGATTGAGGTTTCTTCAAACCTGCTGAGAGAAGTGTTTGGGTTTGGACCTGGTAATAATGCTCCTACCAATCCTGAATCAATGAGGCAGTCAAGATTGGAGTTTGTTGATATGATAAAGACCAACAAATCCATTAAATCAACACTGAGCATCAATGTGAAACACATCAAGATGGAGTATAATCTGCTGAGTAAAATTATTGCCAAGAACATTCTGGGATTCAGTGGAAGCCTTGATACACTGTCTGGACCCAAGATTGACCTGCTGATAATCATTTGCAAAAGTATGAAGTTTGATTGGGTAGGATTCTTTGTCCAATACATGAAGAAGGTGATCACAGAGGACAGAGAAGGGACCAGGAAGTCCAAGACATTACCTTTAGGATTGATGGTGTAGGCCCTGCTGAACCATTTGAGAATTGCTGATGTGGCATCTGAAAAGGTCAACAAGTCCAGATACAAAAAGGAAATCAGTTATCTCATCTCTGGTTTGGATGATGATGAAGAGTTAGATACTGAAAGGACAGAGAGTGACAATGATGAAGATGATGATGCTGGTGGTGAGCAGGTTAAACAAGTTGCTAAATCTGCTGCACCTAAGAAGGCTGCTGAAAAGAGAAAGGATGTTGATACAAGGAAGATAACTGAGATGCTAAAGCCTAAGAAAACAAGGAAGCAATCAGTAGAGACTGCTGAGTCTACTGAGGGTCCAGTTGAAGTTGAAGTTACTGACCCTACTGAAGTTATAAGGAAGAAATCTGCTGCTGAGATTTTAGGAGAGCAGATAAGAGAAGACAAAAGAAAGAGGAAATCTGCTGAAATTGAAGTTGAACGACCCACAAAGAGAATGAAAGAAATTGCGAAGAAGAAGAATCATGGAAAGGGTAAAGAATTATGGGTCCTGGAGGACCAAAGGGAAATAGAAGAAGAGGCTGTTGAGCCTATTGCTGATGCTGGTGTTGTTGTTGAGCAACACATTGAAGAACCACAACACCATGCTGTGGAAACTGTTCATGACCCTGCTTGTGGATGCTACAACTTAGGGAGAACAACACACTGCTGCGGACCCTACTGATACTCATACAAGTCAGAGGGAACCTAGTGTGGAACAGTTGGAGGTGGTAGATGCAAATGTGCAACCTGAAGAACATACCGACCTAATTGTATCTGCTATAGATACATTGGCTCACCTTGTTAATGCGTTTGGAGAACAACAGGCTGAGAAATCTGCACCAACAAGGGCAACTATGCCCTTTGAAAGAAAATAGAAGAAATCCAAGAAAGAGAAGGTAGATCCCAACTTCAGGGTAATACAGAAATACTTTTAATGGAAGTTTGGATTCTAAAAGAGACAAAAGCCACCTGCCGAACCCATGAGTGGATTGTAAGAATGGGCGTTTGATCAGTTGGGTGTGGAAAGCCTACTGGAATTGGTGGATACAACGTTGCTGTAGACAAGGTTAATGGATCTACTGGATGAAGGGAAGAAGAGTGCTAAGATTATGTTCAAGGATCCCAAGTACACACCTGATAGTGATGATTCTTCATCATCTGATTCTGATGATGATCATCCTATGTTTCCTAGGGTGTCCAGTGGAGTGGCCAAAGGAACATCTACTAAAGCAACTGGTCAAGGATCAATTGAGGAAACAGCAGATCAGTCTGCTGATGCTGGTAAGTCTGCTGAAGGACAACAGACTGGTAATGTGGATGAAGATATGGAGGACTTGACCATATATGATTTGAAAGCCTTAATAAATGATGGAATAAATTTTAGAGATGATAGGCTGAACAGTATGTCAGACACATTACTGGAGGTTGAGTCTAATGTTCAACAAACTGAAAATTTGAATGGGGAAACACTCATTGCAAATAGTGAGCCTGACATCAATTCTGAGGATTCAGCTCAATATCAGGAGTTGTTTGACACTCAGGATAGCTTATCTCAAACTGCTGATATTCTACAGAAGATTGTTGATGATAGAGGAGTGCTAGAGGAAAATTTGGCTATTTTTCCTTTTATTTTTGGAAGAGAGGGTCCTGATCACTGAGGAACAGACAGTGATAGGACAAAGATTGGATTTGGTGATGGGTTTGGAAGGATCACCCACACTTTCTGAGGAGGTTCGGGTTGCTGAGGAACAAACAACATCTGAATACAGGTTGGAACAGGAGGTACAGGTTGCTGGGGATCAGACAGCACCTGGGCAAAGGTTGGAACCTACAATGGGTTTGGAGGAAACCCCAGTACCAGTTGAAGAGATTGTTATAGCACAGGTTGCTGAAACACCTGTGAGTACAGTGCAGGCAACTGAAGTACAATCTACTGAATTATAGGCTACTGAAGGAAAGGATAGTCAGCAGGCTGCTGTTGGTGAGGATGAACAGCTGCTGGACTATGATTTCAGTGATGAGGAGTTCCAAGTGCCTGAGGAAGAACTAGTTGCTGCTGAACCTCAACGGCACATGTACCGGTATTTGAAGAAGAACATGTTTTGGAACCTCAACCTGCATAAGATCCAATTTTGGAGGAAATATTTGGTGATATGATTGAGGAGTCCCGAACCTGCTGGATGGGACAGGACAAGAGCTATGGTTGTCAGCAGACAAAGGGTGACACATGGCTGGAGGTGTGGTTGGTGCAGTACCAACACATGTTTTGGAAGAATTGAGGGCTTTACGAGTTGATATTACACAATTGAAGTCTCATCTGAGTAAATAAGAAGAAAGATTTGAAGATCTGATGAATTTAGTGGAAAATAGAGGCACAACCACTGAGACAGCTGCTTCCAACATCACTTCCACTCAGTATGCACTTGCTGACTTGACAAAAGATGTGAGAGGTATAAAACAAGGCAATGCACACAGAGATAAGTTTTTGAATGAACAGTTTGCCTCATTACACAGGAAGATTGACAAACTTACTGACACATCCAAGTCTGCTGAAGTTCAACCTGCTGCAACACTTCAACCTACTGCATTGGATCATTGACGGACTATTTCTAGGCTATACAATCCTTACCGGCAGTGTACCGGGTCAAATTGTAGTGCTAGTCTGGTGAGTCAGGTCGTATCCTCAGGGAAATGAAAATCTAATTCAAAGTGTGGTTAAACACCAAGAAGCTATTATTAACTCGATCTAAGTCGCAGTTTTTACCTTTTATAGGGTTAGATTGTTAGAGTTAGATGTTAGTAAAATAGTAAATAAATACTTATATAATATATAGATATATATAATATAAATACTAATATAATATATAGAAACTAGCCAAGATAATGTTATTGAACCATGATCCCTTTTTAGTTAATAGATGAGACAGATCTTCATTTTTCAAGGTGTAATTTATGTGAAACGGTGCACTCCTCGGCTCAACGGTTCCCTCTCACACGAGCGTACGAAAGCTGTCATATGTCTCATCAAGCGTCCAATGTCATCTTAATCATGGGTCACTCCCGTTTTGTCATACGGCCAGTATTTTAAGATCTGTCGATTAAACAGGTGATTTCAACGTAATAAGATCTTGAGCACAATTTTAATAAGATTTGTTTCTCTCAGAACAAATCTGCCCCCGGGTAGGAAATAGGATTCCGTTGTCACGTTTTCACTCGGCCATTTTCACCCTCCGGTTTTTCTACCATTGATCGTATATCCTAACTTCACCGTTTAGTTCGTCATTAGGTTACGGTTCTGTTTATATTGATTAGCTATGTCATATTCAATTTTAATCATTTTTAACATAGTCAATCATCCATTTTACCAAAAAGATTAAAATAGTTCAATTACATATTTTGGCTAGATATAGATAAGTAATATATAAATAGAAATAGAAATAATAAACATAATAATATTAGAATATATTACCGATTACAACTGTTGAATCGGGGTTGTTTCCACCGGATAGAGCATAACAAAGCTTCGAAATCAACAATCTTCGATAATTATTCAACCATTCCAACGATACTATAACTACTTTATTTATATATATATATAAACATATACATACATACATACATATATATATATATATATATATATATATATATATATATATATATATATATGGGCCCAAAATGATGAAAACAAGAAAAGAGAAGAAAGGAGATGGAAGAAGAGGGGAAATGGAGGAAATGGGAAGGAGATGAGAAGAGAGGGGCAACGATTCTGATGAAATGAGGGCCTATTTATAGATAAAATTGGACAGGCCGGATCGATCCGGGAAAGGGCCGGATCGATCCGGGAACAATAAAAAATATTATCCCAGGCTTATCCTCTGCAAAACCAGGTGCAAAATCATCATTATGTCGATTTTCAGTTAAGCCGGATCGATCCGGGAAAAGGCCGGATCGATCCGGGACTGTAAAAAACATCCAGTTTTGAGCTGAAACTTGAAAAATTCATATCTTGAGTTGTAGACCTCTGATTGACGTGATTCAAAATGAGTTGGAAAGCTCTTTCAACAATCTACAACTTTCATGAAGGACTCTTCTTCAGAAAATTCCTTTTTGATGGGCCTTTTGTTCGTCGAAGATATAATTCGATAATAGCATTACGAAACGTTGATCCACTTGAACTTTTAAGCTTGTGGCACATTCTTACACCCTTCAAAAGATATGTTTTAACTTCAAAAAGTGTCGTCACTCGGGGTTTTGGTTTTACCTAAAAATCTGCAATAAAGCACCAAAATACCAAGCGTAAATCCGACACGACACTCCGGTTACTAAACCGGTACAAAAACTTATAAAAACATGATAAAAATACTATATTTTACATAATAACTTCTAATAACATACTTAGATGAAACTTAGGAATTAATGACTTAAATTGATATAAAAATGCTCAAAGTGTTATCATTATTAGGGTAAAATGTCATAATAATGATTGACAATTTGTCGCTCATCAATCATAAAGTTACTGAGAGGATAAATCTGCTGGAGCAAACACTGGAAGGATGGATCACAGTAGTTGACACAAGGACATAAATTATGGAAGGTCAACTTGATAATTTAGTGATCACACATGAGAGTGTTCATGGTCTACTGTCCCGGTTTGTTGATGATGTCAATAAGGGGGAAGAGGGCCTTACAGCAGTAGCAAAAGAAGCTGGAAGGATCTTTGCAAAGAAGAAATGGGAGGATGATACTAATTTATTCAGGAACCCTGCACCTAGTAGGTTGTAGTTAACTGATGACCTCCTGAAGGAATTTAATCAGCTTTACTATGGAAAGAAAAGACCTTACAGCCGCATGGGATATTTTGAGGGTCTGGATTACTTTTTGGGTATGAAGCTCTGGGAAACAAGAGTCAAAGCTATGAAAGCTTCTACTAGAGGTGGAAGAGGAGGCAGAGGTGGAAGAGGTAGATTAGGAACTGTTCAAGCAGCAAAGAATTCTCTGGATGAATTCAAATATTTCTACATGAGACAGGGCTTCAATGTTCACACCATTAGATTAACTCTACCAGAAGCCTGGAAATGGTGGAAAGATCTGAACTATTGGGTTGACTTTTCTCCAATTGAAAATCAATGGATGCAGGATGTTGTCAAAGAAATCATGGAATATTATCAGAAGAAAGAGCCAGACAAAGACTGAAGCTAGATCAGCATACTTACACTGCAAATTTCATTCTGCTGATTCTAGTTTGTAATAATTTTGAACAAATATGATTATAATGAGAAATGACTGAATTTGTTCTGTTTTTGTTTTTATCCTTTTTGCTTTGCTGTAAGGAGGGTATTGGCATCATCACCAAAAAAAGGGAAATTGCTGGACATATTTTAAGTTTTAGTGATGAGTGCCAGACTAGTTGTTAGGCCTGTAAACGAGCCGAACCCTACCGAACCCTGGCAGGGTTTGGCTCGGCTCGGTATGTTCGAACCTTAGGCTCGGCTCGGCTCGAAATGGCCGAGCCTTATATTTTCATTATTCGGCTCGGGTTCGGTCTGGTATTTGGGGAAAAAAGCTCGGCTCGGTTCGGCTCGAACATGTCGAACCGTTCGAACATGTTCGGCTCGAACATGTCGAACCGTTCGAACATGTTCGGCTCGAACTGGGTTTAAAAAAAAATCAGAACATGTTCGGCTCGGTTTTAAAAAACATGTTCGGCTCGAACTGTATATGAATTTATGATATCCGAGCCGAACATGTTCGAACATGTTCGGCTCGACCACCGAATATCTAATTTGTAAGGTTCGGCTCGAAGTTCGAACCCACGAAACGAGCCCGAATCGAGCTTTTTCGAGCCGAATACTTCGGATCGAATCGAATACTTAGGTTCATTTACAGCCCTAGTTGTTATAGAGGAAAGGCAAAAAGATGTGTAGATTAAATGTATAGGCTTATTAGAGTTTGATCTTTTTATAGGTTTGATCAAACAAGCATTGTAAAAGGTCAGCTGACTTTCATCAGCAGACCTGTCTAGGTCAGTAAGGTAACTAGGTCAGTAGACTAGTTTAAGGACCTGCTGAAGACTGAAGGCTGAGGGTTCAAACTCAGTTATTGAAGGCTAAGGGATCAAACTTAGTATTTAAAGTCAAGGATATGGAATCAGAATTTAGGGAAGTCTGTGATGACCTAAACTGAATATATATTCCTTGTGTACACGGTCTAAGTTCCATAAGTTAAGTGGTGATTGGAAATTCTTTATGTTCAAATTGGTGTAATCTAACTTCACAATTAAAAGTTAGATAAAGAATATCAAAATTTGAGTGTTTTATAAACACGACAAACTTCGAACGGTGATCGTGACAAGCATTTCAAATGAGACTTACACACACAGGAATCTGCTGAATGTATATTTCGATTTAATCATGGGTTACATTGGAAGATTACAAGGATAAGGACAGATCATAAGTCTTGATTTTGTCAACAAATCAATGGTCAAGATTAAAGGAACGTTGGAAAGATTCAGTGCTTTATCCAATGAATATAAGTCAAAGGGAGACGGTATGAAAACTGACAAAAGAAGACTGACTGTGTCAGACAGAAAGCAAGTCAAGATGGGGACAAATGTGAAACGGCTATGTTTGAATTTCAAACATAAGTCATAGGATTCTCTACTATAAATAGAAGACTCCTGATTCAGATACAAGAGATGAAAAGTGAGGAAAAACAACAATCAATCTTAAGCTATCAAGTTTATCACCCTGCTGACTTACACTGAGAATAAAGCTACTGATCTAGAAAATTCTACAAGTGTAACTTGCTATCAAGTTACATCAAGTTTACACACTTGAAGACATCAAGCTGCTGATCATTGCATCCTGATCAAGCTGCTGAAAGCGGAATCACTTGCTTGATTCAACCTTTCTTTTACAATAAAGCTGCTGAAGACATAGAAGAACTTAGGTGTCAAGAACTGTTGTTTGTGGTGGAGCTAGTGAAGAGGCAATCCTACCCTTCAAGGACCAGGGGAATACTTTGGAGCAACAATCCTACCTGTTTCAAGTGTTCAGTTTGTGAAGCCATAGTTATTGGTGAAGGACAGACAACTTAAGGATTTTTGTAACTGCAACCTCAAAGATCTCTAGTGAATTTCCTCCAACATCACTAGGAGAATAGTGGACTGACAGGATTACACCACCTGGAACCACTATAAAATCTGCCTACTTACTTTCTGCATTTAGTATACTGATAACATCAACCTACTGAAACTAGCAGCTGAACTACACACACTTATACTACTGAGTATCCAATACTTAGTATATATCATCTTTTAAACAACAAGTAACAAGGATTAATTTGAATATATTCCGCTGCAACAAATCTAGTAATATCAACAGTCAGCAGACTACTGAGCAGTCAGCAGGCTACTGACCTTGCTGAGTTTGTTAACTCCAAAAGTTTTAAGTGTTAAGTTTATTCACCCCCCCCTCTAAACTTAACCAAAGCCTTTTCAAGGGACCAACACTTTATTAACATATTATATTATGTTAGATTGGATTGTATCTACACGGAATTCTTATTTATTTATTGCGGAATATGTAATTTTTGGCCCCCGTATTTATCAGGCCTTTAGCCTCCGCCTCCGCCGCCTGCAGCATGGGCCGTGTTGGAAATATTATTTATGTTTTGATGATGGTTCGTCACGTAATTAGACAAATCACTTACAACCCATGATGATGAAGTCGTAACTAACTGTTATAGTGCATAATGAAAGAAGAAGCAAGAAATGGTCTAGAGATAAATGTATAAGTTTTATCTAGAGTTTGAACCTTGTATAGGTTGTTTCAAACAAGCACTGTATTAGAATAGGAACTAGACGAACAACTGGGTCAATTCAAGGAAACTGAGTTATAATAAGAAAACTGAGATACGCACATGAAGAACTGAGGGTTCAAACTCAGTTATGCTAGAACTGAAGAAGACAAGTTCGCTGAGGGACACAGACTCAGTTGGCTTATCTAGAAGACTGAAGAACTAAGGTGGCAAACTCGGTTAGAAGGCGATCAAGTCGTGACTATAAATCGGGATTCGAGCAAGTCCGTGGTGACTGGAAAACTTGAATTATAGATCATGTATAACCGAATAATCTTAAGGACAAAGATTATCGGTTACCGGAAAGAAGAAACGATTGTTGTACTCGACTTAGTCAATTAAAGTCGGATAGTAAGTATACAAGGTACTCGCCAAGAAGAAGAGTAGAAAAGCGAGTTAAGGCCTTGTTGAATTTAAGCGACAATACGACAAAAGATCGTACTTGTGAACGTTGGCTAAACGACAAGTGTAACGGCTACAAGAGCTAGTGACCGTTACATCACCCCTATAAATACACAAGAGAATCACTTGAAGGAGAGAGAGAGAGGATCGAAAAAAGAGCTTTACAAGCATATATTCAAAGATCCAAATCCAGATCCGAAAAATTAGATCAGATATATAAAAAAAGGGGAAGCCAACTGAATTGCCTTGAAGACTTCAAAGAAAGATCCAGTAACCCACAAAGAGGGAAGAAGGCATCTTGGAGCTACAAAGCCAGATCCAGAAGAATCAAACAGCTCACTGAATTAATCTTGTGATTAATTCTAAACCTAACCTTTGTGAAAAAGGGTTGGCTGTGCATAGTTTGAGAAGAGCAATTCTACCTTTTCTCTTACGGTGTTGCTACAGCAATTGGTGCAGTCTGCGGGCTGTGTGTTGGTATTAGTGGTGAGCTGGTGAAGGAGCAATTCCACCTCTAAAGGATCAGTGTGCAGAGTGAAGGGAGCAATCTCACCTTTCTTCATTTTGTGTAGACAGTGAAACCAG
The DNA here is from genome assembly GCA_036785695.1 of Gentiana straminea. Taxonomy (NCBI): domain Eukaryota; kingdom Viridiplantae; phylum Streptophyta; class Magnoliopsida; order Gentianales; family Gentianaceae; genus Gentiana; species Gentiana straminea. The sequence goes on along the minus strand of JAVUPR010000137.1, from coordinate 4,990,938 downwards.
GGTGTCGTGAAGGACTGTCATAGTATTGGGATTTTGTAACGTTATCTCATTATTCTAGTGATACCTCCTACGCCACAGGAGAAGGGGAGACGTACGGGATTACACCACCCGGAACTTCCATAAACAAATCTTGTGTTGATTTTCTTTATGCATTTGTGTTTGTTTTATTTATCGCATTATCTCTCAGCAAACACCAGACACTGAATTCTCACAAACTGATACATAGAAGGTCTAGATTTCTGCTTACACATCTATTGCACTTAAGGCTATTACATTATCCGCCGCCAGTTAACAAGACTGAATAAAAGTCAGTTTTGACTTACAATCAGTTAAGCTAACTGAACTCCGCACAAGTTAAGGGACAGGAACATAACTGAATTGGAAGTCAGTTTGAGTTTCAAAGAAACTCAGTTCCTGGGGCTTTTACAACTTAAGATAAGTTTTTGGTGACAAGTTTATTCACCCCCCCCCCCCCTCTAAACTTGTGTTAGCCTTTCCAAGGGACCAACAATTGGTATCGGAGCAGTTCTTTCATTTGAAAGAAGATCCGAGAATACCTCTTTCAAACCAGTTGTTGAAAACCCTTCACTATATCAGTTCACCTAGTTTCAATGTCTACATCTAGAGCTAGAAGTTGGTTTACTCACCCCCTGGCTAATTGCTTGCATAATATATCTGATTTTCAGGATCAAATGATCGAGAAGTTCAGTGCAACAAATTTAAATACAAATCCAGAACCCCAACTCAGTGATGAAGTGGATACAAACCAAAATGTTATTACTGACGAATCCAAAGGAGTTCCATCACTGAAAGACTTCTCAAAAGAAGAAGGAAAGGAATTGTTGCAAATAGTTGTTGATATAGAAGACTCATCACAGCAACAAGGAAATGTACAAACTATATCAAATCATCAAGGAAAGGTACATTCTTCTACTCAGTTATCACTTGCTGAACTCAGTCAGAGAAATTCTGATCTTGTCAAGTTAACCGAAAAACTCTCCTTGGAGTTGGAACAAAAAGACAAAGAACTTGGCAAAGTAAAAAGTTGGAATGAGTTTCTTGAAACTGAGGTGTCAAATCTAGCTGAAAGATTAATACTCAGCAAAATTGACAAAGGCAATGATAATCCCCCACCCCTACCCAGTCTTAAGATCTCAAAAAGTACAAACTTTAGAAATCAAGATACTGGAAGACCTAGTAGGTTACACAAAGAAATTAAAAATGTTAAATCTAAAAGAATTCTTGTGAAATCAACTAAGGTTGAGCGTAATGGTTTATGAAGAAAAGAGTTGAGAATGCTTAATTCTCTCAACCAAGGAACTGAAAAATATATTTCAGTAACTAACTCAGCCGGACCCAAGAACATATGGGTACCGAAGAAAACTTAAAACTGTTTTGCAGGAAAAGTCAGTTTACATTGCAAAATCCTCAGAAAACTGACCTCTATACAAAACTGAGATAATAAAAAGCTGATGGAGGACAATTTGGTCAATAGTAGAAAACTTTCCAGCTACCATCTGACGTTTGGGCTGACTTGACAAATCACTCGAAGCCACGTGTCAATCCAGGAGAAAATGTAGATGTATATCCCTACATAATCTCATTGATTGTGACACGACTCTCATTTTGAAAACGATTGAAAGACGCAATCTTGACAAATCCTGTTCAATCAATTTCAAAGCATTCAAAGAATCCCTAATCAGAAAATCAATGGAGCAATACAACATTGACGAAGGAATCACAACAAGCCTGGACGCATTCTGTCAAAAATTCTCAAACTCCAATCTTTCAATTCAAATTGCAAAGAAGATTAAAAAGATTTGAGGTTTGGAGAATTTGATTGACACAAAGGTCTCTATCCTATGTCCAGACGGCATTAGAAATTTCTACAGGAATGCTGAAATCACCAACAATGGAAGAAGCTTCAAAACGGTACATTCAAGACAAAAGCTTCATCATTGATGAACAACTACTCTCCCTGGTGTTCCGTCTAGATATAATTGGAGGCTCTCCATCTTTCACCTTCGGGAAAGAAGAAAAAGACAAGCTTTGGAACATCAACGCAATCAACAAGAAGGAGAAGAATTACGGTGGCTCTATCTATCGGCGAAAGGAGAATTTGCATTCTTGACGATACTTCTGACCAAAAATGTCATTGGTCATGCTCGAAATTTCTACACTCTCTCAACAGACAAAATGAAGATGATTTATGCAATTTGGTTTGAAGAGAGATTTGATTGGAACAAATTTGTTCTCAATCAGTTGATAAAACAGATTTCTGATGAAAAGGAGAGAATCAAAGAAAGTAAGGAAACTGCCGGAGAATCATTCTTACTGAAAAAGGGATTTACCTATCTAGTGCAAAGGATACTGGATCACTTGTCCATTTCTAAATCCACACCAACCGAAGTGAAACAGAAGTCAGTGTCCACTTTGGGACAAAGAAGAGAAAAGTCACCAAAGAAGAAGAATGGAGTGAAGTTTCGGACTCCGCTTCAAGTGAGACTTGTGAGATTGGACGACGGAGACCCGAGAAGACGAAAAGAATGTTGAACAAGTTTCAGGCAAAGAAAACTGAAACTAAGGAAGTAATTGAGATTGAGGATGAAACTGATGAAACTGAAGAAAGCAAGTCTGATGAAACTGAAGAAAGCATGTACGAAGAAACTGAAGAGTTCGTTAAACTTGAGGAAAGTGAACAAGTTGAAGATGAGGAATGTGTAGATGATAAAGAAATTGGTGAAGAAGAAGTTGATAAAGAAATTGAAGGGAATGAAGAAGAATCGAAAGAGTTGATGAAGAATGCGAAGAAAGCGAATGTGAAGAATGCGAAGGGAGTGAATTTCCCACTACTATGTTTGGGGAATACACCGAAAAACGAGAGAGAGAAGTTTGTGGAAGACGCGAGAATTTTGTGAACGAGTATGAAAAGGAACCGACGGTTCATGATACTCACTTTTACTATCCTGAAACTGGCATCTCATCCCAAGCTCATGAGGCATCCACAAGCAAATCAGCACTTGAAGAATCTAAGGTTCAAGCAACTGAAGCTGAGAAACTGAAAAATCTGAAAGAATTCATTGAATGTTTAATACAAAATCTACAAGAGAAACTTCTCAACCTACATGATCTCATTGGAAGGATACACTACTCAGGCCTATTTGAATATTCAAACATCATCACTCTACGTACGTTATTTGAAGATTGCTATCGCTTATCTTCAAACAAGGGGGAAGATAAAGCTGTAGGTGATGATGCAACTAAAGAAGAAAAGGCTGAAGAGGCTTATGCCAAACAACTAATGCAAGATCAGGACAAACAAGTAGATGCTGATCTACTAACTACCCAACTTGATGAAGAAGCAGTTGACAGTTTATTTGAAGAACTAATTGCAGAAGGAGACTTTAAAGAAACAAGAACTGAGGATGATGAGGAAGCCTCAGTTAAAGCAGTATTAAGCATCAGAAAGAAGATTGTAATCTGTGTCAAATCTCTTGAGAAATTGGCAGATAAGGAGACACAAACTAAGGAGGAAGCTGAAATAAAACTGGAAGCTAAAACTGAAGAGAAATCAGAAAGGGAAGTGGAAAAAGAAAATCTCTTTTCAGAAGAAGAAGAGAAACTGATGGAAGAGGAAATCAAAGAAATCTTAGCTGGCAACAATGAAGAAGCAAATCAATTGCTCAATGAATATTTAGAGATCAAACCTAAAGATGGCGAATCAGCTGAAGAAGGAAAAGCGAGAAGGCTCCTAGAAACTAAAAGGAGTATCTTTGTTGGTGAAAAACTGTTGGCTATTGAAAAACAGATGTAATTTAATTCAGTTATAACTCAGTTTGGCTCTTGTAATAAACTCAAATTTGTTCTAGTTTGCTCATTTGTTTTGTTATGATTTCTTGCACCGTTCTTTTATTATTGCTTTTAGGGAGGGTTATGATACATCATCAAAAAGGGGAAATTGTTGGAAATATTATTTATGTTTTGATGATGGTTCGTCACGTAATTAGACAAATCACTTACAACCCATGATGATGAAGTCGTAACTAACTGTTATAGTGCATAATGAAAGAAGAAGCAAGAAATGGTCTAGAGATAAATGTATAAGTTTTATCTAGAGTTTGAACCTTGTATAGGTTGTTTCAGACAAGCACTGTAATAGAATAGGAACTAGACGAACAGCTGGGTCAATTCAAGGAAACGAGTTATAATAAGAAAACGAGATACGCACGCGAAGAACTCGAGGGTTCAAACTCGGTTATGCTAGAAGCCGAAGAAGACAAGTTCGGCGAGGGACACGGACTCGGTTGGCTTATCTAGAGACGAAGAACCGAGGTGGCAAACTCGGTTAGAAGCGATCAAGTCGTGACTATAAATCGGGATTCGAACAAGTCTGTGGTGACCCGAAAACTGAATTATAGATCATGTATAACTGAATAATCTTAAGGACAAAGATTATCAGTTACCAGGAAAGAAGAAACTGATTGGTGTACTCTGACTTAGTCAATTAAAGTCAGATAATAAGTATACAAGGTACTCAGTTTTGAAGAAGAGTAGAAAACTGAGTTAAGGCCTTGTTGAATTTAAACTGACAATACGACAATAGATCGTACTTGTGAACGTTGGCTAAACGACAAGTGTAACGGCTACAAGAGCTAGTGACCGTTACATCACCCCTATAAATACACAAGAGAATCACTTGAAGGAGAGAGAGAGGGGGATCAGAAAAAGAGCTTTACAAGCATATATTCAAAGATCCAAATCCAGATCCGAAAAATTAGATCAGATATATAAAAAAAAGGGGGAAGCCAACTGAATTGCCTTGAAGACTTCAAAGAAAGATCCAGTAACCCACAAAGAGGGAAGAAGGCATCTTGGAGCTACAAAGCCAGATCCAGAAGAATCAAACAGCTCACTGAATTAATCTTGTGATTAATTCAAAACCTAACCTTTGTGAAAAAGGGTTGGCTGTGCATAGTTTGAGAAGAGCAATTCTACCTTTTCTCTTACGGTGTTGCTACGAAGAATTGGTGCGATCTGCGGGTGTGTGTTGGTATTAGTGGTGAGTGGTGAAGGAGCAATTCCACCTCTAAAGGATCGGTGTGCGAGTGAAGGGAGCAATCTCACCTTTCTTCATTTTGTGTAGACGGTGAAACCGGGGTGTCGTGAAGGACCGTCATAGTATTGGGATTTTGTAACGTTATCTCATTATTCTAGTGATACCTCCTACGCCACGGAGAATGGGAGACGTACGGGATTACACCACCCGGAACTTCCATAAACAAATCTCGTGTTGATTTTCTTTATGGGCCGGCCTTGCTTGCAATATGTCGAAAGAGTGTGACTAGCAAAAGGAATATGGAAAGATGGCTGATGCGTTGTCCAAGCATCTTTACATACGAAAATAGAAGAGCCATCTCTCATTCTCCACCGTAGGCCATGGAGAAGGAGATCTCGTCCATTCAGAATTCTACGCCACAAGAAAGGTGGCCTAGAACTTAAGTCTGCCGCCAAAAAAGGTCATATTAGAGTAATACTTGAGTCGAAGCAACATAGCATAAATGTAGTCAAAGAAAAAATACGTCATTTGCCAACAATCCCACATTAATGCATTCCAGATCTTTGAAACCACATATGTTAAATTTTTATAACCATATGTAATATACATTCTCTGTCACTGGCGGATCTAGAAAGAGCCATCACCGAGATATGGTATTTTTAATACATGAAAATATAATACCGGATACAATGCCATTCTCACTTCGGATTTTCTGCACCAGAGACATATCTCTCCCAGCTTTGTTTACCAGCTTTGTGAGACACATGACGAGACCGTGATACATGCTATGCGAGACTGCACTTGGGCGAAACAAGTTTTGTTCAATACGATTCCTGGTACCGCCTACTCAACCTTCTTTGGGATGGATTAGCGAATGGGTTGATTATAATTTGTATCATTCAAGTGCTCTTCACTTTGATATGGACTTTTGGAGATACGTATGCCGTGAAAAGATTTATGATATATGGTTTTGGCGCAATAAGATGGTTCATGAAGAAAATGTTTTGCATCATCCCGTGCATTTGTTCATTTCTAAGACAAGGACGAAACCAAGACATGGCTGGGGTGGGCAGAGCCCACCCGGTTTTTATTTTCGGTAAATCAAAAATCATATATAATTCTGTCCAACACAGTTAATTGTCTTAGTCCAGCACACCCGATCATACAAATATAGTCCATTAGCCCACCCGACCACTAATTCCGGGTTCCGTCCCTGTTCGAAGATCTACGTTTAACATGGATTTTACCATATGTAACCACTACAAAAAAAGTAGGTTATTGAGTCGGTCTTTTTGTCATGCTGTCATAATTTAGAATATTGTGTTTTCATTGATTCAATTAGAATAGAGTAGTACAAATATATATAGGATCGTGTAGCTTAGCGGACAAGCCATAAGAGATAAATACATAATATTTAAATGATAAATAAGATAAATATTAAAGTTAAGTAACTATATCCTCGACACACCCCCGTAATCCAGTGGGAAGAGAGTGGACACGGAGATTGGCCTTGAGTGACGAGAACCGAGGCTGTCTCAACGGCTTGGTGAGGAGATCCGTGAGTTGGTCTTGAGAGGTAATGAAGGAGATAGTTATCTTGCGAGTCAAGACGAGCTCGCGAACATGATGAAAGTCCATCTCAATGTGTTTCGTGCGAGCGTGGAAAACCGGGTTATGGGCGAGATAGGTTGCACCAATATTATCACACCAGAGAGTTTGCGGAGCCGGGAGAGTCACGGACATTTCACGCAGGAGACTACATAACCACCAAACCTCTTCCGCAGTGTTAGAAAGCGTTTTATATTTGGCTTCAGTGCTTCTTTTAGAGACAGTGAAATGCTACTTGGACCGCCAATTGATAAGATTATTGCCCAAGAAAATGAAAATGCCTCAATAGAGCGGCGGTTGTCGGAGTCGGCCGCCCAATCAGAGTCAGAGTAAGCACGCAGGGAGAGAGGTGAATTCCGGGAAAGTAGTAAACCATCTGGGATAGTATGCTTAAGATAACGAAGAATCCGTTTAACAGCAATCCAATAAGTCTTAGTGGGAGAATGCATGAACTTACTAACCTTGTGAACTGCGAACGCAATGTCAGGACGAGTAAAGTTAAGATACTGCAATCCACCAACAATTGTGCGATAAAGAGAAGGATCAGAACAAGGAGGTTCGGAGTCCAGAGTAAGATGAGTAGAGGTGGACATAAGTGTTTGGCAAGGTTTAGCCTTGTCCATACCAGCACGCTGCAGTAACTGAAAAATGTACTTCGGCTGAGTGAGATAGAAATCATCAGAATGAGAAAGAACCTCAATGCCCAGAAAATAAGAGAGGGAGCCGAGATCCTTAACCGGGAATTGACTAGCTAGATAAGCAATAACCTTCTCAACAAGAGAAGAAGAGGAGCCGGTAATAAAAATATCATCAACATATATAAGGATGTATACACGAGCACCTGCACGAAAATAAATGTATAAAGAAGTGTCGGCCTTCGAGCTGACAAATCCAAAACGGGATAGAACATCCGTAAACCAAAAGAACCAATCACAAGGAGCCAGGCGGAGGCCATAAAGACTGCGACGTAAACGGCACACATAATCAGGATAGCCAGGGTGCACAAACCCCTGAGGCAGCTGCGAATAGACCGGCTCGGATAAATGCCCATGAAGGAAGGCATTTTGAATATCAACATGTCTTAAAGACCAACCCGTGAAATAGCAAGAGACAATAGTAAACGAAAAGTGACCGGTTTGACAACCGGACTAAAAGTCTCATGGAAGTCAACACCTTCAACCTGATGAAATCCTTTGGCAACGAGACACGCCTTATACCGTTCCAAGTGACCATATGCATGATGTTTAGTACGATAGACCCACTTATTACCCATAATATTCATATGAGGACGTTTAGGGACAAGGTCCCAGGTGTGATTGTGGAAAAGTGCATCAATCTCCTCTCTCATAGCCATACGCCAATAGGGCTTTTGGAAGCTTCAATGTAACTAGGTAGGGTTGGTGGTGGAAGATGTGGTGACCAGAGCCTTGGATAGGGAGTATCAGATGTAGTTAGGCATGGACACAGGTTTGAGGGAGTTTGTTTTAGTACGAGTGATCATAGGGTGAGGTAGAGGGGTGGACTTGGTGGGGAGGAAGCCGAGTCTGAGGAGGAAGCTGAGACCGGAGAGGAAGGCAGAGCCATAGGAGAATCGGGTTGTGAGGGGGGAATTTTTGGGGGAGAAGATATGGGAACATCAGGAAGCGGGGCCGGGAGAGGAACGGTCGGTGGATCTGAGACATGAACATAAGAGGATTGCGGAGCATACGGGAAGACAGATTCATCAAAGACCACATGGCGAGCAACGTAGACACGGCCAATGACAAGGTCAAGACACTTGTAACAATGGTGAGAAGGGCTCTAGCCAAGGAAGATACACGTGGCATAACGGAAGTCAGTCTTGTGGTTATTATAAGGATGAAGATAGGTCCAGCAGACACACCCAAAGACATGGAGAAAAGAGTAATCGGGAGGCCGATGGTAAACCATTTCGAAAGGGGTCCTATTATGAAGGGCATTGAAGGGAAGGTGGTTGATTAGATAAGTGGCGGTGATAAAGGAATCTTCCCAGTATGAGAGGGGAAGATTGGACTGGACGAGTAAGGATATGCCAACTTCGACGATTTGGCGGTGACGCCTTCAATGGCGCCGACTTGCTCAAGAGTGTGAGGACGTGAGAGGCGATGTTGAATGCCAAGGGAGGTGAGGAGGGACGAGACATGACGATACTCACCACCCCAATCGGTTTGCATTGATTTTAACTTAGTATTAAATAACCGCTCAATCATAGCCAAAAAGGAAGGAAAAACAGCTTTCAACATCAGATTTATTTTTCAAGGGATATAACCACAAAATTTTTGTATAATCATCCAAAAAACTAACGTAATAACGAGATCCATAAATAGAAGGTTCCGTACAAGGACCCCAAACATCCAAATAAACTACATCCAAAGGTGCAAAAGAAGTAAAATCCGACACGTATAACGGTTTCTTGTGACTCTTAACTAATTGACATGGGGCACACACAACACGTGGTGCTTTATTAGGAACAGAAATAGAACGATGACACAAAACTTGACAAAGCACGGGGTAGGAGCAGTGACCAAGACGTTGATGCCATATGGTGGATGTAGAGACGGAAGATGTAAGAGCTTGAGCAGGAGGACGGTGTAGCGGGGTGGAGAAGTGGTAGAGTCCATCTTTCACATAACCTCTAAGATGGAAGCGGCCCGAGTAATCCTTCACAAGAAAATACGTGTCATGAAACTCAATATATACAAAGTTATCGGATGCAAATTTTTGTACAGATAAATGGTTACGAGTAATAGATGGCGTAACAAAAATATTAGACAAGTAAAAGGTTTGGGAAGGGGAATATACAGAAGAAGAACCACAGTGAGAGATATTTAAACATGTACCATCACCAACGTGAACCTTATCCGTACCATTATAAGGCTTAGATGATAATGTCAGATTGCGAAAATCCGAAGATGGCGAGAAGCTCCAGTATCGGCTATCCAGTCATTATGCGGTTGGAAGTATGGATGGGAGTACGGTTGTGATGCATAGGCTTGTGGAGGCCGAGGTGGTGGTGGAGGACGTGGGGTCGGTGGATACGAATATTCATACCGAAAGTAACACGCCGCTGCTGTAGGCCCTTATTTAGTTCTTTCTTTGAGAATTTCAACTGACATGATATGTTGAACATTATGAATGTACTCAGATATTATGAAATGCAGTGACATGATATTTTCAATTTTGTGAATGGTGTCACATGCTATTTTCAAGTTTATAATTCAGTGCCATCAAAGTTTTTTACTTCTATAACTATACTGAAACTTCACTCATTATGTAGTGGCATGCCATTTTCATTTATGTAAATGCAGTGAAGTTATATTTTCAATGTTATATTGCAGTGACATTCTATCATTATGCAGTGACATTCTATCAATATGCAGTGACATTATATTTTAGCAGCATTTATAGCAATATAGATGCAATGAACTATACAAACCACTTAAACCAATCAGAATACAGTGACATGATCTCTTGTACATGAATAAACGAACCAAAATTTGTTCAAAAATGCAGTGACCACATATTTCATTATCGAAAACTGTTACAACTTCTTTCTTTGAGAATTTCAAGCACAATTTCAATCTTTGATTTTGTTATAATTTAATGACATGTACTCAAAGACTATTGTTGTGCCCTATTATTGATTTTCATAGCACCACATTTCAATTTTGCACAAAAAAAAAACCCTGTTTTCTTCTACTTCTACATTTCTGATTTTTTCTATTGTTGATATTCAGTCATAATGTATACTTACGTATTTTTCTTCGATTTTGATGCTTTTCGTCTCTTCTCCGCCAAAATCACTTGTTTTCTCCTTTCCATCGTCCACGATTTCGTGCCGTCACTGTCTTAATGCGATTCTTCTCTCTTCTGCTCTGCTTTCGCTACTTCTTCTGTGTGGTTTTTCTTCGATTTACCTGCGATTTTGCTTCGACTTGGCTTCAATTTTGCTTGAATTTGGGTGTTTGTCTTCGCCGTTGAAAGCTTTATTTTTTGTATATAGTGGTTTCAACTTTTTTTTTGCAGCGGTTCATATTTCGTAACTCCTCCTTGTTGGTTAATAGGGTTATTTTTGTCCATGTAGTAATTTTGTGTCCTTATAAACAAATAAGTTTCCTTAGTGTCCTATTTACCCTATTAAGTCCAAAATGTGTCCTTTTGGACCCTTGGCCCTAAATTAAATAGTTGGTCTATTTAATGAATATGCAATATTATTTATTTGGTAAATAATATGTAAAATAGAAAATACATTTTCTATTAAAATAATGACGAATATAGCGCCACACTTGATGATAAATTAGGAAAAGAAATTTTTCTAGATTATATCACATGTGTAATTAATTAATTATCTATTTGTTGGATAATTAATGGAAAAATAAGAGATTGATTTTTTAGGAATTATCTCTTATGTTTTGGCAAATATCTTTTCCTTATGGGAATAAGTAATTGTGGTGTGAAAATGATAACTGTCTCTTGACTAGTTATTTTCCTATATAAAGAGAGTTCCTCCCAACACAATAAGACATTACAATTTGCGCCACACACCCCAAAAAAGGTAGAAAAATTAGTTTCTTGTCTTAGTCATTTAGAGAAAAAAAAATCTAGGGTTTTTCTTGTGCATATTCGAGGAGGTTCTACAGAGAGGATCGACGTCCACCGGTCGTCGTTAGGAGATACAATCCGGAAGACTACGGCATCTCCCTTTGGTTGACTATTTCTTCCTTTCCGTTGAGGTAAATCTACTAACCTTCTTGTAGATTGTTAATTAATTATGTGAATTAAAATCGTGGTATAATCGCATGTGAATTTAATTCGTAGTTTCCGCTGTGCATGATCGAGTGTCTCGATCGGTGCTGTGAATCAGATCTGACGATCCAATTGTGGATCGGATCTAAATTCGGGTTTCTGTATATCCAGCAATTGGCAGATGGCTGGGACGGGTTGGAGCTGACGCCGGATGGAGGAGGTGAATTAATGACAACAAGTTTGTGGCGGTTGAGTCGAGACTCTGTTGTAAGTAAGAGGGCATAAGCCTCATCCAAAGAAATAGTTGTATGACTGGAAATCATGGTAACCAGCGCATCATAATCAGGCCCCAAATACACAATATGATCATCAACAGAAAGCGGATGACCGGCCAGAGAGAGAGAGAGTTCTTCAATAGGGTTTTGTTTGTTTGCTATTCGTGATTTGTGTTTTTTGTTGTTGTTGTTGTTGTTGTTGTTGTTGATGTAGTGATATGAAGAGCACATATCAAGATTTCAGAATTGGAGGAAGGGAGATTGCCGGAGAGGAGAGGAAGAAGACAATGCTGTAAGAACGGAGGAGGGTAAGGTTTAGAACCATTGGCACAATACAACAGAGAGGAAAATTAACCTTGCTCTGATATCATGTTATGATTTAGAATATTGTGTCTTTATTGATTCAATTGGAAAGAAGTAGTACAAATAGGATCGGATAGCTTAGCGGACAAGCCATAAGAGATAAATACATAATATTTAAATGATAAATGAGATAAATATTAAAGCTAAGTAACTATATACTCGACACACACAAAATAAAACAAGTAAAATCTAAGGTCTAAGTTAACTTAGAAAAATAGGTAGGCGTTCATGGTCCTTTTTCTTCAAACAATTGTAGCATGTTACTTTTGAGTTTTTAATACAAAGATCCTTTCTTTAAGAAAAATAAAATAGTCGATCACTAAGGGTGAGTAAAAACAATTCACCGAGGCCGAAATCTTTTATTTGTTTGTCTTTTCTTTACAAAAACTTAATACCGAACACGTATATATTAAAATAAAAAATTCACTGGGGGTGGCATCACCGATGCCGTATGGGTGGCTCCGCCCTTGGTAACATTGTTTAAAATTTAAAGCCTTATTCAATGGTAATTTTTCAAGATTACCCTAAAGAACTAGTTTAATTATAAAAAATATAATAGATTTCTGATTTATTTGATTTTAATTGGTCCCTTGTCAATGGACCATTTCTTGTAAAGATGCCCACTAATGGACTGAAGAAATGGTCGTGTTCTGCCGTCCTTGGTCGAGCTTTCCCTTTCACGGTATATTGTGAAGAATAGTGACAAAATGAAAATGATGACTGATACAATGAATTATTAATTAATGATCTATTAATTAATCTCAGTATATACATATATATATATATATATATAATCATCAAAGTTATAGAAATTCTAAGACAATATTTTTTATATAAACAAAACATTTTATTATAATCATTGAAAATGTTTGTACAACTTCTTTTATCAAAGATGTAATCGAAGCATTAAAAATCTTTCTATGACAAACTGATATGGAGAAATCCAACTTGAGACGTCTAGAAAAAAAAATTTAATTACGACAATTTTGTCAAGTATAGTGGAAGTGTTTTTTTTTTATTGGGAAATTAGGGATAATGACACAATCTGGAATATTTTTAAATAACATGACAGCTACATATTTTTTATAGGGAGAAGGACAACTGCATAATTTTTATAGCGAGAAGGACAAACAGTGAATCCCGAAAATTAGTGAATCCCGAAATCAGTGAATTTAGACAGTGAATTTCGACAGAGAATACCGAAAATCAGTGAATTTCGCCAATGAATTTTGAAAATTAGTGAATTTCGACAGTGAATTTAAACAGTGAATTTCGAACAAAAGTGAATTTTGACAGTGAATAAATAGTTTTGTTATTTATGCAAATGTTTCAAAAGACTGTCATTTTACTCAATTGATGAAATATTTCTGTGATCTCCCTCATTCCCCCTATTTTTATTACTCTTACTTTGAACAGTAAGAAAGTGATTAATCATTTTAAACTAATTCATTGTTTGATTTCGTCTACGAAAGAAAATTACGACAATTTTGTCAAGTATAGAAGAAGTGTTTTTTTAAATTACTATTACTTTGAACAGTATGAAAGTGACAATTTAATTAGTCATTTTAAACTAATTCGTTGTTTGATTTGGTAATGAAATTTACGTATAAAACACCATCGTTTTTTCATAGGTAAAATACCCTTAATTAGTCAAGTAAATCCTTTTTAAAGTTCCAGAGAATGGCCTTCCTTGTTTTCCTCCGTTTCCTCTGTGTCTTTCTTTTACTTGGTAAGACTTTATATATATATATATATGTATATATATATATATATATATGTATATATATGTATATATATATATATATGTATATATACTTTTTTTTTTCCTTCCTTTTTCTCATATTATCAGTTTTTTAAAGTTTTCTTTAATCATACAAGATTCACAATGTTTGTTAATGTGTTTTTCCTAATTATTTTTGTAAATATAAAAATATAAATTAATTGTTCCAATTTTTTTCAGGAGCAATCCAAGGTGAAGTAGGCTTTGTGTCCCGACATATGCTCAAGTTTATGAACTGTTACGACTAGGGGTCTTGCAATGACACAGTGGGGTGTCCTTATCCAGCCTGCAGATGTGGTGATTTAGGGTTCTGTGAGAAAAATACTAAGAAGGAAAATGATGAACTCGATACAGAATCATTCACAGAACCATTGTGATATACGAATGTCAGAGTATGATTTTGTGGTGAAATCACTCTTCAAATAGGTGTCACATCGACATAGATAGATCACTACTGTCTAATCAGATTGTGAGATTAATTGTATCGAAATGGTTATGACAGTAGTATTACTTTTCCTTTTTATTTTTCATATCTCATCGTTGCTTTTTGTCGATCACAAAGCTTTTTTTGTGTGCGTGCGCGCGTGCTTTTGTTATTCAATAATTTTATGTTAGTAATATCATCGAATCCATATGAAATTCGGCTGTTGACAAGGACGGAGCCAGAAAATTTTCTTTAGGGGGGCTAGGCTAAAAGTTGTTTACTGTTATTTTTTATGGTAGATTTTTTCCTTTTAAAAGTTTGAAATTTAACGGAAGAAACTGCTATAATTAAGAATGAAGACAACCCCGGAATTCATTTCATTCAAGAGGGAAAAACAACAAAACAAAACTTGAGTGACTCACTAGGTTCATTATCGAAGTATTCTATTTTATTATTACTAAAAAAAAATATACAGATCAACTATGTCGCAATTCAACTAAAATGACAATAGAGTTTGCATATTAAGGTACGAGAGAAACGTGGAACCGAGAAAGTATATATATATATATATATGTATATATATATATATATATATATATATATATATATATATATATATATATATATATATATATCATGTACCAGTACCAATGGATGTTTATTTGATTGTTTTTATTGTGTTGGGTTGATCTGTAAACTAAATAGGTGGGGCTGTGTTAATTATAAGGTGTAGTGGACTGGGTTTATTATACAAAGTATTGGGTATAAGAGCAAAGTCTGGGTGGGCTTAGCCCCCCTAAGCCCAGGCTTTGGCTCCGTCTCTGGCTGTTGAGAGTGTTTTTGTAACCAATATAAATATAAAACCATATAACTTAACCAACACACGAAGATACATATAAAACCACATGATATATCCACTGTATATTTACCCACAACATATTTCACAATACTATCAACACCAGTAATGATCCATCATTATAATTAATCAATGAATATTATAAAGCATGTAGTGGATGTGTTACTACACAAATGAGTAGTGCGCATACCATTTCCTAAAACGATATAAGTTACCATAAGACATTACAATTTGCGCCACACACAAAAAAAGGAAGAAAAATTAGTTTATAAAATTGCCTTAGTCATTTAGAGTAGTAAAAAAAATTAGTTTATAGGGTTTTTCTTATGCATATTCGAGGAGGTTCTACGGCGAGGATCGACGTCCACCAGTCGTCGCTAGGAGATACAATCCGGAAGACTACGGCATCTCCCTTTGGTCAACTATTTCTTCCTTTCCGTTGAGGTAAATCACCTTCTTGTAGATTGTTAATTAATTATATGAATTAAAATCGTGGTATAATCGCATGCGAATTTAATTCGTAGCTTCCGTTGTGCATGATCGAGTGTCTCGATCGGTGCTGTGAATCAGATCTGACAATCCAATTATGGATCGGATCCGGATTCCGGTTTCTGTATATTCAGCAATTGGCAGATGGCTGGGACCGGTTGGAGCTGACGCCGGATGGAAGATGTGACTTAATGACAACAAGTTTGTGGCGGTTGAGTCGAGACTCTGTTGTAAGTAAGAGGGCATAAGCCTAATCCAAAGAAATAGTTGTACGACTGTAAATCATGGTAACCAGCGCATCATAATCAGGCCCCAAATACGCAATATGATCATCAACGGAAAGCGGATGACCGGCCAGAGAGAGAGAGAGTTCATCCGCAAGGTTCTTAACCTTGAAGTAATAGTCTGCTGCACAAGAAAGCTCACCTTTCTCGTCGATGCTAATTCACTCCGCAGCTGGACGAGCTTTGTACGGCTCTGAGAAGAAAAGGATTCTTGTAACGCTTTCCAAATCGCCGCCGACGTCGAAGCGGTATAAACCTGTGATAAAACATTCTCCGATAGGGAAGATGTAATAGTACTCAAATCAAATTGTCATGCATCGTCCAATCTGCAATGGCCGGGTTTGGCTGGGTAGAGCCATCGGTTTCCGGTAATGGTGGCAGCGGGTTGTTTTATCTCTCGAGGGGAAATTTGTTAGAATACCACTACTTTGAACTTTTATTTGTGAGAATACCATTTTGATTTAGTCTAAGGGATTTTCGCCATTTTTTTTAAATAATCATCAATAAATAATGTGTCTTGAGGAATAATGGAGTGGTATTTAGGGAATGGAGTGGTAGTTGAGGAATTTACATACCTCAAAAGTGGTAGATTGGGAAATGCCCCTTTTATCGAGCCGTCAACGTAGCCGAACACACCTTGGCCACAAATATAAGGCACAATTTGAGCCCTCCATAGATGATAATTTTGTCGGGTGAGTTTGATGATTTGAATAGATGAAGAGGGGGTGAAAGAGGGAAGGGGAGAGGCGAAAGAGGCATAGCCGCAAGAAGCAGCAGAAGTTGAAGCTGCGTATAGGGTTTTGTTTGTTTGCTATTCGTGATTTGTTTGTTTGTTTTTTTTTTTTTTTTTTTTTTTTTTTTTTGTAGTTGATGTAGTGATATGAAGAGCACATATCAAGGTTTCAGAATTGGTGGAAGGGAGATTGCCGGAGAGGAAAGGAAGAAGACAATGTTTTTTTTTTTTTTTTTTTTTTTTTTTTTTTTTTGTGTTGTAAGAATGGAAGA
Organism: Gentiana straminea; assembly: GCA_036785695.1. NCBI lineage: Eukaryota > Viridiplantae > Streptophyta > Magnoliopsida > Gentianales > Gentianaceae > Gentiana > Gentiana straminea. The sequence goes on along the minus strand of JAVUPR010000137.1, from coordinate 4,974,034 downwards.
GGGAGAAAGGAAAATAACGGGTTTAAAACCATTTTCCTTTACGCATTTTTCATACAAAAGAGGTACCGTTTTACTTTTGGACGGTAAAATCGTTAACTGCTTCCCAAAAGTTGATGTCGATATCGATTTTAAGCGATGCATCTTTAAAAATAAAATGATTCTTCAAATTTTAGAAATATGAGCAAGAAAAAAAAATTTGAAAAATAGAGGGGTACAGGAAAAAAAAAAAGTTTTAGGCAAATGATTTTGAATATTGTGTCTTTTTATATGATTCAATTGGAAAGAAGTAGTAATACAATATAGGATCGGATAGCTTAGCGGACAAGCCATAGGAGATAAATATATAATATTTAAATGATAAATAAGATAAATATTAAAGCTAAGTAACTATATCCTCGCAAACGCAAAATAAAGCTAGTAAAATCTGAGATCTAAGTTAACTTAGAAAAATAGGTAGGCGTTCATGGTCCTTTTTCTTCAAACAATTGTAACATGTTACTTTTGAGTTTTTAATACAAAGATCCTTTCTTTATTAAGAAAAATAAAATAGTCGATCACTAAGGGTGAGTAAAAACAATTCACCGAGGCCGAAATCTTTTATTTGTTTATCTTTTCTTTATTTACAAAAACTAGATTTTTGATTTATTTGATTTTAATTGGTCCTTGTCAATGGACCATTTCTTGTAAAGTTGCCCACTAATGGACTGAAGAAATGGTCGAGTTCTGCCGTCCTTGGTCGAGCTTTCTCTTTCACGGTATATTGTGAAGAATAGTGACAAAATGAAAGTGATGACTCCATTTCAAAAAAAAAATAATAATAAAATGATGACTGATTCAATGAATCATTAATTAATGATCTATTAATTAATCTCAGTATATACATATATATCACCATAATCATCAAAGTTATAAAAATACTACGACATATTTTTTTACATAAACAAGACATTTTATTTATAATCACTGAAAATGTTTGTACAATCCCGTATCCTGACTTTCTTCTTATATCAAAGATGTAATCGAAGCATTAAAAATCTATCTATGACAAATCTGATATGGAGAAATCCAACTTGAGACGTCTAGGTAAAAAAAATAAAATACGACAATTTTGTCAAGTATAGCAGAAGTGTTTTTTTTTATTACTATTACTTTGAACAGTAAGAATGTGATTAATCATTTTAAACTAATTCATTGTTTGATTTCGTCCAGGAAAGAAAATTACGACAATTTTGTCAAGTATAGCAGAAGTGTTTTTTTAATTACTATTACTTTGAACAGTAAGAAAGTGACAATTTAATTAATCATTTTAAACTAATTCATTGTTTGATTTGGTAATGAAATTTACGTATAAAACACCATCGTTTTTTCATAGGCAAAATACCCTTAATTAGTCAAGTAAATCCCTTTTAAAGTTCCAGAGAATGGCCTTCCTTGTTTTCCTCCGTTTCCTCTGTGTTTTTCTTTTACTTGGTAAGACTTTATATATATATATATTCCTTCCTTTTTCTCATATTATCAGTTTTTTTAAATTTTTCGTTAATCATACAAGATTCACAATGTTTGTTAATCTAAAAATATAAAAATATTTTTAGATTGTTAATCATACAAGATTCACAGTGTTTTTCCTAATTATTTTTTTAAATATAAAAATATAAATTAAGTGTTCCAAATCTTTTTCAGGAGCAATCCAGGGTGAAGTAGGCTTTGTTTCCAGACATATGCTCAAGTTTATGAGCTGTTACGACTGGGGGTCTTGCAATGACACAGTGGGGTGTCCTTATCCAGCGTGCAGATGTGGTGATTTAGGGTTTTGTGTGAAAAATACTAAGACAGAAAATGATGAACTCGATACAGAATCATTCACAGAACCATTCTGATATAACGAATGTCACGGAAAATGATCAGAACCATTCTGATTTTGTGGTGAAATCACTCTTCTAATAGGTGTCACATCAACGTAGATAGATCACTACCATCTAATCAGATTGTGAGATTAATTATATCAAAATGGTAATGACAGTAGTCTTACTTTTCCTTTTTATTTTTGCTCTTTGTTGATCACGAAGCTTTTTTTGTGTGTGCGCGCGTGTGTTTTTGTTATTCAATAATTTTATGTTGGTAATATCATCGAATCCTTATGAAATTCGGCTGTTGAGAGTGTTTTTGTAACCAATATAAACATAAAACCATATAACTTAACCAACACACGAAAATACATATAAAACCAAATGATATATCTATTATAAACACAGACGAGAAGCTTGCAGTTTAAGAAAGATAAATAACAGATAGCAATGCAAACATAAAATATGGCGGAATTGAAAAAACACATAAACAAAAATAACACAGTGATTTAACGTGGTTTCAGGTGTTGTGCCGACTACTACACAGACAAAAATGGAGATATTTTATTATGCACAGAATTTTAAGGTTTTCACAAGTGTGTGAACAACACTCTTGAAAACACACATTGCATTGATTACAACATTGGTATTTATAGACACAAATCCCAAACTCTAACCGCCAATGATCTTTGTCGGAATTCTCATAAATACCCAAAATGTGGACCCCAGCTCCAGCTGTTATCAACGAGACGAAACTCAGCTCAAAACTGACTTTCCAGACTTGTAATCAACTGCCCAGATGTAGAACTCAATTATACTCAGCAAGACTCAGCAGACCAAAACTGTCTGCTGACTTTAGAAGAAACTCAGTTGCACTTCATCAAACTGACTTTCACAGACTTGAATATACTTAACTGAACTGACCATCATTCTCAGTCTCAGTTTCTCAGATTTGTTCCACCAGATTATTTATCAGTTTAGAGATCAAGTCACCAAAACTGATAAATCTCCACCTTGACTTGAACTCTCATTCAACGTCACCAGATTGCATAATCAGACATACTTGTACTAGATGCATTCGTCAATGCCAGGATGTACAGTACCAGACTTCTCCTCAGAATCCACTCGGTGACATGCCCTCGGTGAGTTTCCAGATTTCAGTTTACAAACTTTGAATATTCAGCAATTCCAGACACATCTGAAACTTGCTCTGCTGAACTGGTTTAGTGAACATATCAGCAGGATTCTCCTTGGTGCTGATCTTCTTCACTGCAACCCTCTTCTCATTTCTCAGAAAATGATACCACACATCAATATGTTTGGTTCTCTCATGATGAACCTGATCCTTAGCTAGAAAAATTGCACTCAAACTGTCACAATAAATCTCCGCTTGATCCTGATGTAGCCCCGAATCACTGACTTGTCCCTTCAACCAGATACCCTCATTGGCTGCTTCAGTAAGAGCCATAAACTCAGCTTCAGTAGTTGATAAAGCCACTGTTTCCTGAAGAGTTGCTTTCCAGCGGACAACTGAATTCCCAATGTGAAAACATAACCAGCCATTGATTTTTTATTGTCCACATCACTTACATAATCAGCTTCACAATATCCTGTGATCAGTTCCTGAGTATCACCTCCATAAATGAGACCAACATCAGCCGTACCTCTAAGGTACCTAAACATTCTTTTCACAGCTTTCTAGTGTTTCTTTCCACGTTGAGCCACAAACATGCTGACAACACTGACTGCCTGAGCTAGATCAGGTCTAGTGCACACCATAGCATACATCAAACTACCAACTGCACTAGCATATGGAACTCTTGACATGTATTCATTCTGCTCTGCTGACTGTGAGGCAAAAACTGACAAATGAACATTTGATGCCATAGGAGTATCTATTGGCTTAGCTGCTGACATGCCAAACTTTGACAAAATCTTCTGTATATAGCCTTGCTGAGATAAAAACAGTTTCTTCTGACTTCTATCTCTCCAGATCTTCATCCTTAAAATTTTCTTGGCTACACCCAAATCTTTCATTTCAAACTCAGCACTGAGGTCTTTCAGATACTGAACATCAGACTTCTTCTTTGCGACTATCAGCATGTCATCCACATATAACACAAGATAGATATATGATCCATCTTCCAATTGATTGTTGTAAACACAGCAATCATAAGGACTTCTGATGTAACCCAACTAGATCATGTAACTGTCAAACCTTTTATACCAATGTCTAGGAGCTTGTTTCAATCCATACAAGGACTTCTTCAACTTACACACAAGATCTTCCTTACCAGGAACTTGGAAACCCTCTGGTTGAGTCATGTATATATCTTTGTCTACCTCACCATGTAGAAAAGTTGTCTTCACATCTAACTGCTCAAGTTCTAGGCCCTGTTGTGCCACCATTGCTAGTAACACTCTGATTGAAGTATGTCTAACTACTGGTGAGAATATCTCATCAAAGTCCACCCATTCTTTCTGATTGAACCCTCTTGCAACCAAACGTGCCTTATACTTAACTCCTTCTGCCTCAGTTAACCCTTTCTTTTTCTTGAAGATCCATTTGCAAGTAACAACTCTCCTTTCAGCTGGATGTTTAACTAGATCCTAAGTCTGATTCTTCAGTAATGACTTATTTCATCTCCAATGGTAGCAAGCCATTGAGATACTTCAGAACATGTCACTGCTTCCCTATAAGTAGAAGGTTCAAAACCATCCACTTCTTATACAACTTGAAGTGCGTATCCAACCATATCATCAAACCCATACCTCTTGGGAGGTACCCCAACTTTGGATCTTCTAGCTCTGCTGACAGCTTACTCTGTTGATCCACGTTCTTAGTTTGATGCTCAACTGTATTTGCTTAGCTGACTGGCTTGGATTCAGCTCTGGTTCAGTAACCAGATCAGACGAAAACTGACTTGGATCAGTTGATTGTTGCATTCCAACTGACTCCACCTGAAGCTCCACTTTACTATCAGTTTTCTCAATTTCAGCACTGGTTTCAATTTCAGTTATCATCCCCACGGATGAACTGATTATAAAATTTTCATCGAAAACTGTATCTCTGTTGAGAATAACTCTTTTTTCCGCTGATGACCAAATTTTGTACCCCTTTAATCCATCACCATACCCCACAAACACTCACTTTCTTGACCATTGGCTCTAGTTTCCCTTTACTGATATGATAGTAAACTGTGCTTCCAAATACCCTTAGAACTGAATAATCTGTAGGCTTGCCTGACAACATCTCAACTAATGTTTTGAGACTTATCCCTATGTGAGACTTCTGTTGATTAAGTAGCAAGTTGTGGTTATAGCCTCTGCCCAAAATCTCCTTGACAAACCAGCATGAGAAAGCATACATCTTGCTCTCTCTAGAAGAGTTTGATTCATTCTTTCAACTACACATTTTGCTGAAGAGTATTCCTGACTGTATGATGTCTGGAAATACCCTCAGTTTTGCACAATGTATCAAACTTAGTCCAGCAAAATTCCAGACCATTATCTGTACGAAGCCTCTTGATCTTCTTCCCCAACTAATTTTCAACTAGATCCTTCCATTGCATGAAGCTCTTGAATGCCTCACTTTTGTGTTTCTTCATCACCACCCAAGTCATCCTTGAATAGTCATCAATAAAGGACACAAAATATATGTGACCACCCAAAGACTCCACCTTTGATGGCCCCCAACAATCAGAATGAACGTAATAAAGTGATGACTTTGTGTTGTGTACCAAGCCGATCTTCTCGTTCGCCTTTTGTTCATGTCCCTTAACTTGTGCGGAGTTCGGTTAGCTCAACCGAATATAAGTTAATGCTGACTTATATTTAGTCTTGTTAACTGGCAGCGGATAAAACTAGCCTTTAGTGCAATAGATGTGTGAATAGAAATCTAGACCTTCTATGTATCAGTTTTGTGCAGACTCAGTGTCTGGTGTTTGATGAGTGATAACGCAATAAATAAAACAAACACAAATGCATAAAGTAAATCAACACAATATTTGTTTATGGAAGTTCCGGGTGGTGTAATCTCGTACGTCTCCCCTTCTCCTGTGGCGTAGGAGGTATCACTAGAATAATGAGATAACCGTTACAAAATCCTAGCACTATGACAGTCCTTCACGACACCCTAGTTTCACTGTCTACACAAAATGAAGAAAGGTGAGATTGCTCCCTTCATCCTGCACACTGATCTTTCGGAGGTGGAATTGCTCATTCACCAGCTCACCACTAATACCAACACACAGTCCTCAGACTGCACCAACAGCTGTGGCAACCAAGTTGCAACCGTATGAAAAAAGGTAGAATTGCTCTCTTCAAACTATGCACAGCCAACCCTTTTCACAAAGGTTAGGTTTAGAATTAATTAAGGATTAATTCAGTGAGCTGTCTGGTTCTTCTGGATCTGACTTTGTAGCTCCAAGATGCCTTCTTTCCCTCTTAATGGGTTACTGGATCTTTCTTTGAAGTCTTCAAGGCAATTCCGTTGGCTTCCCCTTTTCTAGATATATATGATCTGATTTTCTGAATCTGGATCTGGATCTGGATATTTGAATATATGCTTGTAAAGCTCTTTTTCTGATCCTCTCTCTCTCTCTCTCTCTCTCTCTCTCTCTCTCTCTCTCTCTCTCTCTCTCTCTCTCTCTCTCTCTCTCGAGTGATTCTCTTGTGTATTTATACGGGTGATGTAACGGTCACTAGCTCTTGTAGCCGTTACACTTGTCATTTAGCCAACGTTCACATGTACGATCTTTTGTCGTATTGTCAGTTTAAATTCAACAAGGCCTTAACTCAGTTTTCTACTCTTCTTCAAAACTGAGTACTTTGTATACTTGATATCCGACTTCAATTGACTAAGTCAGAGTACACCAATCAATTTCTTCTTATCCAGGTAACTGATAATCTTTGTCTTTAAGATTATTCAGTTTTACATGATCTATAACTCAGTTTCAGGTCACCACAGACTTGCTCGAATCCCGATTTATAGTCACGACTTAATCGCTTCCAACCGAGTTTGCCACCTCGGTTCTTCGCCTTCGTAGAATCGAGTCCGTGTCCTCGCCCTTCGCCTTCTAGATAAGCCAACGAGTCTCGTGTCCCTCGCCGAACTTATCTTCTTCGGTTCTTGTATAAGCGAGTTTGAACCCTCAGTTATTCAAGTACATATTCAGTTTTCTTGTTATAACTAAGTTTTCTTGTTGTGACTCAGCTGTTCGCCTAGTTCCTATTCTATTACAATGCTTGTCTGAAACAACCTATACAAAGTTCAAACTCTAGATAGAACTTATACATTTATCTCTAGACCATTTCTTGCTTCTTCTTTCATTAAGCACTATAACAGTTACTTACGACTTCATCATCATGGGTTGTAAGTGATTTGTCTAATTTCATGACGAATCATCATCAAAACATAAATAATATTTCCAACAGTACCTCTTTTGAGAACTTGCTTCTATGAAGCTTCCCAAACACACAATGCTCACAAAAGTCTAGATTCTTGACCTTACATCCCCCGAGAAGATCTTTCTGAGAAAGAACATGCATCCCCTTTTCACCCATGTGACCCAGTCTCATGTGCCACAGTTTTGTAAGCTATGACTGATGAATCTCAGCAGATGGCATAGCAGCAGAACCATCAACAACTGACCCTTGTAGTATATACAGAGTCCCTTTCTTGATTCCTTTGAGAACCTCAACTGAGTTTTTATAGACACTCAGCACACCACTTTCCCCTTTAAAATTGAATCCACTGTTGTCCAAAGAACTGAGAGATACCAAGTTTTTGGTCATTTGTGGAACATGTCTAACTTCACTCAGTTTACAGAATATTCCATCCTCCGTCCTTAATTGAACTGAGACAATCCCAACTACCTTGCAGACCTTGCTGTTTGCCATAGATATATGACCACCATCTATCTACTGATACCTTGAGAACCACTCTCTGTGAGGACAAATATGAAAGGATGCCCCAGAGTCTAAAATCCACACATCAATTTGATGTGCGGAGTCTCCTGCCACTAGGACCATGTCTTCATCTAAATCATGCTCAGCTGCCACAGCAGCTATGCTAGAACTGTTCTCCTGTTGTTTCTTCCTCTTTGGACAATTGGACTTCCAATGTCCTTGCTACTTATAGTAATTGCAAACATCTGTGGATTCAGGGCCTTTGGACCTTGTCTTCTTGGAAATTTTCTTCCTAGACTAACCATGCTCTTTTCCACTGTTGCTACTGACTATAAAACAAACTCCTCTCCTCACCGATCTACTAAATTGGATTAGTTAATCGTTACGTTTACTTCCCCACATAATTTCCTTAAATTAATCGTGAGCTTTCGTTTAATTATCATTATCAGCTACGGGTGCAATTCCTAACCCTATCTACTCCGACAATGGCAGTAGACAATCTATACCCAAGCTACCCTCCTTAATTGGTCCGTAATAGCCCATACGCATAAAGAACTAGAACTGCCGATATTGAGCGCTAACTCATACCGCTAACCTGCCTAGACAGCTGTCGACATTGACCAGCACGTCCCTAGGGTCCATTCAAGACTATGTCCTAATTAACACTTCACTAACAGTCCTTCATGTTAATTTACAAATTACGAATACTAGATTGGCCAAACCTATTACTCGTTTTATTATTCCTGCCGATCAACGTAGCTGTAGTGAATCCCAGTTTAGGTTTTCTAAAACATGCCTCGGTAAAACGGTATAGACCGCCGGGTTACCAGGGGTGGCTTTTCCTAATTTCTGGATCTACATTGCTCAGTACGATTAAAATAAGTAAATTATGGGGTTGTTAAACATGCAGATTAACTAAAACACATAAATACGAACAGATCTACCATATTGAAGACAAGAATGGAACGTTCAAAGCTTCATACCTTCAACAATGGAGATCTAGCTCGATCTACACAAGCTAAAGATGATGGAAGAAGGGAGGAAACCGAAAACAACTCTCCAAAGCTTAAGAAAACTTTATTTCATAATAATTGTATAATGTAATTGAAGAATTGAAAATGAACTATGAAAACTTATTAGAACTTATCAAAGACTGTGTAAAACTCAGTATATGCGGTCTTATATAGATACAATGACCGACTTAAGACTCTCTAAAACCCTAACCGACTTAGACAATACGGCAGAATTAATTTCGTGTTGAATAAGTCACCGGTTTACCGGGCCTAACCCTCGGGTTACCGGGCCTTCTTTTGCTTTTTTTCTTCAGCAGGCTTCTTCTTGGACTTCAATTACTCAGCCCAATGCACTTCTTTCGGTCCAGATCCATTCTCCAATGCTCCAGATTCGGGACATCCTACAAAACACGCAAAATGAGACAAAACAGTACCAAATCTTCAGGAAAATAGCATAGATGCAGAATTACGACCTTGGAAACACTCACATAGCATTTAACATATATTTCACATAATAACGAGACTATTTATCCTCTCTTGAGCAGAATTCGGGGTGAACATAGGTATAATTATTGGTACCATTTAAGGCATCATCAACTACCCCGCACTTAGCTTTTGATCGTCCCGACCAAAAAGGCGAAAAGAAAACAACATCCCTGATCAATATATAAGTTAATTAAAAACAACTATGCCTCACAAAGTCAAGATCAAGATCATGCCACTCATATCCTTCAGTAACACATTAGACGATATTCATGTCATGAGCCAATGTGTGTGTGCAATAATTTTCACAACCGCTTAGAAATGCAGATAATGTCACATTACGTCAACCCGTAGTCGAACTAACCAATCTCAAACATGTTATTTATTTATTAATTGAGCTGGCAAGGCGGATCGAGAACCGAGCATAAATTACTCTTAGGCTCACGTTTATCGATCTATGCAAAAGTCGTGTGTTTTACGCTCCATCGACTAATATTTTTGCCAAAGAGATTATAAATGTATATATTTCAATGCACTTCTCTTTCTTGGCGGGTAAACTCTCATTGATTTATCTATCCTCACGGCCCCACTCATGATAAACTACCAAATCCGAAATTCCTTTGCCTTTCTAAGCGTTGGCGGAACATGATTCATGATGAAGCCAGGGTCAACTCTAGTCAAAATAATATGTTATCGACTACACGCCAAGGGAAGTGAGTTATACGTGCTTAAAATGGTGGCTCATAACAGAATATGCGCTTAATACGCCACTACTTCAGAAGTGGGAATTTACTCTCACTCTTACAAAGTAAAACAAAGATGAAGTCAATTAACTTGAAAAGATCAAAGATATTCTTAATTTTTCAAAATTATGTCGAAAGGAATCAAATTCTAAGTGGTGAATCGTGCATCAAGAGAATCAAGATAATCACGCAATTTACGGAATATAATGCTAAGAAGCTAAGTGACGTTCCCCTTACCCCCCCTACTTAATCAAAACATTGTCCCCAACGTGTAAGATGGAAAATAAAAAATGAAAAGGAACTTAGCTTCGGTTAAGGGTGGAACCAAATAAGAATCGGATCGTCGTATAAAACATCGGGCTCATGTAAGTAATACATGAAGAATCTGCGCTAAATAACTCAAACAAACCAAAAAGAAAAGTGGTGACAAGAAACTGTATAATAAAAGTGCGGCAGTAAAAGAGAAATAAAATAACTCCAAAACAAATTAAGCCAACAAAATCATTATATTAATAAATTTTGCTACATTAACTAAGTAGGAAAGGAAAAATAAAAACAAGAAAATGGAAAACAACAATAAAAAAGAAATAAAGACTAATCATCATCGAAAAACCCTCACAGTCATCTCTAGGCTCAAAACCGGGAGGTGGTGCAACTCGAGGCGGCGGCGGTGGAAGAGGAGGCTCTATGACGAGGGCAATCCTAGGTGGCGGGGTAGCAGGCGGAACTCCTAGAAAGTCAATAATCCGATCCATCTTGCGATGAAGACTCGCAATATCTCGCGAGTGCTCCTCAAGCAAGGCTCTCTGAGTCCTCGGTGCTCCAAGCACTGGAGTACGCTCCCTCTCTGCTTTAACCCGTCTCTTTACTTTCGATACTAACTGTGAACTGAGTTGTGGCTCAGGGTCTTCCCACTCATCACTGACGAGCATCTTGACCTCGTCCTCCAAAGCAAACATATCAATCATCGGCCCGTATGGTAGCAGCTCGCGCTCAGAAGTGGCAGCAAGCTCGTGGATACGGCTATGCATCAGAAGACCGATGTTGACTGGAGATCCTTGCTCCAGATAAAACATCAATTCCGCCCTCTTCGTGGTGACAGAGACCGTGTGCTTGGTCCGCAGAAGATGGGCACAAATGAATCTATTAACCATCTTCCGGTCCCAGGATAACTCATTTTCGAGGAAGATGGTGGGGGCTCCCGCAGGGTTGCTCTTCCATTGCACCCCAAAAAACTCAGCTATCATCTCCATCCTCTCGAGATATTCAGTATTTCTTGAGGATGTGTACTCATCCGGGCCCACCGGTGGATTTCTAACCCCAAAATGCGCGTTGATACGCTCGATAGAGAAGTCAACCTTGATACCGTGAACCATAGCATAAGTGGCTCCGGGGTTATACGAAACATAAGCATAAAATTCCCTTACCACCGTGGCGTTGAACCGTGCCGGTGCCTCATCCATGTCCAATATATCTTGTGCTTGTAGCGCATCCGGCAATATCGAACCGCAATCGGCTAAATCTACCCCTCGTTCTCGAGCAACCGGCCTTGCGTTCCAATGGCCTCGGAACGACTCGTAGATAGCTAATGATTGGAACTGCTCAACCCTATCAATCAAAGGGTTGGCATCTCCATACACTGTCTGATAGCCATTGGGACGAACAACTGACCGTTGACGCTTAGGACCCATCCTGAATGAGCATAGAAACTGATGCTGAAGTTTTTTCTAAAAAATTACCCTCGGTGAACCGGAGGAAGGGTTCGGTTTACTAACGTCCTGAAATTTCCGGATTTCTTTCTAGGACTGTGCCTCTGATGATAAAAAAATGAAGAATTTCAGCACTTAACCGTAGAAGCAGCACTACAGAACGGCAACAGGGTTGTTGGATGTGGTGTTTAGTTTGGAAAATGTAAGAAAATGGTTTGGTTATGGTGATGATGTGGTGGTGATATGGTGGTGATGTGGTGGTGATGGTGGCCCTAATTATATGAAGAAGAAGAAATGGGAGAAGTTTGGTGAATGAAAGAGATGCAAATGATAAGAATGATGAGATTGGTGATGAAGGGGTGGTTTAAATAGGAAGAATGGAGTGAATGTGGATGGTTTAAGTAGGATAGTGGGTAGAGAAGTTATTAGGGTGAGGGATTTGAGGAGGTGATTGATGGGATTGAGGTGGAGTTATGGTGGAGTGTGGGAAAGGATGAAAAATTTGAAAAGAGGGTAAAATGGGATGGTTTCTGCTGACTGACCATATCTGGCGCAACGTGTGTCCTCCACGTACTTCTAAAAATTCAGCTTTTCAAACTGACGTTCAGAAATCTGAAAAACCAACCTCGGTAACCCGGAGGTTACCCTCGAGATACCGGGGATATTTTTTCCCAGATTTTTCTGCCTGCCTTCACTGCACACTTGACTCAACCTCTCCGCTCAATTCTAACCTCAAATTGATTAGACCTTTACTCTTTCCATTGCTATTTCCGACTTAAAACCTAACCTTCTTCACTAGAATCCGCAACGAGGTAAAAAAAAACCTTTCCACAACCATCGGTTTCAAGCCTAAGGGTGCGGTAGGATGAAAAAAAGCTCGTCCCTTCATCTGGCTACTTTTATTCAATCCTAAACTACCTAAGGGTTTAAAGAAAATAGTTCTGAGTTTATAGTCGCACCGCTCGACTTTCTTCAGGTCTCCGATCATTCAAGGGTTGGAGCTTTAACTCGCCAAACTTTCGCTCCAGAGGTTTGAACCTTTATAGAACCTTTTTGAGCTCTCTTCCTAGCACACCTTTCTCTCTTAGCTTGCGTACTAGGTCTTCCTCTACGTCGAGATTTAGACTTTAGACTCAAGGACTCCATATTTTCCACTTTTAGCTCAACTCGTTCACTACGCAACACGGATGGACTAGCTTCCGTGAGCATTTTGTCGTGGTCCTTCTCTTCTCTTTCTCTCAGCATTGGTCTCATAAATTCTTGCTCAACGGTTTCTACTACAACCTCTCTATGCTTATGACCCTCGATACTTATAATTTCCACCTTTCCTGAAGCATACGTCATCTTACAGCTTTCCGGCTTATTTTCTAGGGGTTCTAAGATCTTAAAAGATATAGCATCATTATTCAAATTCAAGGTAATCTCCCCATTGTCAAAATCCATAACCGCCCTACTTGTCGCTAAGAAAGGTCTCCCTAATAGAACTGGGGCACTAAGGTCCTCTGGTACATCTATGACCATGAAGTCAATAGGATATATGAACCTCCTACTTTAATTGTACACTTCCTAAGCAGACCAGCAGGCATATCTCTAGTTCTATCAACGAAAGTCATGGTCCTGGTTTGATTCATTACGACCGGAAGCTTGATTTTTTGACAGAGGGAAAAGGGTAGAATGTTGCAACTCGAGCTAGAGTCGCAGAGACCTAATCCTATTGATATATCATTAAAAGAAATCGGGAGTCTGAACGTACCAGGGTCTCCTAAATTCACTACGGTGTCTGAGTCTAGGTAGTCCTCGGGCTCAGAAAACATCGTATCAGGATCCTCTTCAGGATCATCAAAATCATAATCCAAAGACGATATTTCAATTAACTCGAAAGGGAACTCACCTAGATGATATGTGTTATACTCCTTAAGGTTCTCTTCAGGATCTTGCTTGATCGCTTCTTTCTCCTCTCCAACCATTTTTTTATAGCTTTATAATGCTCTCTTGCTTCAGATCCATGGTACATGGAAATCGGTGTGATGTTCAATATTGTTCTAGGCAAATTGTTTGACTTGTTTTGCTCTTTTTCAACTCCGGTTTGATCGAATCTCTGAAGTGTTCTGATCTTCCTGCGAAAAGACAAAATAAAACAAGGAAAAGGTTAGCAACTTCCGCTTCAGTTAGGTGTGATCCCAACTGTTGCGGACCTAATAACTAAAATCAACAGGGAATAACACAGAACAACTGGGGTGTCAGAATTCAATTTTCTAGGTCTCGGTAAACCGGAGATAACCCTCGGTAAACCGGGCCTAAAATTTCTCCTTCTGGCAATTCAACATGTGCAGGTTTGATACAGAATGACTCAAGACTCAAAATAAAATAAAATAAAATAAAAACAACTTCTTAATTATAATTAAAACGTTTATATTTTAAATTGGCCATTGTCCCCGGCAACGGCGTCAAAAAATCTTGATCGGGTGTAAGTCACTAACGTCGATATTACTAGCAAGAATACTAGGTACGTCGTAGTATAGTAAATGCGAGTCAAGGTCGATCCCACAGAGACGATGCAACTATAAGTATAAACGGTTCTAACCTAATTAATAAGCAACATAGAGGCGGTCATTGACCAATAATAACGTAAAAGAAAACAAAGTTGGTATTCCTCTCCTCTCCTCGCCGATCTATGTTTACGACTAATTTTACGGTTTTTATCGAGTTATTTCGTAACATTATCTTCCATGTTTTAGTGATTCTTATAGAAAATTACTCGCCAAAAGGATAAACTGAGCAAATGAGTTTTAAAGATAATAAATTGCAAAAGTGGCTGATTTATGTGTTCTTATCGTTGGTTTTATGTTTATTTGGATGTTGTTACACTTTGCAATATTTTGGATATCTTGTAGATGCATATCTTCGGTCTAAAAGAGGTGTTTAGAGGGTTAGAAGAAGATGCCACAAGTTTTCAACGGAGCAAATTTTCCTAAGTACTTAAATCGCTACATATTTTCGACGGAGATTTGACCCAGCTTAGAGGCATTTTCAGGGGAGGACTACTTCATGAAAACTGTAGATAATTGAAAGAGCTTTCCAACGCACTTTGAATTACGTCAATCGGACTTCTACAACTCAAATGGTGATCAAGTGGCTAATCAATTTGGGTAAGTGGAAAATCCCGAAAACGACTCGTAATACGACGGGCTAATCAAAAAGGCGTTTTCTGAAGAAGAGTCCTTAATGAAAGTTGTAGAGTTTTCTGAGAGATTTTTTATGACATTCGGATCATAATTTTTGGAGGTCTACAACTCAAGATATGAATTTTAGAAGTTTGAGTCCAGAGCTGAACTAGCGTTCACAGCAGCAAATTGATACAGAGCCTTCAGCCGTGCCTCAAACGAGCGTCCGGAGTGCACCGCCTCAGCAACCGACCTATCCATCTATAAATACAGGCCGCATGATAAACCCTAATGGAGCCATTCTATACGCATACACAATTCTAGCCGCACTTTTGATACAGAGAAGCAGCCGCATCAATACCAATTAGAAGATGATTTCTTCCAATCCAATGATCATGATTAACATCATGGTTGTTGGCTAAGCACATTGCGGTGGGACAACGGATGAAACCGATCAACATCAACACCAACTAGAGAGATTTTTGCTACATGTTTAGTGAGTAAAGTTATAATTTTTCATCAATTGGTATTGTTTTTTATCGTTTACGTTTTATTCGAATCGAGAGATCGATGAAACCATCTTTTATGCTTTGAATTTATATGAAAATATTGTTCAAGTTGTGACCTTTTCAATTGATGCGATTGATTATGTTTCAAGAGATTGATCATAGTTAGTTGAGTAGGAGTATTAGAAATAATCTCGTGATCGTGTTTTGCATGTCGTTTTGTTTTATTTGAAAAAGAAAACGAAACCCTAGAATTCGTTTAGAGAAATTTAATCGAATTCGTGATAGATCATTACTAAAAATTATATCTTTAACTTGCCGTCTAGTTGGGGTTGGGTTGATTGATCGGTGGATTCCCGTTGCCTTGCCGTTGTTTTAATTATTTGATAAACCAAATAGTTCGTATCAATCGTTGATTGCTAAGTTTAGTTGTTTTAAGATTATAGTTGTTTTTCACTTGTTTTAAGCATAATTTAGGTTCCCGATTCTTGTTCGATCGTCTTAGTTACTTGTTCATCGTATTTACTTGTTCATCGTAGTTACTTGTTCATTAATTCATAATTAGTATAAATCTTAGTTTTAGTTAATAGTCGTGACATAATCGATAGAATAATTGTTCCTTGATCCGATAAACATTCCACTCCCTTAGGACGACCCGTTAACATCCTATACTACGATCCTTATACTTGGGGTGTTTCGGTTATAAATTGTAAAACTCGTTTTTACCGAACAAGTTTTTGGCGCCGTTGCCGGGGAGTCGGTAACAGTTGTCGGATTCTTCTAGGTGCAATTTTTATTTCGATACTATTTTTTCTAGGTAATAATCTAATTGTTACGTTTTTTTTATTATTATTTTATTTCATTTTATCATAGTTTAGATTTTAGATTTTAGATTTTTCATAAGTTTTTCTGTCTTTTTATTTTTATTTTTATTTTTTTTCATGTTTACCTGTTAATTCTAATTGTCATATTTTAGATTTACTTTAAATTTTAGATTTTATAAATTTGATTTTAATTATCATAGTTTATATTTATTTTATATTATTGTTCACGTTAAATTTTTATTATTTTAGCAACCTTATACGTAGCTTTAGATTTTTATTCTAGCCTTATATTTTTATTTTATTCTTTGTTGTTTAGATTTAGCGTAGATTACTAGATCTTTTAAAATTTTTCTTTCTTTCCTCCTTCTATTCTTTTCTTTATCTGTTTCGATTTTCAGCTTCCAAACGGGCGTCCATACTTTCAGACGCCCGTCTGTTCTAAAAATCTTCTTCTCTCGCATCGTTTAAGCCGATCGGACGAGTGTCGAACTACCAAACGCTCGTCCACCTCTAAACGCCCGTTTATCCCCACCGTCTGTCTTCGAACGCCGCCGATGATCCGAACGAGCGTCCACTTCCGTAATTTCCCCGAACGAGCGTTCACTCATACCGAACGCCGCTTCACTCTCTTCAATTGACACTTCTTTTCTCTTCTCTCTTTCTAAACCCTCTAATTTCCTCTACATTTCGTTCTCATCAACCCTAAGGTTGATTTCTTTCCATTTTGCTCTTCTCGGTTTATGCAAACCAGGAGCAAGAAGGGACCTCTTATCTTTAATCCCGAGCCCGAGCGATCTATTATCGGGAGAAAGCTCTTTCCCAATCCGGACATCATGGCTAACGAAGTCCCGAATGCGGACCCTCAAGCCCGGATGAATCCGATCCTTCAACGGATGCAAGCAATACAAAGAACAACAACGAATCAACAAGTCGGCATAAATAATCGGTTTCAACAATTCCGTCAACCAGTTAAACCAAGACCCCTATGCTCCCTATCTTGACCAAGACTTCCGGAAGGGCATAGACCCATTCGCCCTCCGGAAATGGGGCAAGTTAATTTCGATCCGAAAAATGGAGTGGTAGGACCGGTCCGTAAATAGTTCCTTTCATGGCACCGCCGACAAAGATCCTCATGACTTCTTGTCCACTTTCGTTCAAATCGCGAAGCGAGTGCCACTATCCCGGTGTTGATTCCGAGATTGTCAAGTTAAAACTCTTCCCGTTTGCTCTCAAGGGTGAAGCGAACCGTTGGTTTAAATCTCTAGCCCATCATTCTCTCCGCTCCCGGAATGATGTCAAAAGAGCCTTTGCTCGAAGTTTGTCTCACCGGGGACAATCATGGACATGAAAAGGGAGATAGCCACATTTGAACAACTTGATGGTGAGAGTGTGGGGAAAGCATGGGAGAGATTAAATCGTTGATGAGGAAGTGCCCCAACCATGGATACAAGAGACATGAGCTACTAGAATTATTCTATCGAGTGTTACTCAACCCAATAGAGATTTCCTTGATTCAATCGCCCATGGATCCTTCCTGGGGAGGTGATGATGCTTGCTTACGGGGTAGCCGAAACCATAGCCAAGAATAACATGTGGTCAACTCCAAGGAAGACCAATGTTAATAAGAAAGAATCTCGCGCAAGCAATTCGAGACTAAGGTGTTAGTTGCTCAAATGGAAGCAATTAGCAAGCAACTAGCCACTTTACAAATGCAAGAAGAACAAGGGCGACCGGATGTGAACTACCCGGGAATGCAGCGGGAGATGAAATTACGAGGAAGTGAATTTCAACCGGACCTTCGGAAACTCCAATCGAACCGGAATTATTCTGGATTTCAACGTCCCAATGCACCACCTGGCCCATCCAATTCTAACCCTTCTTTCAACCCAGGTTATCAAAGACCACCTCCTGGGGTGGTTAATCAAGCTCATAATCCCAACTCCCAAAGACCTCAAGGTGGTTGGAATCAAAGCCAACATCAAAATCATACCACCTCATGTGTCCCTCAACATAAGTTTGATGAGCTAGTAGATATGGTGAAGACCTTGTCCACTAGTGTCAAGGCAATAGAGAGACAGGTCGGGCAGATGGCAGACCAGCAAGCAAGCAGACCCCACGGTAAACTTCCAAGTTATACCGAGAGAAATCCAAAAGCAGATATCAATGTTTGCACTGCCATCACACCTCAATGGGAGTATGGAGACCAAGAGTTGAATGAAGTTACCTTGAGAAGTGGTAAGCAGGCGGGACCCGGAAAGGTGTCGGGAAACGAGCAGCCCCTCCTGACGCAATAAGTTCAGGAGGGGGCAATCAGAAATCATATACTGAAGAAACCAACAAAGAGGAGGAGCTTAATGACGACGGTTCTTCGGGGGTGAGGATGACTCGATTCGAGGAAAAGTCGTGGGCTATTCCCCCGACAAAGAGGAGAGAGGAAAAGTTTGTGAGATGGAAGGATAAGGAAGACGAGGCCATAAAAAAGTCGTGGTCGTTCCCCGACAATGATAAAGCCCTTCCTTATCCACCAAAGAGGAAAAAGAATACCCTCAGCCTTGACAGACAATATGACGGAGTGAGGAGGATGCTTAGAGACACCAAAGTGAGTATACCCCTAGCTGAGGTATTGACTGAAATGCCCAAGTGATCTAAGTATCTTAAAGAAGTTTGTGGAAGCAAGAAGAAGCTTCAAGGGATGGCAGAAGAAGTTTTAAGAGAAGAATGTTCCATGGTCTCACAAAAAGTTGCTATTAAGCGAGGTGACCCCGGAAGACCTTCAATCTCCTGTGAGATTGAAGGCCACAAGTTCCAAAGCGTCCTATGTGACTCAGGGGCCGCTATAAATGTGATGCCGTTGAACGTCTGCAAAAAGCTCGGTTTAGATAAAAGAATGCGGGAACGCCCTATTTCTTTGCAGATGGTAGACCGATCTAGCCGTTCAGCAGCCGGTTGTGTTCCTAATGTTCTTCTCTATGTTGAACATTTGGTTTTCCCTACCGACTGGGTTATCTTAGACTACCCACCTGACAAAGAGATGCCTCTAATTCTAGGCCGGACCTTTTTAGACACCTCTGCCGCCCTCATTGATTTCTATAATGGTCAGATTACACTTAGAGTTGATGCTACATCTGTCACCTTCACACGAGGGCAAAGTCCTGAGACACCATTGATTGAGGAATTCTCGTTCGTTGAAGCAATTTATGAGGACGAAGAAGATGCCAACTCTGAAGGAGCAGAAGAGCTAACAGAGATAGGTGTTTTCGAAGTTATAAACATTGAAGATCAAGCGACTCGGACCATCTTCTAGTTCATTACGGGCCGTAGTCTCTCGACGAGTCGTCTTCACGACTTGCTCACACCGAGCATGTCAATGAGAAAGAAACATGGAATTTCCCGGAATGAACGATGATTTAAAAGAGCTCCATCGAATGACTTTAACCCTGGAGAAGAGGAAGCCCTGATGGGTAGTTGGGATGAAGTGGATTTCTGGAGAGAAGCTACTCATTGGGAGGTTGATGATTGGGAACAGCTAGCAGAGGAGCTAGAAGATGAAGAGTTGAGAAAGATGATCAAGCATCAGAAGGAGAAAGTAGGTACTGACAGAAGAATCCCTATGGATGATGTTATCCAGTATCTTTCTGGGGTTATGCCTCGGGAGGATGAGGTGTTCTACTGTCAACCACTTCAAGCCCAAAAGGAAAAAGGTGGCCCTTTAAAATCTAGTATTGAGCAACCACCTACTGACTTGGAGCTTAAACCGCTTCCTCAACACCTTAAGTACATTTTTCTTAAGGATGGTGATAAGTTACCATTGATCATCTCTTCAAAACTCGAGCTCGAGCAAGAAGCACTGCTGATAAAAGTGATTGAAAAGAACATCCTCGCGTTCGGATGGCAAGTGGGTGATATCCGAGGAATCAGCCCCGATGTGTGCATGCATAAAATCCGAACGGAGGAAGGAGCTAAGAAAGTCGACAACCTCGGCGAAGGCCGAATCCGCATATGCGGAGGTTGTCAAGAATGAAGTTATAAAGTGGTTAGACATGGGAATCATCTATGCAATTGCCGATAGTGAGTGGGTTAGCCCCACCCAAGTTGTGCCAAAGAAGGGAGGTATCACCGTTGAAAAGAATGAAAAGGGGGAAGAGATAGCTTTACGCCTTGTGATCGGCTATAGAGTCGCATTGACTATCGCATTGAATGAAGTCACCGCCAAAGACCATTTCCCCTTACCCTTCATTGACCAAATTATTGAAAGACCGAGTGGTCACAAGTATTATTGTTTCCTCGATGGATATTCGGTTACTTCCGGATAGCCATCGACCCTAATGACCAGGAGAAGACTACGTTTACGTGTCCATCGTGCACTTTTGCGTTCCGCAGAATGCCCTTTGGCTTATGCAATGCACCTGCGACTTTTCAAAGGTGTATGCTTGCCATTTTTGATGGACTTGTGGAGAAATGTATGGAAGTCTTCATGGACGACTTCTCAGTCTATGGAGATAGCTTCAATGAGATCTTGGCGAATCTAGATATGGTACTTCAACGCTGTGTTGAAAAGAATTTAGTGCTTAACTGGGAGAAATGCCATTTTCTAGTTGATGAGGGGATCGTTCTGGGACACAAGGTGTCCGGCACTGGTATTCAAGTTGATAAGGCCAAAGTAGAAGCCATTGAGAAAATGTCGTACCCGAAAACTGTCAAAGAGGTACGCGGATTTCTTGGTCATGTTGGCTTCTACAGACGATTTATTAAGGACTTTTCCACCATCGCCAAGCCCCTGTCCAACCTTCTGAAAGATGATGTTGTGTTCTTGTTTGATGAGAAATGCAAGAAAGCTTTCAATTGCTTGAAGGAAAAGCTCATAAGTGCCCCTATCTTAATCGCACCCGATGGACTAAGCCTTTTGAATTATTATGCGATGCCTCTAACTACGCGAGGCGCGGTTTTATGTCAAAGAATTGATAAAAAGTTCGTGGCCCATTTACTATGCGAGCCGCACCTTGAACCCGGCTCAATGCAATTACACTACGACCGAGAAGGAATTCTTAGCCGTCGTTTTTGCTATTGACAAGTTTAGAAGTTACCTTCTAGGGTCTCAAGTTGTCGTTTGGACCGACCATGCAGCCCTACGCTACCTTATGGACAAAGCGTATACAAAACCAAGGTTACTCGGATGGATTCTAATTTTGCAAGAGTTTGACCTTGAGATCAAAGATAAGAAGGGTAGTGATAATGTTGTGGCCGATCATCTTTCTCGTCTAGTAAATGAGGGTGGCGTAAATCACAAGGAAATAGGCATCGACTTCCCGACCGAGCAATTGATGAAGCTTGATACTTGTTGGCCATGGTACGCTGGATTACGTCAACTATTTAGCAAGTGGACATTTAGAGGAAATGACGTATCGGGAGAGGAAGAAGTTCTTTTCTGACCTAAAATATCTCGTGTGGGAGGATCCTTATTTGTTCAGGGTTTGTAAAGATGGGTTGCTTAGAAGGTGTGTTCCGGAACATAAGCAATGGGATATTCTGGAGCAATGTCATAGTGGTCCCACAGGAGGACACTACGGAGCACCCAAGACAGTTGCAAAAATCCTCCAAGCCGGATTCTACTGGCCGACTCTTTTTAAGGACGCAGAAGCCTTTTGCAAAGGTTGCGATAGGTGCCAGAGAATTGGGAGGCAGAGTAATAGGATGGAAATGCCACTTCGACCCATTTTGGAATGCGAAGTCTTCGACGTGTGGGGAATTGATTTCATGGGACCCTTTCCCTCGTCATGTGGTAATAAGTACATTCTCGTCTGTGTAGACTACGTCTCCAAGTGGGTGAGGCAATAGTCACCCAAACTAATGATCACAAAGTTGTGAAGAAATTCTTGCAAAAGAATATCTTCACCGAGATTGGTCGTCTGAGAGCCCTCACTAGTGACGAAGGTACTCATTTTTGCAACGCGCCGCTTGTAAAGTTCTTGAAAAATATGGTGTGAGACATAAAATCGGTACACCGTATCATCCCCAAACAAGTGGCCAAGTCGAGATAAGCAACCAGAGCCTTAAAAGGATTTTAGAAAAGACCGTGAACTCAAATAGATCCAACTGGAGTCTAAAGTTGGATGACGCGCTTTGGGCCTATCGCACCGCGTTTAAGACCCCGATGGGCACGTCACCTTTCCAAATGGTCTATGGCAAAGCTTGCCATCTCCCAGTCGAGCTTGAGCACAGAGCTTACTGGGCTATTAAATTCTTGAATTTCGATAGCCAGCTCTGTGGGGAGAAGAGATTATTGCAATTAAACGAGTTCGATGAATTTAGACTCAGAGCATATGAGAATGCGAAGATCAGTAAGGAAAGAACTAAGATACTCCACGACGCTAAGAACAAGGATCGAGAATTCAAAGTGGGTGATATGGCTTTACTTTATAATACCCGGCTCCATTTGTTTGCCGGTAAGCTCAAATCTAGATGGTCTGGCCCCTTTGAGATTCTTGATGTCCATCCGAGTGGAGCGATCACGTTAAACGGGTATGGTGATCAACCTTTTGTTAGGTGTAGTGCCCGAAAGACAGTTTGTGTAATTGTTTTTAATAATGAATGACAGAATTTATCTCACCTTATTACTTGCTTTGTGCTTGTAAAGTAATACACTCTATCGCAAACCCTAAGTATATACGTATGTAACCACTTAACTCGGTGTATGGATTACACGTGAGGATTGAGTTAGTGGTGATATACTTAAACGTTAGTCCGTGGTGAACTTAATCGAGTTTAGGGTCTCTTGATTAAAACACCAATAATGCGCCCGAACACCTTAGGGTGTGATAGTCTTATCCGGACCGTCGGTAGAGGGTACTACGTGGGGCATTTATATATGATGGCATTCATATAGGACTGGACCGATTTAATCTGTATTTCTCGGTATAATTCCGTAATCGAGGAATCTTATTAAATCATTAGATGATCATATATGGATCAACCTTAATCCTGAGGTGATCACAGGATGCTGCTTGTCCCGGGGTAGTGTTTGATGTGTTAGTTACGGTTCACTTTAATATGTGTTCCAAGCCACTTCTCATTGGCACTATCTCCAGATGAGTGAGTAGTTCTGATTTTCACAGACATGGAATCCATTCCTTCCTGCGGGAAGTAGAGAGACAGTCCCCTTATTTGTTAGCCCTAAGAAAGTGATCGATCCCGGGAGTTCACATTTGACTAATTAGCTACTAGTCAGATATGTGTACTAATTGATCATCAGGGGGTTAATGGTAAATAAGGATAAGATATTCTGAGTCGGGTTCACGGAGACTTCCCACTCAGAATGGACAGTCTATGGAGGGTTAATCCGTATGTAGTGATTATATCAATGGACGCTTATTCGCTCTACATGGGTTGAGTATAAGTATACATCTATAATCGGTAGAGTTCGGTTTCGGGTTTATGGTGGCGTAATCCCGGAATTAATAATTAATGTACTTTCGTTCGATGAATAATTAATTATTGGAGCTACTTGGTTATAGGTCCCGGTCCCCGATGTGCGCTTCGTAATTCGGACTAGTAATCTTGTTACTTGGGTCTCAGAAATAATTAATTGGCTGGGCTAATTAATTGATATGCATGGATATTATTTAGTTGGGCTAAATAATATAATACACATAAAAAACATTTTATGTGGGCTTTTAAACCCTAGGGGTGGCGCCTCATACTTCATTAAATGCAAGATTTGATTTTCTTGTGTGATTAATGATTAATAAAAGATGATTTATTTGTAATTGATTGATTGATTAATCACAATCTTTTATAAATGGAATTATCCTTTATTGTGATTTCTTTTTAATTAATTATTTAATTAATTAGAAACTTGGAGGCCAAGGATTTACTCTCCTATATAAAGAGAGTTCTTCCAAGACATATGTGACTTGAAAATTTCGCCCCATATCACCAAAAAGGAGAGAAAAAAATCAGTTTTCTTGTCTAGGGTTTTTAGAGGAAGAAAAACTTGGAGTTTTTCTTGGTGTTGCATATCAAGGAGGCTTGAGTACCAAGAAGGGTGTCCACCAACCGCCGTTTGGAGAACACATCGGAAGATCAAGGCATCTCTCCCGACATTGGTAACTTAATTTTAACCCCCCCTTGTAGTAGTTTAAGTCCTTTAATTATGTGTTTTGATATATGAATCGTGATCCATCCGCTGCGCGTAGATCTAATTCGTTTAGATCTAAGAACATGCATCCTTCATGTGGTATCAGAGAAAGGTTCCACGATTTATATAGTCATAATCGTAATTAAACGATTTAAAGGAGTGGAATTGCATGTAGGTGATATTTTACTTATTATTATGCATTAATAATTTTTTAAATTGCTATGGTTGAAGAGATGGATTGGGGTTGGCACTGTTTACCCGTTAGATCTATTGTAAACTCATATAAACGATGAAAATTCGTTCATATGAGTATAGGAAATTATGTAATTTATTGTTATTGCAATTTTAATTTCCAGAAAATAGATCTGTACATTAGCTGTTTAGTCTTTTCGTTTTTTCCGTTGTTTGAGCCGTTAAAACGAAGATCCCTCCGCTCAGAATCAATATTGGAAGTTGATGAACAATCCCACAAATTTTGGTGTCGATCAGAGTCCGTTTGGGTTTCCGTTCGTTGCTGCGAAGTGGCTGATGTAACAGAAAAACGCAGGATTCACAGAAACCCTAACTGTGACTTCTTCGATTTTCTGGGAACAATTGGACCGTTCAAATTAAAATCCGACCGGTCATATCGATAATCATGGAGTTTTGGACATGAGATAAAATTTTCAGGACGATCGGGATCCATCTTCATCCCCGATCGATCTCGGGAAGTATATGATGCGCTGCTGTGAGAGTGTGTTTCAGCAGCAAGTTGGGCGGCTTACTGAGGAAGATTGACAAGTCAAAGATCCGATCCGACCGTCCATCTTGAAGTCCGAAGAATGAAGATCAGATCTGGAAAGTTTCATCCCGATCTAAGTTCGTTTGATATGCCGTTCGTCGAAGATTCTTAACAGCTGCAGATCAGGGTTTTAATTTATTTTCGAATAGATTAGTTACGGGGGTGCCAACGGTCCATCTCGGTGTTTATTTTCCGCACTAGTATACATGTGTAGATTGTATGAGTAGAATCGGAAAATTGCCATGACATGCATCATATCATGAATTCCACTCCATATGCATACATGTAGAAATTAATTCGAGAAATTAGTTAGGCATGTATAAAACACACGATTAGTTTTAATTAATTGTTTGATATTAATTAGAAACTAATTAGGGTAAAAACCGAGGAACACGGGTTTTTTCAATCGTCGAGGTTGGGTGATGGATTCTCGGTGAATCCCACTCGCGAAAGCATAAGGAGTAAAATCCCGAAACCTCGTGGTTAAGGTGTTGGATTCTCGGTGAATTCCACCTTACCTAAGACGAGATTACGTTTTTGTTCCGTAGTGTCTACGTGAAAGTTTGATGTTTAAGGATTGGATAATCACGGGCAAACGGTTCGAAAGTGGTTTAACCACGGTTGGGTGGTCAACGAGTAGTTACGGCTCAATCGACTTCACCCTCCACGTGTGGCGTTTGCACGGGGGTCCGGCAATGCGAGCCATCCGAAGAGCCACTACGGCTCAACGGACCTCTCCTAGCCTTGACCCGTCCGACGGCCACATATGTTCTAACGAATAGGTCGGGTGGGCTAGCCCACATAACCGACAACATTCGGGCCTATGATTTATTGTTCCTTAATGTAACATCAAGTCCAAAAACGTGATGAGTAAACCCACCACTTTTTCAAAATATTGAGTGGGAGCGGGAGAGGCGACAGCCGACCCCACGGCCTCTACTGTTGACACAAGCAACGTGAGAGAATGGTGACGCCTCGTGCCGGCTGGGACCGGCCTCCCTAAGGAAGGCCTTCACCGCTATCAAAATTCAAGGCTTGGTCTCCGAAAGGATAGGATTTTGGGTACTCGTCGGGTCACCGACCGACCCTAAGGCGGCACACTCGGGGTCTACCTAAAAATCCGAGACGATGAGGGTCACACTCATAAAGGGTATTTTTGGTAGTACCTTGGCTTTGAAAAAGGAAAGGTGATTGACGATCACAAATGAGATGTTCGATTCTCAATCTGATCTTCAATATTAATTGAAACCTCTTTGACCTACCCTAAGGTGGCACTGAGGCATTAGATTAAATCCTTGGAACGGTAGGATAGACTATAAGTACTTAGTTTATGTTCCTAAAATTTTAGTAGTGTATGATTTGGATTTATTTTCTGTCAATTTTATTTACAACTGTTATATATATCTCTAAGGTGCTAGGCTATGCTAGTGTAAAATTGACTAGTAATGACTTCGTTAAAAAGTAGTAAGTAACTAGAACGTTGTATTTATTAATCTCACATGCGATTAATTTTTCGAAAGAGATATTTCTCTTGAAGCCTTCAAAACTTAAGTGACGTAAATAGGCATGTCACTGTTGTCACTCGTGCAGAACGAGAGACAACCGTAGTTAGTTTGAAAGATGATTGGGACGACAAAATTCTTCTACTGAATTTTAATTGTGTAGTGTCTACACGAGAAATTTTCTAATAGAAAAATTGGAGAATCATAAATTTAAGTGTCGCTAGTTAGACGGTATTTGGAACTGATAAACTAGTGGGAGCTTTTATCTTATGTTTTTCTAATTTATTAGAAAATTAGTCCCACTGGGTAACGCTTTTATTAGACATCCCACAGTTCACGAGTAGTGTCTACTCAATTGAACTGCTAGTTCAAGACTATTTCCTTTTAAGGAAAGTTGAGAATGGGAAAGAATGTCTATAAGTGTTAATCATCTTAACTAAAGTTTTGAGGCTAAACCGAAACATTAGTTAAAGAAAGTATAGGATAAGGAAAAGTGATTTCGGATCACTAACCAATGAATCCTTAGCGACTTTCTTAACCGAGTAACTTGACTCGGTAGCTTAGTTCTTTGGGAGAACAAGGAAGCTGTGCATCAACGATTAATAGAGTAACAACGGGCAGTAATTTCAGCTATAATAGTGGGAGTGATATAAGGAAATGAATTTCGGATTCTATCCTTGAATATCACAGAAAAATTTATTTTTCTGTTTACAGATTCGTTGAAACAAATGGATTCACTTTCATCTCGATATTGCAGTTGCCTTAAACAAAGTGAAGATGACATTTGTAGTATGAATCTGTGACTCGGACTTTTGTTTTGATAAAGACAGAACCACTAAGAAAAGCTGAATAGGTATGTGTAACACGTCTAAAACTATTAAAGGTAAAAGGTTTCCGTATTAAGATAAACGACCCTTCAATATCTATTAATTAGTGCATATATCCTAGAGATAAGACCTGACGACTGGCTAAGGGTGATTCCTATCTCCCAGTCTAGGAACACTATCTCAAAGGAACAATGACTAAGTTTCCTTTCAATCGGGAGAGGGTAATAGATTTGAAGGGGTAACATAGCTTGTTCATCATGACCTTCGGGGTCTAGTGAGAGACACAAGCTAGTGGGAGTTTTTGAGTGGTGACATTTTGTCGATGACTACTCGAAACGCGATTTAGTTTATCAAAAGAATACGAGGAGGATTCTCTCGAATTTTAGCGAGAGAATAGAGTATTCCATGCTCATAAATAGGCTATAGCATAGTCTTGGGACGATGCTCGGCCGCCTCTAGTGGAACGTTTCTCACCGAAAAAGAAACCATAGACTTGCCCTATATAGTTATTGATGTACTACAATACAACGCTAAACTCGATTAAGATAATTGGTTGCAAAATAACGGTTAACATTATTATGTAAACCGAGAAGTCTACTAGAAGATGCTAGTGAATTTATGGATAAGGAGTGAATTCGGTTCACACCACTTCCGTAAATGTAGGCATTTAGCATTTAATGCTTGAAGGTAGGATCGGGGATTTTGCGCATACGTTCGCATTTTGACTGTTCGTGAAATGCCTTAATGAGACGAGTGAAGGTTGGTTATAAGATTCTTGAGATCAGAATATGACAATTCAACTGTCACAAGGCTTCTGATAGAATCTATAAGTAACAGCCGTAAACCTTGGAGTACGGTTACCCAAAGGTAGTTATTATCTGATTTAATCAGACCACGTCCAACATCGGTTGTTGGTGATTACACTGATAAATACTACTAGATCAGAATGTCAATCCACCCAAGACACAGTGGGAGTATGGTTTAACCGTTGACCCATTGTGATTTTGTGGACTTTATAATCTATTTGGGGTGATTGATAACCTATGGCTCGGGTGGGGTCAGTATAGGATTCGATTATAGAGGTTGGTTTGAAAACCTTAACCCCGTGAATGGAGTTTTGGTACTCCGGTTACTGTTTCGACCTCTTGTAGAACAACCCGAGTGTCTCGGGCCCAGTGGGAGCAATTGGATCTACATAGAAAAGAAACGAATGAATAGGAAAGTTTAAACTTTCAGCGCAAAGTTAAGTGGTATAGGGGTGATTCCCTGACAGTAGAGAGTTAACCAGACCTTGAACTCTCTCACCACTCGCCTTGCTAGATTTCGTTAGAAAGCGAGAAAATAGGGGTGATTCCCCGAGACTTTCTTGCCGAACAACGGAATCGAATTCATTCGAATAGAAGGGTTTTAGGCGAGAATGAATAACGGATTCGTTACAAAGCAGAAGATAGGGGTGATTCCCTAATACCTTTTTTGCGAGACTAACGATATCTTAATTTATTCAGAAAGAACCATTGGTAGGAAGCCTACCATGGCTTATATCCTTTGTGGATTTAAGAGAACCTCTCGGTCATTAAAAGTCGCATGTTTTAAAATATGTGGACTTGACCAGAATATTGATAAGTCTTTTGTAGACTGTGTATCAATATTGGTAAAATAGTAGTATTAGTGTTCATGAATGATAACACTGAAACAGTTGGAAACAACATGTGTGTGCTATCTGAAGTCAGAAACTGACACGCTAAGATTCTCTGGATGAGAGAATTGGACTATGTTCTAAGAATCTGATTCGGTCAAATTCACAAGAATGAGTCATTGGCTATCCCATCCGTCTTATTGGTTAAGATGATCATGCATATACGTATGCAACATTCAACGAGAGTAGTCCTACCTTACATCTCAGGAATGATTCTCCAAATCTTCGGATAAAGAGAAAATGGGATAGAGTCTCTCTGGGATAAGGGCAAGTCAAACGAGTCAATTGCGCTTGAATCTTGGATTCAAGCAATAAGTAGCGGTTTAGTACGTCCTCAGGTATCGTTAGAGAACGAGGAATCATATGCTTGTATATTCAGGTGCAAACTTGAATATGGTTGACTACACTGATTCTGACTTGTAGTCAGATTAAGGATGATCATTACGTTGATCTCGGGTTCAGTGTTTACTCATAGTGCTTAGAATTTCCTTTTTGGTCTGGGAGTAATTCCAGGTCTGATAAGCCGATATCACTTCATTGTGAAAACAGTGAAGAAATAGCTTAGAAGGATCTTCTCGACTCCTTTAGAGGTCAAAAGCATATTGAGAGAGAGTACCGCCCGATTAGATGGACCGGCAACGTTTCGTCTCGGGCCGACAACCAAACGATCGTGTACCAAGTCGGTGCTTGGAGGGTACGGCATTGAGGAATATATCCCATCTCGCTTTTAGAGCAAGTGGGAGAGTGTTGTGAATAAGATGAGAAAGGGTGTGCTCTAAAAACAATCGTTGCTTGTCATTTCGTGCAAGTGGGAGATTGTTAGGTGTAGTGCCCGAAAGACAGCTTTGTGTAATTGTTTTTAATAATGAATGACGAATTTATCTCACCTTATTAGTTGCTTTGTGCTTGTAAAGTAATACACTGCGCAAACCCTAAGTATATCCGTATGTAACCACTTAACTCGGTGTATGGATTACACGTGAGGATTGAGTTAGTGGTGATATACTTAAATCGTTAGTCCGTGGTGAACTTAATCGAGTTTAGGGTCTCTTGATTAAAACACCAATAATGCGCCCGAACACCTTAGGGTGTGATAGTCTTATCCGGACTTTGTCGGTAGAGGTACCTACGTGGGGCATTTATATATGATGGCATTCATATAGACTTTGGACCGATTTAATCGTATTTCTCGGTATAATTCCGTAATCGAGGAATCTTATTAAATCATTAGATGATCATATATGGATCAACCTTAATCCCGAGGTGATCACGGGATGCCGCTTGTCCCGGGGTAGTGTTTGATGTGTTAGTTACGGTTCACTTTAATATGTGTTCCAAGCCACTTCTCATTGGCACTATCTCCAGGATGAGTGAGTAGTTCGATTTTCGCGGACATGGAATCCATTCCTTCCCGCGGGAAGTAGAGAGACAGTCCCTTATTTGTTAGCCCTAAGAAAGTGATCGATCCCGGGAGTTCACATTTGACTAATTAGCTACTAGTCGGATATGTGTACTAATTGATCATCGGGGGGTTAATGGTAAATAAGGATAAGATATTCGAGTCGGGTTCACGGAGACTTCCCACTCGTAATGGACGATCTATGGAGGGTTAATCCGTATGTAGTGATTATATCAATGGACGCTTATTCGCTCTACATGGGTTGAGTATAAGTATACATCTATAATCGGTAGAGTTCGGTTTCGGGTTTATGGTGGCGTAATCCCGGAATTAATAATTAATGTACTTTCTGTTCGATGAATAATTAATTATTGGAGCTACTGGTTATAGGTCCATGGTCCCCGATGTGGCTTCTGTAATTCGGACTAGTAATCTTGTTACTTGGGTCTCAGAAATAATTAATTGGCTGGGCTAATTAATTGATATGCATGGATATTATTTAGTTGGGCTAAATAATATAATACACATAAAAAACATTTTATGTGGGCTTTTAAACCCTAGGGGTGGCGCCTCATACTTCATTAAATGCAAGATTTGATTTTCTTGTGTGATTAATGATTAATAAAAGATGATTTATTTGTAATTGATTGATTGATTAATCACAATCTTTTATAAATGGAATTATCCTTTATTGTGATTTCTTTTTAATTAATTATTTAATTAATTAGAAACTTGGAGGCCAAGGATTTACTCTCCTATATAAAGAGAGTTCTTCCAAGACATATGTGACTTGAAAATTTCGCCCCATATCACCAAAAAGGAGAGAAAAAAATCAGTTTTCTTGTCTAGGGTTTTTAGAGGAAGAAAAACTTGGAGTTTTTCTTGGTGTTGCATATCAAGGAGGCTTGAGTACCAAGAAGGGTGTCCACCAACCGCCGTTTGGAGAACACATCGGAAGATCAAGGCATCTCTCCCGACATTGGTAACTTAATTTTAACCCCCCCTTGTAGTAGTTTAAGTCCTTTAATTATGTGTTTTGATATATGAATCGTGATCCATCCGCTGCGCGTAGATCTAATTCGTTTAGATCTAAGAACATGCATCCTTCACCTTTTAAGGTCAATGGTCAAAGACTCAAGAAGTACTTTGGGTAACCTAAGGAAAAGCCTGAAGTACTATACTTTCACAAGAGAAATGACACGGTTGAGTCGTTTATTTGTGAAGAGATTCCACCCGACTTCTTTGGAGTGGATGATGACATTATTACCCCTATCCTTGTAGATCCCTCTCCTGAGCCTGTTAGCATACCTCAGCCGAATCTGAGAAACAAGAACAAGAAGAAAAGAGTCAGTGTTGTCTGGAGAGAAAAATTTCATGATCTTCTCGCGCACTTGACTTGTTGTTGTGGCGAAAACCATTTCCGTTCTAGTCATTCTGATTCTGACGGAGAAGTGGCTAGCCTCAAACCCAAGTGGCCCGATCCAAGTTGACTTGGTTTGCTCTGTCAAGCTAATGACATAAAATAAGCGCTCCTAGGAGGCACCCTAGTATTTTAAGTATTTCTTTTTAGTTAAGCTTTTATTTTATTAGGAATAAAACCTGGGTGTTTTGTGTTGGTTATCCTTGTCCTATTTGTTGGTTGCTTCATTTGCTTATTTTTGTGTGCATACCTGTTTACTCATATACCCCGTCTACCCCGAGATTATTCTGTTATGTCGAGTGTTGCAGATACTTTTGAGCAGGTTTGCAAGCTTTTACTTTTAGTGTCGTCTGTTCTTCATACGAGTGCAGCGGTTTATTCATGCTCCGGCCTGACCACTGCCAACCTACAGCCCGACAACCACTTCATAACCAGCTAAGTATTCTTTTCTTTTATTTGCACATTCTGAGGACATAATGTGATTTAAGTGTGGGGGGGTGCAATTCATGCTTTATTTCGACAATATGAGTAGATATTTGTGATCCTTGATAAATTTTATAATTTTAAAATTTTGGCACTTGGATAATTGTAAATCTTGAGCATGTAATTGGAACAAATGCTTGCTAGTTGTAGTTTCCTGACGATGATTTTATGTGACTTTGTGAGATAATTATAGCATGTTTTTACTGATTTGAGATAGTATTCATTTTACACTCACGAAAGCCTTTGATATTGAAGCAAGAATTTTGAACTCGTATCCTTTCACTATTTTAGTGATTTATCTTAGAGAGATTTGTTCTTAATAGTAACAAGTGAAGTGATACCTAAGTTCGGAACGCGTACTTGTGAATATCCGAAAGTTTGAATGTGATAAGTGAAACGTGATTAAGTCTTTGAAATAGTAATAAATTGTTTACTTGAGGTGTTATGCTCGGTGGTCCGTGTTTACTAGAAAAATAATTTTTACCACCGCCACCGAAATCTCTAAGTAATCACATGATTAAATGGTATGTCGGAAGCTAGTCGATGATTGGAGTGAGGTAGGGTATTATCTCGAAATGTCCTATACCACTATGATGACTAAAAGCTCACGACAGCTTAGAAGAAGCTACCTTATGATTTGAGTAAGGTAGGGTGTTATCACGAAACATCCTATTCTACTATGACGGGTACGAGCTCATTCTAATGCGTATAAAAATTAAATTAAAGACTTGGTTATCGTTAATCTTATACCTAGTATAAACCGAAAGATATCTTGTAGGGATTATCCTACTGAGTGCTCGGGAAGACTTTGTGTGGAGCAATTACTGTCTATACCTAGGATAGTCATTAAATTGTTTGAAAAGATATTTGTCTGAAAGGATTGTGGAGATTGAAAAGGGCTTGTCACACATACACCAAATCTATCTCTATGTTGGTATTATTTGCTATAGTTGTTGTATCTTTTGTTACATGAGTTGGGGATCTATTTGGATTGCATATAAAGTGAGCTAGTTTTGATTGTTTTGTTCGAGAGAACAAAAGTTTAAGTGTGGGGGAGTTGTTTACGACTAATTTTACGGTTTTTATCGAGTTATTTCGTAACATTATCTTCCATGTTTTAGTGATTCTTATAGAAAATTACTCGCCAAAAGGATAAACCGAGCAAATGAGTTTTAAAGATAATAAATTGCAAAAGTGGGCCGATTTATGTGTTTTTATCGTTGGTTTTATGTTTATTTGGATGTTGTTACACTTTGCAATATTTTGGATATCTTGTAGATGCATATCTTCGGTCTAAAAGAGGTGTTTAGAGGGTTAGAAGAAGATGCCACAAGTTTACGAGTTCAACGGAGCAAATTTTCCTAAGTACTTAAATCGTTACATATTTTCGACGGAGATTTGACCCAGCTTAGAGGCATTTTCAGGGGAGGACTACTTCATGAAAACTGTAGATCTTTGAAAGAGCTTTCCAACGCATTTTGAATTACGTCAATCGGACTTCTACAACTCAAATGGTGATCAAGTGGCTAATCAATTTGGGTAAGTGGAAAATCCCGAAAACGACTCGTAATACGACGGGCTAATCAAAAAGGCATTTTCTGAAGAAGAGTCCTTAATGAAAGTTGTAGAGTTTTCCGAGAGCTTTTTTATGACATTCGGATCATAATTTTTGGAGGTCTACAACTCAAGATATGAATTTTAGAAGTTTGAGTCCAGAGCTGAACTAGCGTTCACAAGCAAGAAATTGATACGAGCCTTCAGCCGTGCCTCAAACGAGCGTCCGGAGTGCACCGCCTCAGCAACCGACCTATCCATCTATAAATACAGGCCGCATGATAAACCCTAATGGAGCCATTCTATACGCATACACAATTCTAGCCGCACTTTTGATACAGAGAAGCAGCCGCATCAATACCAATTAGAAGATGATTTCTTCCAATCCAATGATCATGATTAACATCATGGTTGTTGGCTAAGCACATCGCGGTGGGACAACGGATGAAACCGATCAACATCAACACCAACTAGAGAGATTTTTGCTACATGTTTAGTGAGTAAAGTTATAATTTTTCATCAATTGGATATTGTTTTTTTATCGTTTACGTTTTATTCGAATCGAGAGATCGATGAAACCATCTTTTATGCTTTGAATTTATATGAAAATATTGTTCAAGTTGTGACATTTTCAATTGATGCGATTGATTATGTTTCAAGAGATTGATCATAGTTAGTTGAGTAGGAGTATTAGAAATAATCTCGTGATCGTGTTTTGCATGTCGTTTTGTTTTATTTGAAAAAGAAAACGAAACCCTAGAATTCGTTTAGAGAAATTTAATCGAATTCGTGATAGATCATTACTAAAAATTATATCTTTAACTTGCCGTCTAGTTGGGGTTGGGTTGATTGATCGGTGGATTCCCGTTGCCTTGCCGTTGTTTTAATTATTTGATAAACCAAATAGTTCGTATCAATCGTTGATTGCTAAGTTTAGTTGTTTTAAGATTATAGTTGTTTTTCACTTGTTTTAAGCATAATTTAGGTTCCCGATTCTGTTCATCGTCTTAGTTACTTGTTCATCGTATTTACTTGTTCATCGTAGTTACTTGTTCATTAATTCATAATTAGTATAAATCTTAGTTTCAGTTAATAGTCGTGACATAATCGATAGAATAATTGTTCCTTGATCCGATAAACATTCCACTCCCTTAGGATGACCCGTTAACATCCTATACTACGATCCTTATACTTGGGGTGTTTCGGTTATAAATTGTAAAACTCGTTTTTACCGAACAATCTACTAACTTGGATTAGTTAATCGTTACGTTTACTTCCACACATAATTTCCTTAAATTAATCATGAGCTTTCGTTTAATTATCATTATCAGCTATGGGTGCAATTCCTAACCCTATCTACTCCGAAAATGGCAGAAGACAATCTATACGTAAGCTACCCTCCTTAATTGGTCCGTAATAGCCCATACGCATAAAGAACTAGAACTGTCGATATTGAGCGCTAACTCATACCGCTAACCCGCCTGGACAGCTATCGACATTGACCAGCACTTTCCTAGGGTCCATTCAAAACTATTCCCTAATTAACACTTCACTAACAGTCCTTCATGTTAATTTATGAATTACGAATACTAGATTGGCCAGACCTATTACTCATTTAATTATTCCTGCCGATCAATGTAGCTGTAATGTGATGATGCATAAATCATCACGGTTGTTTTAGTGGTGTTTGTGCTGTGGATATCTGGCTTATTTAGGGATGATTAAGTGTATGCTAGCCGGAGATGTGCGGCGGCGATGGGAGGAGGAAGAAAGAGGTAGTGTTTTCGCAGAGCTTTGGCCTGCTTTTGAATTAGAATGTATATATGATTTAGGTTACACAAGACTTCCTTTTATAGGAAGAGAAAACTTAGGAGCTAAGTAAAAGACAGCTGTTGCGAAGCAGCTTAGTCACTAATCTTACTTATGGTGGCGCCCCTAGCAGGGCTTGACGACAGTGACCTTGACTTGACTTTATCGGCGTCGCCGACGATGTAGTCGCGGACCTCCCTCAGGTATGGTGAGTCAGAGGCTATTTCCGGGACTAAATGGTGGCGATATTATTTATATCATCATAGTGAATCCCAGTTTAGGTTTTCTAAAACATGCCTCGGTAAACCGGTATAGACCGCCGGGTTACCGGGGGCGGCTTTTCCTAATTTCTGGATCTACATTGCTCAGTACGATTAAAATAAGTAAATTATGGGGTTGTTAAACATGCAGATTAACTAAAACGTATAAATACGAGCAGATCTACCATATTGAAGACAATAAAGGAACGTTCAAAGCTTCATACCTTCAACAATGAAGATCTAGCTCGATCTACTCAAGATAGAGATGATGGAAGAAGGAAGGAAACCGAAAACAACTCTACAAAGCTTAAGAAAACTTTATTTCATAATAATTGTATAATGTAATTGAAGAATTGATAATGAACTATTAAAACTTATTAGAACTTATCAAAGACTATGTAATACTCAGTATATGCGGCCTTATATATATACAATGACCGACTTAAGACTCTCTAAAATCCTAACCGACTTAGACAATGCGGCAAAATTAATTTCGTGATGAATAAGTCACCGGTTTACCGGGCCTAACCCTCGGGTTACCGGGCTTTCTTTTCCTCTTTTTCTTCAACAGGATTCTTCTTGGACTTAAATTACTCGATCCCAATGCACTTCTTTCGGTCCAGATCCATTCTCCAACGCTCCAGATTCTGTACATCCTATAAAACACGCAAAATGAGACAAAACAGTACCAAATCTTCGGGAAAATAGCATAGATGCAGAATTACGACCTTGGAAACACTCACATAGCATTTAACATATATTCCACATAATAACGAGCCTATTTATCCTCTTTTGAGCAGAATTCGGGATGAATATAGGTATAATTATTAGTACCATTTAAGGCATCATCATCCATAACTTGGCAGCGGTGTCTTCCTCAGCAACTTCTGTGATAACATCATCAGACAAGCACAACATGATGGTTGAATGTGCTTTCTCCTCCAGACTGGCATAATCTGCAAAACTGGCATCCCTTTAATCAGATAAAGGAGTCCACAATCCTTGTTGCTTTAACAAGGCCCGCATCTTGATTTGCCACAAACTGAAATTGTTCCTCCTTGTAAATTTATCAATCTTCACGTTCATTGCTGACATCCTTCTAATTAAATAACAAACCTTTGATCATAGAATCGTAGCACCGGTCACCGGTCTTAGTGAAGATCAACTATGTTCTCCTGCAACTCTTGAATCTTGAACCTGACGCTCCAATACCAGATTGTTATAAACACAGACGAGAAGCTTGCAGTTTAAGAAAGATGAATAACAGATAGCAATGCAAACATAAAGTATGGCGGAATTGATAAAAACACATAAACAAGAAGAACACGGTGATTTAACGTGGTTTCCGGCGTTGTGCCGACTACTCCACGGATAGAAAAGGAGATATTTTATTATGCACAAAATTACAAGGTTTTCACAAGTGTGTGAACAACACTCTTGAAAGAAACACATTGCATTGATTACAACATTGGTATTTATAGGCACAAATCCCAAACCCTAACCGCCAAAGATCTTTGTTACAATTCTCGTAAATACCCCATATATGGACCCCAGCTCCAGTTGTTATCCACTAGACGACACTCAGCTGAAAACTGACTTTTCAGACTTGTGATCAACTACCCAGATGTAGAACTCAGCAATACTCAACAAGACTCAGCAGACCAAAACTTTCTGCTGACTTCAGAAGAAACTCAGTTGCACTTCATCAAACTGGCTTTCATAAATATACTTAATCGAACCGACCATCATTCTCGGTCTCGATATATTATTTATCGCTTAGAAAAGTCACCAAAACTGACAATATCCACTATATATTTACCCACAACATATTTCACAACACTATCAACACCAGTAATGATCTATCATTTCAATGAATATTATAATTTAGTGGGCGTGGTACTACACAAATGTGTAGTGCGCATATCATTTCCCAAAATGATATAAGTTAACCCAAATCGTGTCCACCACACGTTTAGCTAAATTAACCCATGATTTCATACATATTAAGCCATTAAACGCAAAAATTCGGAGTAAATTGACAGAAAATATATCATAAAGTTGATTCACATCTAGAGGGCAAGACAACTGAAATGAAATGAAAAAAATGACATGCTAAACAAACCTTGCTTTTCTGAACCCATGAACGTCGTTCACTAGTCATGACCGGCTCAACAACCACTTGTAATTAATGAAAGGTCCAACAAGCAACAGTAAGATTTTTTGATAAACCACTAAACTAAACACTTTAAACGTCTATAACTAGCATAGTGGAAGTATGGATGTAATATTTCAATTTTCAGAAAATGACAGACGTGTCATTTTGCGAAAATGAAATATTATATTTATTTCTTTTGTGGATGTAAAGTATTATATATATAGATTAATGGGGATTTAATTGGAATTAAAAGTAATTAAGAGGACTTGATGGTAATTAATTGAGGAAGTTTATTTTGGGGGAAAATAAAACTTCCTAGTTAATGGGAAGTTGCCAGAACAGTAATCAGAATCCTTCACGTTCAATTTCTGCGTTTGAGAGCAAAGAAAGAAGGCAAGGGAAGCTCTCCGAAATTCTAAGTGAAACCTTGATCATTTTCAGATACCAGTAGAGCAATAGAATCGTGAGAGCGCAAGGATCGTGTTGATACTAAAAGTTTGGAGTTTTATCAAGGTATGAAAATAGCATTAAATCTGGTTTTCATCATGTTTGATCATGATTGGGTTGAAGAAAGTGTTAGGAAATCTACACGGGAACGTAGCGGAATTCAAAATTTTATTTTTTTTAACCCAACATCGACTTCGTTTAAGCAACAAGCATAAAAGAAGTAGACGCAGAATATACCTTGGATGATCTAAAATAGATCGTCGTTTTATCTACGGTTGTAGTTTCTGCACGAAGCCGCCCAAGTGTTCGCCTCTACCGTTCATCCACATGAACAGCCCCCGGAATCCTATCATTGATTGCTACCAAAAAACTCGGTTGCTAGACCGACATTTTCTCTCTCTCAAAATCTCTCTCTAGAAGCTCTCATATTTTCCAGTAAATTAGAACTCTTCTAATTGTGATGTATAAAGAGCTAGTCAACCCCCTTCTTATATAGAGGGTGGTGCGCCCTATTATAGCTCCCAATTTGATTGGGAAAAGCTTATGATAAATTAAGGAGAAAGAAAATATTTTACTAGTAAAAAAAGGAAAATAGATATTCTAGATTTATCTCATTTAATTTAATATCTCATATTAAAGAAATCCAAGATATTGTCAATATCTAATATTGACAATTTTATCTTATTACAATAAATCAATTTACACATGTGTGTAAATCTATAGTCATTAATATCTAATATTAATATATTATAATATTATTAATTAATTGCACAATCCAAGTGTATCTTAATACACTATTATTGGCGCCACATATATACATATATTGACATCCGGAATATTCTTAGTAATTAATATAAGATGTATTGAAGAATGTTTACGGAAATAATCCCGCTTTATTACGGATAGTCTATGGAGGGTTAGTCCGTATGTAATGATTATATAAATGGACACTTATCGATTCGACGTTTTGAGAATAAGTTATATCTATAATCGATAGAGTTCGGTTTCGGATTTATGGTGGCGTAATTCCGGAATTAATAAGCTGAGTAGAAATATTCTGTTCGATCAACATTTTATTCAATTTATTGTAGCTACTGGTTATAGGTCCATGGTCCCCGGGTTGGCTCCTAACACGCGTGTGTTTTCTCATTTTACGAAACCTCGAGAATAAATTAAATAGTTGGTCTATTTAATGAATATGCAATATTATTTATGGGCATTGTTAATGTCACCACACCCAATATACTCGGGCACCACACCTGTGTAAAATTTGATTTTTTTTGGGTCGAAATAATACATTTCGACTTTGCGGCGGTTGAAATAACACATTTCGACCCCTAAAAAAAGTCGAATTTTGCATAGGTGTGGTGCCCGAGTATATTAGGTGTGATGCCATTAACAATGCCCATTATTTATTTGGTAAATAATATGTAAAATAGAAAATACATTTTCTATTAAAATAATGGCTAAAAGTGGCGCCCCAATGTGGATAAATTGGGAAAAGAAATTTTCCTAGATTATGTCACATGTGTAATTAATTATTTATTTGTTAGATAATTAATGGAAAAGAGATAAGAGATTAATTTTTTGGGTTATTGTCTCTTATCTTATAGCAAATATCTTTTCCTTATGGAAATAGG
The DNA here is from genome assembly GCA_036785695.1 of Gentiana straminea. Classification (NCBI taxonomy): domain Eukaryota; kingdom Viridiplantae; phylum Streptophyta; class Magnoliopsida; order Gentianales; family Gentianaceae; genus Gentiana; species Gentiana straminea. Next base: position 4,933,731 of record JAVUPR010000137.1, on the reverse strand, counting down.
TAATTGTGGTGTGAAAAGATAACTCTCTTGACTAGTTATTTTCCTATATAAAGAGAGTTCCTCCCAACACAATAACATACACAAATTTGCGCCACCATCAAATAAAGAAGAGAAAAATTAGTTTCTCATTCTAGTCATTAAGAGAAGAAAAACTTAGGGTTTTCTTTGGGCCTATTCGAGGAGGTTTTGCGGCGAGGATCGACGTCCACCAGTCGTCGCTAGAAGATACAATCCGAATGGCTGCGGCTTCTCCCCTTTGGTCGACTATTTCTTCCTCTCCGTTTAGGTAAATTCTTAAACATTCTCATAGTTATATTAATTATTTATGCGAATCAAATCGTGATAAAATCGCATGCGAATTTATTCGTAGCTTCCATGGGCATGATCGAGCGTCTCGATCGGTGCTGTGAATCAGATCTGATGATCCAATTATGGATTGGATTCGGGTTTCTGTATATCCAGCATGTGGTATCAGAGATAGGTTGAAGCGATTTTACGATCTTGATTTCATAATTAATTAATAAGGAGTGGAATTGAATAAATATTGCATCTTTTATATGTTTTTTTTTTTATAAATGCGTGGTTGAATGTTTTGGTTGACGAGATGGATTGGGGTTGGTACTTGTTTACCGTTAGATCTATTGTAAAGCCAAATTTTTCTGGGTATAGGAATTTATGTAATTTATTTTGTTTTACTTTAATTTCCTAGTAGCTAAAAAAATTATGGTAGCAGCGGCCGAGTTGTATTTAATTTATTTTAGTAAAAGATCAACAACGTGAAGCAATATTCAGGTGGTCAAGGCGCTAAATCACCAAAGAGAATAGCTCAGTTCGACTCCCCATTCCCCCCAGCCGACGCAAATTATTTTATTACATCAAGAAAAATCAATTTTCAAAGAAAAATGTTGCAACTGAAAGGAATCGAACCCATGACCTGTAAGAAGGAAGAACAACGCCCTGACCAACTCGGCTGGAGCACTTTTTTTTAGAGAATGGAGCAGAAAAATTAATATACTGGGCGGCGGCGGCTGAACATTATAGGCTAGTAATTTTTTGAACCTAGGGTTTATTTATTTAGTTCATAGATTAGATACGGGGGTACCAACGGTCCATCTCAGTGGTTTATTTTTCGCATTTATTTTCTTTTGTGATTATTAATGTGATATAACCAAGCCATGCATCATATTCATGAATTTCACTCCTAGCATATGCATACATGTAGAAAATTAATAATGAAATTAATTAGACATGTATCAACACGATAATTAATTTAGGTTAAAAATAAATTAAATTAATTAAAGGAAACGGAATTTTATCGGGATATAAAATTCACATGATAATCTTAATTTGGGATTAAGAATCCTTCGGGGTTTTGTGTTTTTGTAGTGTATACATAAATTAGAATTTTGATAATCAAAAATTGGAAAATCATGAAAAAAATGGACAACAACTAGACGGTATTTGGAACCGATAAGTTAGTGATTGTTTTTCTTGATTTATTGTTTTTCGATATATTGAAAAAATTCTATCATGATAAAATTAGGACTTCAAATTTCTTTGATGAATTTTAATTGTGTAGTGTCTACGTGAGAAATTTCTAAATATTCGAAGAATTGGAAAATCATGAATAAGTGTCACTAGTTAGACGGTATTTGGAACCGATAAACTAGTGGGAGCTTTAAATTTCATGTTTTATTGTTTTTCAAATTATTGGGAAAATCATATAGTCCTAATATATTAGGATTATAAAATTCTTGGTAAATTTTAAATGTGTAGTGTCTACACAAGGAATTTTAATAAATCCATGAAATCGGAAAAATCGTGAATATAGTGACACTAGTTAGACGGTATTTGGAACCGATGAACTAGTGGGAGAATTAACATTAAATATTCATGATTTAATGGAACTATTTTAAAATAACGATTGGGAGCAGGGAAGGTGACAACTGACCCCACGGCCTCTACTGTTGACACAAGCAAGTGAGAGAATGGTGACGCATCGTGCCGCTTTGTTTTTGGCCCCCTAAGGATGGCCTTCACCACTATCAAAATGCATGGTTTGGTCTCTGAAAGGATAGGATTTTTGGTACTCATCGAGTCACTGACCCTAAGGCGGCATACTCGGGGCGTACTTTGAGATCTGAAACAAGTTGTCACACTCACGAGAATATTGTTGGAAATATCCTGGCTGAAAAAGGAAGGTAATCAACAATTAAATAGGAGATGTTCGATTCTCAATGGTTTAATTGTTGAGAGAGATTCTCTCATTTTAATCGTCACCTCTTTGACCTACCCTAAGGCGGCACTATAGGTGTGAGATTAAATCTTTGGAATGGTAGGATAAACTGCATGCATGACATCACGTTTATAATTCCTAAAATTTATTATTTGTTGTGGTGTATGATTTGATTTATTCTGTCATAATTTATTTTTACAACTACATATCATCTCAAGATGACTAGACTGCTTATATAATTAAAATTGACTGATGATGACTTCGTAAAAGTGAATAAGTAACAAGAACGTTAAACTCATAAATCAAGAATGCAATTAATTTTTCCGGTGGAGGATTTCCCTCTTAAGCCTTCAAACTTAAGTGACATTCATGAGTATGTCACTACTGTCACTTGTGTTGAACGAGAGACAAAACAAAATTAGTTCAAAGATGACGAGAATGATTTGGTATCAATCTCATTAGACATCTCACAGTTCACGAGTAGTGTCTACTCAAATGAACTGCTAGTTCACGGCCATTTCCTTTAAAAAAGCCGATAATGGGAAGGTAAATGTCTACAAGTGTAAGTCATCTAAACTAAATAAGTTAAAGGCTGAACCGAATTATTAATAAAAGAAAGTTTAGATAAGGAAAGTGATTTTGGATTACTAACCTATGAATCCTTAGAGACTTTCCTGATCGGGTAATTGACTCAAAAGCTAAAGTTCTTTTGCAAGAACAAGGTAGCTGGGCATTCATGATAAAAGAGTAGACAACGGGAAGTTATTTCAGCTAAGATAGTGGGAGTGATATAAGGAAACAAATTTCGGATTTTAATCCTTGAATATCAAAATTTTATTTCTGTTTTTCGGATTTGTTGGAACGAATGGATTCACTATCAAATCGATAATATAGTTGCCTCAAAGAAAGTGAATATGACATTTGTATACGATTCTGAGACTCAAACTTTTGTCTGATAAAGTCAAAACCACTAAATAATGACCTTGAAAATGTATATGTAACACATCAAGGAGCTATTAAGACAAATGGTTTTCGTATTTAGATAAACAATTTTTCAACATCTATTAATTAGGCATATATCCTAAAGATAAGATCCGAAAAAGGGTGATTCTATCTCCCGCCTAACCATATCTCTAAGGAAAAATGACTAAGTTACCTTTCAATTAGGAAAAGGTAATAGAGCTGAAGAAGTATCACAACTTGTTCATATTGACCTTCGGGGTCTTATGAAGGATACAATCTAGTGGGAGCTTTTTGAGTAATAGACATTTTGTCTAATGACTACTCGAAACGCCGATTAGCTTATCCAAATATTTGGAGGAATATCTCATATTACCAGAGAAACAAGTATTCCATGCTCGGGTATAGGCTATAGCATAGTGTTTAGCACTAATGCTTGGCCTACCTCCGAGTGAAACGATTTCACTGAAAGGATAAACCATGGATTTCCTTATATAGTTATTAATATGCTATAATACACTGCTTAACTCCATTAAGATATTAGTTGCCAAATAACGGTTTACATTATTGTGTAATACCATGAAGTCTACCTAGAAGATGCTTATGAATTTGTGGATAAAGAGTGAAGTACATTTACTCCACTCCCGCAAATAGAGGCATTTAGCACTAGTTCGCTTGAAGGTAGACCGGAGATTTTGCATACACGAGCGGATATTTTTTTATTCGTGAAATATCTTAATGCAATGAGTAAAGGTTGGTTATAAGATTCTTAAGATCGGATAATGACGGTTGAACTCTCACAGCCTTTCTAAAAGAATGTTCAAAATAACAACCTTGGACCTTGAAGTAATATTACTCAAGGAGTTACTATCTGATTTAATCGGACCACATCCAACATTGTTGGGGATTACACTAATAAAATACTACTGAACCATATCAGAATGTCAATCCACCCAAATACAGTGGGACTATGGTTTATCCATTGACTCATTGTGATTATGTAGACTTTACACTCAGCTGGGGGTGATTGATAACCTATGGCCTTCTGGAAGGGCTGTATAGGATTCTGACAATAGGAGGTTGGTTTAAAGCCATACTCATGTAAATGGAGTTTTGGTACTCCAGTTCTGTTCATACTCTTGTAGAACCACCTGAGTGTCTCAGGCCCACTGAGAGCAGTTGGATCTGTGTGAACAAAAGTCGAATGAATGAGAAAGTTTAACTTTCAAGAAAAAGCCAAGTGGTCTAGGGGTAATTCCCTGAGAAGTCGATAGTTCAATCGGGGTGATGCCCGGAACTCTCTCGCCATTCAGCCTTGCTTGACTTCATGGAAAGCAGAAAGATTACTAGGGGTGATGCCCTGAAACTTTCTTACCGTACAATGGAGTTTGAATTCATTCGAGACAGAGAAGGGTTTTAGCTTAAAGCCAATGGCAGATTGACTGCCTATGCTTATATCCATCGGTGGATTAATTAGGTCATTAAAAGCCACATTTTTAAAATATGTGGGCTTGACCAGAATATTGATGAGTCTTTTGTAGACCAGAGAATCAATAATGGTAAAGAGTAGACGTTAGTGTTAATAAAAGATGACACTTCAACCTTTGTAAGCAACATGGGTGTGTTATCTGAAGTCAAGAACTGACGAGCCAAATCTTATCTGAATCAGAGAACCGGACTATATTCTTAGAATTTGATTCGGTCGAATTCATGAGAACAAGTTGTGGTAGTATCCCACCCATCTTATTGTTTAAGATAATAATGCATTTTCGTATGCAATGTGAGAGGTTTCATACCCAACTCCTTACGATATAATTCTCTTAGTCTTTGAATATAGAGAAAATGGGATAGATTCTCTTTTGGATAGAGAAAGTCAGATTATTAAAAGTCAATTAAAGTCAAATCATGGATTCGAGCAATGGATAGCATTATAGTGCATCCTCAAGTACATTTAAAGAACGAGGAGTTGTATGCTTGAGTGTTTTTTTTTTTTTTTTTGTAAAACCCAGAAATAGTATTAATGAAAGCTAAAGTTTTACAAAAGAGCCACCTCCTGGCAAATCTCCAAAAGAAAATAGCGTCGTCAATACATGTTCACCATCTCCTTAAAACCTTAGTCCGGAAAACCCGTGTGGGAAAAGCCGGGTTCTAAGGAAAGAGTGTGGTCCCACATGCATTGGAAGAAAACTAAAGCAATGTAAAAACAGAGACTACCCTAGATACATCAAGCCAAGGACTGAAAAGGGACAAAACCATATAACTAGAGTAGGAAAACTAATGCAGAAAAGCTCTTCATAAGTTGTGGATGAACAGCATCACCAAAGATTCCAAGCTATTGGTCCAACTCCAGAAATGTGCAGTTGCTGAATTGATACTACCATATAGAATTAATGGCCAGCATCAATTTGTACACGAAAAAATTGTAGTCCAGCTGAAAAGTAATGAAATGATACAACCTGTTTGCACCATTCATCCATAAAATGAAGGGTGCCTCCCAGGGTAACTCCAGATTTTCCTGTGATTACTCCAATGAAGTGCCCTGTTGAAGGAGATGATGCAGCAAGAACTGATTGGCATCAAGTTGTAGTGTAGAGTCCTACATATAAACATGTTGGCCAACATCAAACTGCACACAAAAGTTATAGTCCAGAAAAGATAAATGATAAAATACAACCTGTTTGCACCCTTCATCAAGATGAAGGGTGCATCCCAGGGGTAATAGCCATGTGTAAAATTCATCGTTTGACTCTGATAGCAGGGATCTGAAGGGTATCTTGCTTAATAAAAAATCCCAGCTCACCAGAGATTTGAGTACCATCCAGCTGTTTGGAGACTTGAGTATTGCTAGCACACTTTGCCAGATAATCAGCAGGTCCATTAGCCTTTCTATAGATGTGTTTGAGAGTGAAATGGTGCTTCTAAATCAGGTCCTGAATTTGCAGAATGTCAGTCATGTATTTCCAAGGCCTATGTCTTTTACCATAAACAATGTCCACCAAATTTTGTGAATCAGATTCAAGGATAACTTGTCTGAGATTGAGGCTAATACAATGGTTGACCTCAGCAAGAAGAGCCTTGATTTCATCTTGCATATTAGTCATAACTCCATAAGCTTCCTGAGCAGCAATAATAATAGTGCCATTGGCATCTCTAATAATGTAACCACCCCCTGCTAAAGCAGGATTTCCAAAAGCTGAGCCATCAGAGTTCATTTTGTAGTAATGCTCAGTAGGGAAATCACATTTGACAGAGATATATGAGGGGGTTTTCTTGGCAGCAAAATGAGAGATGATCCCATAAGTGACCAAAATATCATCCTCATCATTTCGTCTAACTAAGTTTAGATCCTGACTAATTGCTTTGAGAGTGTTGAAAACAGCTTGTATAATAAAAGTAGGGTTGTTCTTACGATTTTCATAAAAAACTTTGTTTCTGGACTTCCAGATCTCCCAGCAGATAGCCAAAGGAACCATAGGTAGAACCTTTTTAAGGGCACCATAGAAGTGAGGGTCACCCCAATTATGAAGACAACTTTGAAAAGTAGCATTGTGATAGCCCCATTGCAGAATGCTTTCAAAGAAACCCCAGATTATTCTAGCATGACTACAGTCCCAGAAGAAATGGTCTATTGTTTCTTCCAGATCACAAAACATGCATTTGAAAAGGCCATTTATACCAAAGTTGTATGCTTGAGTATTCGGGTGCAAACCTGAGTATTGTTGACTACACTGATTCTGTTCTTTGTCGGATTAAGGATGATCGTGAATCGATCTCAGGCTCGGTGTTTACTCATAGTGATGGAGCTATAGACTGGAGCAATCCAGCACTGCCAATCCGACTTTGTAAGTTGAATACATAGCAGCTTCTGGAGCAGCTAGAATGGCAGTATAGCTTGAAAGGTTCATTGCTGATCTGGGAGTAATTCCACTTCTGGGTAAGTCGATATCACTTCGCTGTGAAAACAGTGGAGAGGTAGCTTATGCAAAGGATCTTCGCAATCGCAAGAGGTCAAAGGCATATTGAGAGAGAGTACCACCTGATCAGACAGACCGTGCAAAGAGGCGACGTTTTGTGACTAAAGATCGCCTCGAAACCGACAACCTGCTGATCGGTTTTACCAAGTCGTGTGGCATCTAATGTCATTGATAAGCGCTTGGCGGGTATACAATTGGGAGATATGTCTCGTCTGCTTTAGAGCAATTGGGAGATTGTTGTGCATAGATAGAATAAGGGTGTGGTGCTCTAAAAACAATTGTTGCTTGCCTTTACAGGCAAGTGGGAGATTGTTGGATGTAGTGCCCGAAGGACAATTGTTGCTTGTCTATACGGGCAAGTGGGAAATTGCTGGAAGTAGCACCCGAAAGACAATTATGTAATTGTTTTTATTTAATAAATGACAAATTTTATTTCATCTTATTATTTGTTTTGTGCTTATATTTAATACACTACTGAAAATCCCAAGTCGTATCATATGTAGCCATATAACTTAGTGTGTGTCACACATGAGGATTATGTTTATAGTGATACACTTGAACTGTTAGTCCGTGGTGAACTTAATCAAAGTATGGGGTCTATTGATTAAACCACCATTTGTGCTCCCAGAACACTTTATGGTGTGACAGTCTTATCCGGACCATCGATATTGGTTATCTAAGTGGGGCATTTATATATAATGTAGTCATATAGGACTGGACCGATTTAATATGCATTTCTCATATAATTTCGTGATTGAGAAATCTCACTAAATCACAAGATGATCATATATGGATTAACCTTAATCCTGAAATGATTGCATACTCCTACCAGGATAGGGTTTGATGTGTTCGTTAAGGATCGCTAAGAGGCGCGGTCCGAATCACTTTCACGTTGGCGCTATTCTGGAATGAGTGAGAGGTGTGTGTCTCACAGAAATGGAATTCATTCTTTCCTGCGGGAAGTAGAAAGACAATCCCTGTTGGGAGGATTTTGCATCATAAAAAACAAAAGAAAATTTATAAACCTATACTTAACATGCAAACTAAATCCTAACCGACCAAATATCGGGTAGTTGATAGCATAGTAGGGTAAGTACAGGGTCGATCCACAGGGAATTGGGATGTTGAATCTAATCTAATTAATTCCTACCAATTGTTACTCATAATACGAAAGGAAAAAAAACATAAAAGCGTAAAGAACAATGAAACTAAATCTAACTTAGGAAACAAAATAAAACAATCTAACCTAAAGACATGGGGTCAAACATTGAACAAACCTAGTGATCTCAATTCTAGTTATCTCATGATTTCAAGTCAATTTGTGGTTTCACCCTTTTCACGAGACACAAATCCCTAATCTCTTAGTGAACTTATCTCTCAAGCTATGAACTCCTACTTCCGTAGCAACTTCAATTATCTATCTCTCATCTTTCGAGTGTTGAGATCGATTTACCAAACAAAACGACGGGTGTAGATTCAAGTTACTCTCGTATAATCGAATCTAACAACCTAGGAATCTAACCAATTAATTTGTCACATAATCAACGGCTAAAAACCCTATCTTTCTATGGTGATCTAAGGTTTATGCAACTTCCGTATTATAAACATCAATAGAAAACAAATCTTTCAATCTATTCTCATGGCATCATAAACACATAGAAAAGATACAAAACGAAATCAAATCATGAAGAGAAATCGGAATTGAATTAATCGAAGAGAACTCACATAGTTTAATACAAGGATTGATCCAAGAACGGAAAAGAAAGCATCTAAACTACTCCTAATCTAACCTCGGTTCACCCCGAGCACAAGGCTCGGGTGACCGGCCTTCAAACTCTCAAGATGCGAGCTTGCGGCCTCTCTTTTGATGTGAAGAAATTTTCGAATGAATTTAGGGTTTGGGCTGCTTGTGCTTTAAATAGAAAATCGAGGCGGTTGCTACGGTAACCTAAGTCGGTTTCAAAAAAACGGCGGTGGACGCCCGTCCGTCAAATTGGACGCCCGTCCGAAATTCTTGGACGGAGATCGGACGGGCGTCCACCGCCGTTTTTGCCGAAACCGACTTAGGTTACCGTAGCAACCGCCTCGCTTTTCTATTTAAAGCACAAGCGGCCAAACCCTAAATTCATTCGAAAATTTCTTCACATCAAAAGAGAGGCCGCAGCCGCATCTTGAGAGTTTGAAGGCCGGTCACCCGAGCCTTGTGCTCGGGTGAACCGAGGTTAGATTAGAGTAGTTTAGATGCTTTTCTTTTCCGTTCTTGGATCAATCCTTGTATGAAACTATGTGAGTTCTCTTCGATTAATTCAATTCCAGCTTTCTCTTCATGATTTGATTTCGTTTTGTATCTTTTCTATGTGTTTATGATGCCATGAGAATAGATTGAAAGATCTGTTTTCTATTGATGTTTATAATACGGAAGTTGCATAAACCTTAGATCATCATAGAAAGATAGGGTTTTTAGCCGTTGATTATGTGACAAATTAATTGGTTAGATTCCTAGGTTGTTAGATTCGATTATACGAGAGTAACTTGAATCTACACCCGTCGTTTTGTTTGGTAAATCGGCCTCAACACTCGAAAGATGAGAGATAGATAATTGAAGTTGCTACGGAAGTAGGAGTTCATAGCTTGAGAGATAAGTTCACTAAGAGATTAGGGATTTGTGTCTCGTGAAAAGGGTGAAACCACAAATTGACTTAAAATCATGAGATAACTAGAATTGAGATCACTAGGTTTGTTCAATGTTTGACCCCATGTCTTTAGGTTAGATTGTTTTATTTTGTTTCCTAAGTTAGATTTAGTTTCATTGTTCTTTACGCTTTTATGTTTTTTTTTCCTTTCGTATTATGAGTAACAATTGGTAGGAATTAATTAGATTAGATTCAACATCCCAATTCCCTGTGGATCGACCCTACTATGCTATCACTACCCGATATTTGGTCGGTTAGGAGTTAGTTTGCATGTTAAGTATAGGTTTATAAATTTTCTTTTGTTTTTTATGATGCAAAATCCTCCCAACAAAAGTGGCGCCGTTGCCGGGGAATAGGTGTCATGTTGAATCTGATCTTGTTATTTCTTGATTTTGTTACGTTTATTTTTCGTTTTAATAAAAGTAGCGTTTACCAAATCGAGAGTTTTTATTTTGCCGTGTTTCGATGACCATAAGGTTAAGAATGTGCAAAAGTTTTTTACTCGATTTGTGAAACGTGAAGTGTATCTAGTCTAACCCTCTGTGCTTTAATTTGATGTGGCTGCTCTGTGATATTTGATGTATGATCTTTTAAGAAATTAGGGTTTGCTGTGTTTCCTGCGTTTTCTATGCAAATTCGATGTTGGACGAGCGTTCAAGGTAAGTGAACGCCCGTCCAGGTCATAATACGCAGGTGAACGCACGTCCGGTTTGTAGGACGTTCGTCTGTCCCAAAACGTATCAATTCTGCTCTGATTTCAAGAATCAGACGGGCGTCTGACTCACTGAACGCCCGTCCGACCTGTTTTTATTGCAAACGAGCGTCTGAACTATTGAACGCTCGTCCGGCAGTCCAGGTTCCAGAATTCCTCTTATTTGATTTTTAATGCTTTATTTAACGTGGTTACTTTAATACGAGCTTCTGTGGCTAATTTCTTTTACGTAGATGTTCTGAACTTGCATATTCACATCTTTCCATCTACGAATCCATGTTAAATAATTGATTAATTTTTTTTTTTTATATACTTGATTCATCTATGCAAGTTATAGTCACTGTCGGTTCTCGTACGCTATAACTGTTCTTATAGTTAATTAGTAGCTAATGTCGGTTCCCGTATGCTACATACCGCTGTGATGAATCTTTTAAGCTTTGAGACTTATGTGCTTCCTTGTTGTTTAGTATAGCTAACTGTTGGTTTTCCATAATGCTATCACTTTTGACGAGTCTTAAGGCGCGTCTACACTGCATGTAATGAACAGTACTGTCGTTTATCGTAACCTGTCATTATTTGGTAGACGTTTATTTTATACATGTCATGTTGCTAATGAGTGGGCTAGTTTTCTTTCTTTTATTTTCTTTTATTTTTGCATATCACATAGATGCATATCATTTAGTGCATGTCATCTAGTTGCATTGTTTTTCTATTTTTTCTTTTATTTTTCTTGAGCGTAGTTAACTGTCGATTTCCGTAATACTACCTCGTTTTCTTTATTTTTAGTTTCTGCATAGGCCGTAGTCACTGTAGGGTTGTCCTCTCAACTCGCTCGGCCCGAGCTCGTCGAATTTATTTTTATTTATTTTATTTTTAGGATTGCATATCATGTAGGCTGCATTGTAGTATATTTTCATGTAGTTGCACCTAGCCTACTATTTTGTAATGTTCCATGTATATGTTCCATCTTTCTATGAGCTTAATCTGAAAAATTCTCTATGATTTCTTTTCCATGTGTTTTACATGTATAATCCTTTTCCCCGTAGACTCTTTTTGCACTGATCAAGTATGCAGGACATCTTTTTGATAGCGATTGTGCACTGTAACGACGATATCAGTTTTCCTGTGATGCTCCACAGTCTACTGATCTATTCAAGCTTCCTTGGATCTGTGATGCTCCACATTTCCAAGGGTACAAGCAGTTTTGGTTCTTCATGCGGGTCTTTCCAGAATTGCTAAGCTTTGGGAAATACAATCAGCTAAGTCCCTAAATTATTATTTCTGTACAACTTGAGGACAAGTTTCAATCTAAGTGTGGGGGAGGGGATAGATGATTTATGTATCTACTTTCGTTTGCTCATATTTTTAGTATTTCTATGAAAAGTGCTTAATTTTCAAATTTTTTGTTATATCCCGAGTAGACAAAGGCATATCTTTGCTTGAGTTTATATCATTTTTGCTATATTCTGTATATTTAGTAATTTTAGTTGTTTCACCCGACACTCTTTTTCACATGCCATAGTAAATGATGAGCTAAATGTTGAAAGCCTACCCCATTTTAGTTGGAGATTTTTGATGATTATAGCATGTTTCTTTGCTTATGTACAATTCTTGAAAAGTTTAGTAGTTTGTATTTAGAGTTAAAGTATGACATACTGTGAATATCTAGATGTTTGAATGTGATAAGCGAAACGTGATTAAGTCTTTGCAATAGTAATAAATTGTTTACTTGAGGTGTTATGCTCGGTGGTCCGTGCTACTAGAAAATAATCTTTTCCACCGCCACGAAAATCTCTAAGTAAACATAATTGTAATTGTGTGTGTCGGAAGTGGTTTATGATTTGGGTGAGGTAGGGTGTACCTCGTATGTCCTATTCCACTATGATGACCAAAAGCTCACGACGCCGCTTTATAGTCGCCTTATGATTGGAGTAAGGTAGGGGATTATCTTGAAATGTCCTATTCTCGCTATGAGGGCAAAAGCTTATTCGATGTGTGTTAGAAAAGTGTGAAAAAAGTGAAAATATTGAAATATATTATTATGAATAAGTAAGGACTTAGTTATCGTTAATCTTATACCCGGTATAAACCGAAGGATATGTTGTAGGGATTATCCTCTGCGTCTGTCAGAAATATTTTAGATATTCTCTACTATTTCTTTTTGGGATATGTATGTTTTGTAAAGTGTCTGTTATAATTTTTGAATATTTCTAACTTAGATGGGAAACCGGGCTAGTTTTGGTTTGAATAACTTTCAAATTGTGGAACTTAGTGGAAGTTTATTATGGCTATGCACATACTACACGGGTGAACTTCTAAGTTATTGAATATACTTTATATTTGTATGGATGTTTATTTGTCTCGAGCTTGATCTTTGTTTTGTTTTGCTCGAGGACGAGCAAAAAGATAAGTGTGGGGTGTTGTTAAGGGCTAAATTGTAGTATTTATACATATATTTTATATATCAATTTTCTCCCATATATGTATGATTTTCATAGAAATCGAGCTTATAATTGATTAATTGAGTAAATGAGGTTTTTAATGGTTAAATATGAAAACGTATCAATTTTAGTCTTTATTTGATGGTTTTATGTTATTTTGGAAATATGTTGCACTTTGGTATGTTTTGATCCTCTTGTAGATACACATTGATGGTGGAAAAGGTGATCCTAAAGAGCTAAATTCGTGATTAGAAAGGATCAATCAAAGTTATGAAAGATTGGAAGAGATAAGGAAAGAGATCAATCAAGATAAAGATGGAATTATCAATTTAATCGTTATTGGACGAGCATCCAAGATTATTAAATCTGGACGCTCGTTCAATAATCTTGGATGCTCGTCCAATAACGATTAAATTGATAATTCCATCTTTATCTTGATTGATCTCTTTCCTTATCTCTTCCAATCTTTCATAACTTTGATTGATCCTTTCAAATCACGAATTTAGCTCTTTAGGATCACATTTTCCACCATCAATGTGTATCTACAAGAGGATCAAAACATACCAAAGTGCAACATATTTCCAAAATAACATAAAACCATCAAATAAAGACTAAAATTGATACGTTTTCATATTTAACCATTAAAAACCTCATTTACTCAATTAATCAATTATAAGCTCGATTTCTATGAAAATCATACATATATGGGAGAAAATTGATATATAAAATATATGTATAAATACTACAATTTAGCCCTTAACAATCCCCTTATTTGTTAATCCTATAAACTGATCGATCCGCGGAGTTCGTATTGGTTATGAACTAATTGATCACTAGTGGGTAAATAAGGATAAGATGTATTGAAGAAGGTTTACGGAAATAATCCCGCTTCATTACGGATAGTCTATGGAGTTAGTCTGTATGTAATGATTATATCAATGGACACTTATCGACTCGACGTTTTGAGAATAAGTTATATCTATAATCGATAGAGTTCAGTTTCGGATTTATGGTGACGTAATTCCGGAATTAATAAGCTGAGTAGAATATTATGTTCGATGAATATGTTATTCAATTTATTGTAGCTACTGGTTATAGGTTCATGGTCCCCGGGTTGGCTCCTAACACGCGAGTGTTTTCTCGGTTTATGGAACCTCGAGAATAAATTAAATAGTTGATCTATTTAATAAATATGCAATATTATTTATTTGGTAAATAATATGTAAAATAGAAAAGACATTTTCTATTAAAATAATGGCTTAAAAGTGGCGCCCCAATGTGGATAAATTAGGAAAAGAAATTTTCCTAGATTATGTCACATGCGTAATTAATTATTTATTTGTTAGATAATTAATGAAAAAGAGATAAGAGATTGATATTTTGGGAATTATCTTTTATCTTGTGGGAAATGACATTTTCTTTTGGGAATAGGTAATTGTGATGTGAAAAGTATAACTCTTTTGACTAGTTATTTTCCTATATAAAGAGAGTTCCTTCCAACACAATAACATACACAAATTTGCGCCACCATCAAATAAAAGAAGAGAAAAATTAGTTTCTCGTTCTAGTCATTTAAGAGAAGAAAAACTTAGGGTTTTTTTAGTCATATTCAAGGAGGTTTTGCGGCGAGGATCGACGTCCACCAGTCGTCGCTAGGAGATACATTCCGGAAGGCTGCGGTTTATCCCATTTGGTCGACTATTTCTTCCTGTCCGTTTAGGTAAACTCTTCAACCTTCTCATAGTTATGTTAATTATTTATGCGAATCAAATCGTGGTAAAATCGCATGCGAATTTTATTCGTAGCTTCCGATGTGCATGATCGAGTGTCTCGATCGATGCTGTGAATCAGATCTGACGATCCAATTATAGATCGGATCCGGATTCGGGTTTCTATATATCCGGCAAAGATCTTGGAATTTTGTTTTAAACAGCATGCTAGATTGATAATATACCCAACATTTATAACTGATGTAGCATATCCAAGCTAATTAATAGTATTTTTATTATGCTTTGTTTAGTTAATAGCCATGTAGGCTTTGATTTAATTGTTAGTTGCGTAATTGGGCTTTTTATAGTATAAATAGCGTAAGTCCCCTTAGAAATCATTTTGGAATATATCTCATTTTATGAATGAAATCTTGATGCTTGGATTAGCTCTTGTTATCGTATTGATTTTATAGGCTTCTACGTCATTTGATATCAGAGCTGATGTTTTCTCCTTCGCTTATTGATGGCCGAATTTGACAGAATGAGTGGCCGGATCTACGACGGTATTCGTGATTCAAAAATCCCATGGATAATTCGTCAATGCTTAACCCAAGGTCTGATTCGTTCCTGCAAGGGTTGTTTCAAGCTTCGGCTGAGCAGAGGCACTACCGGAAGCGTGACGATTATCGAGTAGGGCGAGATTTCCCTCGTCTTGCTGCAGATGGAGTCAGCCGAAGGGTTTACTATCAGCTTTGAAGAATAGAGGGATCGAACAAAAGCTGGGTTAGATCTTATCTTCCCACCTTTTATGGCGCGTCAAACATTACAGATCTGCTTGAATGGATCAATGCGGTTGACAGTTTTTTTGAAGAGATGCATCCACCGGAGAAATTGAAGTGTAAAATGGCATATTATGCCCTCGAAGGTGAAGCCAAACAATAGTGGCAGCGGTTGCAACACCAGAGACTGTTGGACGGTGAATCAAAGATTACGATATGGCCAAGGATGAAGTTTATCAATAACTTCTGGCGCGCCACATGCTCGATAAAATGTTCCAACCGAGCTTACAGCAATAGACTGGGTGAAATCGATATGTATAACTATTCTGATGAATTATTCTACCCCATGGAAAGCTCTGACACAAAAGCAGCTGAGAATCCTGTGAAGCAAAACGAGAATGGAAAGGTTGTGAAGCAAAGGATAAGTGAGAATTTCACGCCCGCCAAGTGTTCGATGAAAATCCCCTATAAAGCGAACATCAGCAAGCAGAAGCAGGTTGAAGACTCTAATTCCACAGATAATTGTGACTATTGTGCGCCCCATGTTGCCCTCAAAACGTATGGGAGTATTATGAATGCTGATGGTTTAAAATATGGAAAAATCACGAATTCGGATGACGAGACAACTAAGAACGAAGTGTATACAGCTGAAGTTGTCGTTTTTAAAGGTCCATATCAACTACAGAAGCCAAGTGGGGAGAAGAAACAAAAGTCGATAAGCACCTACAGGTCGCTAGATTTCTGCCCGCCAACCGTTCGACAAAATTCCTCTTTGATTCAGGCAACAGCAAACCAAATAAGAATTATGATAAAGAGGATGTTGGGGCAGAACAAGAAGCTTCCAACTCAACTAAGACTTTGAATATTGGTTCTCAAGCTAGCAATCTATCAGTTGTTCTAAAGGAAGGTTTGGAATTGAGTTGTCAAGTAGGAGGTGGTCTGACTAAACACTTTCTGCCCATTAAACCATTCATTTTGTATACAACAATTTCCAACATGTTGGTTAATAGTTTAATTAACAAGTGCATCTCAAAAGTTTTTAGATTCGGAGACAAGTCAGGATGTGATATCAATGCTATGAATGCAAATGATGAACAACCTCAAGGAAGAATTTACTTGGAGCTTAAAGAAATCGATTCCCTTGTTGGTAAGACACTAATGCTCAATTTTGATCCTGGTGGTGCAAAGAATAATGATCTGGTCGGAGAACAGAGGCAAGCTTCACTTGTCAATATAGATGGGCGTGTGGAAAACTACCATGCTGGTATTGTGTTTGGACTTAAACATGTGGTTGGAGAGACTCTATCACTCATATTTGACCCCGGTGATCAATGGAAAATTGAACTAAATATGAATGAAAGGCAAAAGCAAATAGTAGTGGTGAGTAGTTCCACGATTTCTGGTTTGGTGGCTGATCATGGATTATGTTTGTGCTCACAACTTAGCATTGCTGAACCGGTTATGAAAGATTGCAAGCATTTGCTGAATTTCGGAATCAGTTGAAGGCACCTGGATTTGATGCTTCTGTCAACTACGTTGTTACCGCAGAGAGGGGTGGAAAGGAGTTCAGGGAATCACCTAGGAAGGTATTTGCAGGTAAGGTTCCTGAATGGACCTCTGATTATGAAGATGTGGAGCTGGAGTAAAAAGTTACTTCTCTGAATAACAGACTACTTCCCAAGGACACTTTCATGCCTCATCAACCTAAGAGATTTTGGGGCTTATTTATGGGTCGAATAATCCGAATCTAAAGTTGTATCTTGAAGTAAGGATCGACATAAAGTTGGAAAAGACAACATGGCTGATCAAATCCTTCAATGATGACAACATAAATTTGAAATATCTGATTATTGGTGAGCGTATGGTTTCTAGCTCTGTTGTTGAGACTGCCTTGCGTTTGTTTGATCTAGGTGAAGCCTACACTAGATCTGGTGTGCTGGTGCCTTGGCTTTATATTGGAATGTGTTTCTCATCAATTTGTTGGCATTTCAAAGATCATAATTTATACTCATTGGACTACATGCACTGTGAAGATTCAAAGATATGGTATAGTGTTCGGGCAATGGATGCGCTAAAAGTGGGGGAAGCCACGAGGAAACATCTGCTTGATCTATTCAGAAAACAGCTTGACCTGCTTCATAAATTGATAACACGGCCTTACCTTTCCATTCAGAAGACGATGGGAGTGTTTGTGTACCGATACGTCTCGTACGTGGGAGCATTATTTGAGAAAAGTATCATTGCTATGATTTTGTGCATCATGAAGGCACATCTACTTCTATGCTACGGACAATATAAATTAGATTGCCTAATCTGCAAAGTAATAGCTACATCTTGGGCAGGATTACTCAACTCCACTTTGATAGCCTTAAAGAAAGTCAATTGTTTGATCAACTTTGGCCTCAACATAATGGATATGCATGCTTCCATGATTCCATCCCACAACAACTAGATTTGGGACTTTTGGTTCTTGTTAGCTTGAATGATGCAGCCTTAGAATTGGGACATGGGAAGAGTGACATGTACTATATCAAGGGGATGAAGCCAACTGTCAGGAAGCAATGCACTGGGAAGCATGACCTCTTAACTCACAATGCAATTTTTGTTGATGAGCTAGTTGAACGCTATGTAATAGTCCTGCTGCATTCTTTGGGCTGCGTAGAAGCTTTGCTCCTTGCCCAATTTGTTCATTATTTGATTGGAAATCCTCATTCCGTATTGTACCGTTTACCCAAGATACATGCGGAAACCGCAATATCTCCGTTTGATCCGGGAGTTGCTGTTATTTCTTTGCTTTGGGGTGCTCTGTGCAAGAACGGACAGTTTCAGGAGACTTTGAAATTGTTTCATCATGTGGTAAATGGACTTGACCCACCGATTGATCGTGCTTGTGCGGCCTCAATGCGGATCCCTACAAGTTCGCTCGTGGACGAGCTTTCTAAGTAGGGGGATGGAGATGATGTAGCACATTCAAGCTAATTAATAGTATTTTTATTATGTTTTGTTTAGTTAATAGCCATGTGGGCTTTGATTTAATTGTTAGTTACCTAATTGGGCTTTTTATAGTATAAATAGCGTAAGTCCCTTTAGAACTTGATCATCTTGGAATCAAACTATATCTCATTTTATGAATGAAATCTTGGAGTTTGGATTAGTTCTTGTTATCGTATCTTTGATTTTATAGGCTTCTACGTCAATAACATTGAAGTTTAATGATAAATGCATTGCTTATGGCTTGAAACCTGAAACCCAACCCAACCCAACTTAACCCGAAACCAACCAGACTGATACTATGTAAAAACTCAAGCCAAACGAACTCAACCCGACCCAAATTCAGCCCTATTAAAAATCCTGGAGCCGTCCTGGCTCTACACTAAATCATTTGTGACAGCATTGAAGGAGCTTCGGATATTATGCTTGGATTGAGTTCGCTGTCAAAATCCAAATGTAAACCGGCTTTTAAAATCTCACGGGACGATTGAAACAAATTGCAAAACCTTTTCAAAATGCATTAGTGGCTCGCTTCCTAAATTATTGGCCAAAACTTGAGTTTTTTCGAATTTTTTTCCGTTGGTCCCTTGGAAAGGCTAACACAAGTTTAGAGGGGGGGGGGGGTGAATAAACTTGTCACCAAAAACTTATCTTAAGTTGTAAAAGCCCCAGGAACTGAGTTTCTCTGAAACTCAAACTGACTTCCAATTCAATTATGTTCTGTCCCTTAACTTGTGCGGAGTTCGGTTAGCTTAACGATTGTAAGTCAAAACCGACTTATATTCGGTCTTGTTAGCGCGGCGGATAAAGTAATAGCCTTAAGTGCAATAGATGTGTAAGCGAAATCTAGACCTTACATGTATCGGTTTGTGAGAATTCGGTGTCGGTGTTTGCTTTGAGAGATAATGCAATAAATAAAACAAACACAAATGCATAAAGAAAATCAACACAAGATTTGTTTATGGAAGTTCCGGGTGGTGTAATCCCGTACGTCTCCCCTTCTCTGTGGTGTAGGAGGTATCACTAGAATAATGAGATAACGTTACAAAATCCTAGTACTATGACGATCCTTCACGACACCCTGGTTTCACTTTATCTACACAAAATGAAGAAAGGTGAGATTGCTCCCTTCACTCGCACACCGATCCTTTGGAGGTGGAATTGCTCCTTCACCAGCTCACCACTAATACCAACACACAGCCCGCAGACTGCACCAATTGCTGTAGCAACACCGTAAGAGAAAAGGTAGAATTGCTCTTCTCAAACTATGCACATAACCCTTTTTCACAAAGGTTAGGTTTAGAATTAATCACAAGATTAATTCGGTGAGTATTTGATTCTTCCGGATCGGCTTTGTAGCTCCAAGATGCCTTCTTCTCTCTTTGTGGGTTCTTGGATCTTTCTTTAAAGTCTTCAAGGCAATTCGGTTGGCCTCCCTTTTCTTGATATATCGATCTAATTTTTCGGATCTGGATTTGGATCTTTGAATATATGCTTGTAAAGCTCTTTTTCTGATCCTCCTCTCTCTCTCCTTCAAGTGATTCTCTTGTGTATTTATAGGGGTGATGTAACGGTCACTAGCTCTTGTAGCCGTTACACTTGTCGTTTAGCCAACGTTCACGTGTACGATCTTTTGTCGTATTGTCGGTTTAAATTCAACAAGGCCTTAACTCGGTTTTCTACTCTTCTTCAAAACGAGTACCTTGTATACTTACTATCGACTTTAATTGACTAAGTCGAGTACACCAATCGATTTCTTCTTTCACAGTAGCGATAATCTTTGTCCTTAAGAATATTCGGTTATACATGATCTATAACTCGGTTTCGGTCACCACGGACTTGTCGAATCCCGATTTTATAGTCACGACTTGATCGGCTTCTAGCGAGTTTACCACCTCGGTTCTTCGGTCTCAGTAATCGAGTCTACGTGTCCCTCGGCTCTTCGGTCTTCTAGATAAGCCAGCGAGTCGTGTGTCCCTCGGCGAACTTGTCTTCTTCGGTTCTAGCATAAGCGAGTTTGAACCCTCGGTTTTCTTATTATAATTCGGTTTCCTTGAATTGACCCGTTGTTCGTCTAGTTCTACTCTATTACGGTGCTTGTCCGAAACAACCTATACAAGGTTCGGACTCTAGATAGAACTTATACATTTATCTCTAGACCATTTCTTGCTTCTTCTTTCATCATGCACTATAACGATTAGTTACGACTTCATCATCATGGGTTGTAAGTGATTTGTCTAATTACGTGACGAACCATCATCAAAACATAAATAATATTTCCAACAATTTCCCCCTTTTTGATGATGTATCATAACCCTCCCTAAAAGCAATAATAAAAGAATGGTGTAAGAAATCATAACAAAACAAATGAGCAAACTAGAACAGCTGAGTTTATTACAAGAGCCAAACTGAGTTATAACTGAATTAAATTACATCTGTTTTTCAATAGCCAACAGTTTTTCACCAACAAGGATACTCCTTTTAGTTTCTAGGAGCCTTCTCGCTTTTCCTTCTTCAACTGATTCGCCATCTTTAGGTTTGATCTCTAAATACTCATTGAGCAATTGATTTGCTTCTTCATTGTTGCCAGCTTTAGACTTTGCTAAGATTTCTTTGATTTCCTCTTCCATCAGTTTCTCTTCTTCTTCTGAAAAGAGATTCTCTTTTTCCACTTCCCTTTCTGATTTTTCTTCAGTTTTAGCTTCCAGTTTTATTTCATCTTCCCCCTTAGTTTGCGTCTCCTTATCTGCCAATTTCTCAAGAGATTTGACACAGATTACAATCTTCTTTCTGATGCTTAATACTGCTTTAACTGAGGCTTCCTCATCATCCTCAGTTCTTGTTTCTTTAAAGTCTCCTTCTACAATCAGTTCTTCAAATAAACTGTCAACTGCTTCTTCATCAAGTTGGGTAGTTAGTAGATCAGCATCTACTTGTTTGTCCTGATCTTGCATTAGTTGTTTGGCATAAGCCTCTTTAGCCTTTTCTTCTTCTTTAGTTGCATCATCACCTACAACTTCATCTTCCCCCTTGTTTGAAGATAAGCGATAGCAATCTTCAAATAATGTACGTAGAGTGATGATGTTTGAATATTCAAATAGACCTGAGTAGTGTATCCTTCCAATGAGATCATGTAGGTTGAGAAGTTTCTCTTGTAGATTTTGTATTAAACATTCAATGAATTCTTTCAGATTTTTCAGTTTCTCAGCTTCAGTTGCTTGAACCATACATTCTTCAAGTGCTGATTTGCTTGTGGATGCCTCATGAGCTTGGGATGAGATGCCAGTTTCAGGATAGTAAAAGTGAGTATCATGAACTTGTCGGTTCCTTTTCATACTCGGTTTCACAAAATTCTGCGTCTTCCACGACTTCTCTCTCGTTTTTCGGTGTATTCCCCAAACATAGTAGTGGGAAATTCACTCCCTTCAGATTCTTCACATTCGCTTTCTTCAGATTCTTCATCAACTCTTTCAGATTCTTCTTTACTCCCTTCAATTTCTTTATCAACTTCTTCTTCACCAATTTCTTTATCATCTACACATTCCTCATCTTCAACTTGTTCACTTTCCTCAAGTTTAACGAACTCTTCAGTTTCTTCGTACATGCTTTCTTCAGATTCATCAGACTTGCTTTCTTCAGTTTCATCAGACTTGCTTTCTTCAGTTTCATCAGTTTCATCCTCAATCTCAATTACTTCCTTAGTTTCAGTTTTCTTTGCCTGAAACTTGTTCAACATTCTTTTCTGTCTTCTCAGGGTTCTGTCGTCCAATCTCACAGTCTCACTTGAACTGGAGTCTAAAACTTCACTCCATTCTTCTTCTTTGGTGACTTTTCTCTTCTTTGTCCCAGTTGACACTGACTTCTGTTTCACTTCGGTTGGTGTGGATTTAGAAATGGAGAAGTGATCCAGTATCCTTTGCACTAGATAGGTAAATCCATTTTTCAGTAAGAATGATTCTCCAGCAGTTTCCTTACTTTCTTTGATTCTCTCCTTTTCATCAGAAATCTATTTTATCAACTGATTGAGAACAAATTTGTTCCAATCAAATCTCTCTTCAAACCAAATTGCATAAATCATCTTCATTTTGTCTGTTGAGAGAGTGTAGAAATTTCGAGCATGACCAATGACATTTTTGGTCAGAAGTATCGTCAAGAATGCAAATTCTCCTTTCTGCTGATAGATAGAGCCACTGTAATTCTTCTCCTTCTTGTTGATTGCAGTGATGTTCCAAAGCTTGTCTTTTTCTTCTTTCCCGAAGGTGAAAGATGGAGAGCCTCCAATTATATCTAGACGGAACACCAGGGAGAGTAGTTGTTCATCAATGATGAAGCTTTTGTTTTGAACAGTCGTTTTGAAGCTTCTTCCATTGTTGGTGATTTCAGCATTCCTGTAGAAATTTCTAATGCCGTCTGGACATAGGATAGAGACCTTTGTGTCAATCAAATTCTCCAAACCTCGAATCTTTTTAATCTTCTTTGCAATTTGAATTGAAAGATCGGAGTTTGAGAATTTTTGACAGAATGCATCCAGGCTTGTTGTGATTCCTTCGTCAATTTTGTATTGCTCCATTGATTTTCTGATTAGGGATTCTTCGAATGCTTTGAAATTGATTGAACAGGATTTGTCAAGATTGCGTCTTTCAATCGTTTTCAAAATGAGAGTCGTGTCACAATCAATGAGATTATGTAGGGATATACATCAACTTTTTCTCCTGGATTGACACGTGGCTTCGAGTGATTTGTCAAGTCAGCCCAAACGTCAGATGGTAGCCGGGAAAGTTTTACTGCTATTGACCAAATTGTCCTCATCGACTTTTTATTATCTCGCTTTGTATAGAGGTCGGTTTTACGAGGATTTTGCAATGTAAACCGACTTTTCTGCCGCAAAATAGTTTTAAGTTTTCTTCGGTACCCATATGTTCTTGGGTCCGGCTGAGTTAGTTACTGAAATATATTTTTCAGTTCCTTGGTTGAGAGAATTAAGCATTCTCAACTCTTTTCTAGATAAACCATTACGCTCAACCTTAGTTGATTTCACAAGAATTTTTTTAGATTTAACATTTTTAATTTCTTTGTGTAACCTACTAGGTCTTCCAGTATCTTGATTTCTAAAGTTTGTACTTTTTGAGATCTTAAGACTGGGTAGGGGTGGGGGATTATCATTGCCTTTGTCAATTTTGCTGAGTATTAATCTTTCAGCTAGATTTGACACCTCAGTTTCAAGAAACTCATTCCAACTTTTTGCTTTGCCAAGTTCTTTGTCTTTTTGTTCCAACTCCAAGGAGAGTTTTTCGGTTAACTTGACAAGATCAGAATTTCTCTGGCGAGTTCGATCAAGTGATAACGAGTAGAAGAATGTACCTTTCCTTGATGATTTGATATAGTTTGCACATTCCCTTGTTCTTTGTGATGAGTCTTCTATATCAACAACTATTTGCAACAATTCCTTTCCTTCTTCTTTTGAGAAGTCTTTCGGTGATGGAACTCCTTTGGATTCGTCGGTAATAACATTTTGGTTTGTATCCACTTCATTACTGAGTTGGGGTTCTGGATTTGTATTTACATTTGTTGCACTGAACCTCTCGATCATTTGATCCTGAAAATCAGATATATTATGCAAGCAATTAGTCAGGGGGTGAGTAAACCAACTTCTAGCTCTAGATGTAGACATTGAAACTAGGTGAACTGATACAGTGAAGGGTTTTCAACAACTGGTTTGAAATGTGTCTTGGATCTCCTCCAAAAAGCTAGATTTGCTCCGATACCAATTGTTGGTCCCTTGGAAAGGCTAACACAAGTTTAGAGGGGGGGTGAATAAACTTGTCACCAAAAACTTATCTTAAGTTGTAAAAGCCCCAGGAACTGAGTTTCTCTGAAATTCAAACTGACTTCCAATTCGGTTATGTTCCCGTCCCTTAACTTGTGCGGAGTTCGGTTAGCTTAATCGATTGTAAGTCAAAACCGACTTATATTCGGTCTTGTTAACGCGCGGCGGATAAAGTAATAGCCTTAAGTGCAATAGATGTGTAAGCAGAAATCTAGACCTTCTATGTATCAGTTTGTGAGAATTCAGTGTCTGGTGTTTGCTGAGAGATAATGCAATAAATAAAACAAACACAAATGCATAAAGAAAATCAACACAAGATTTGTTTATGGAAGTTCCGGGTGGTGTAATCCCGTACGTCTCCCCTTCTCCTGTGGTGTAGGAGGTATCACTAGAATAATGAGATAACATTACAAAATCCTAGTACTATGACAGTCTTTCACGACACCCTGGTTTCACTGTCTACACAAAATGAAGAAAGGTGAGATTGCTCCCTTCACTCTGCACACTGATCCTTTGGAGGTGGAATTGCTCCTTCACCAGCTCACCACTAATACCAACACACAGCCCGCGAGTGCACCAATTCTTTGTAGCAACACCGTAAGAGAAAAGGTAGAATTTCTCTTCTCAAACTATGCACAGCCAACCCTTTTTCACAAAGGTTATGTTTAGAATTAATCACAAGATTAATTCAGTGAGCTGTTTGATTCTTCTGGATCTGGCTTTGTAGCTCCAAGATGCCTTCTTCTCTCTTTGTGGGTTACTGGATCTTTCTTTAAAGTCTTCAAGGCAATTCAGTTGGCCTCCCCTTTTTCTTGATATATCTGATCTAATTTTTCGGATCTGGATTTGGATCTTTGAATATATGCTTGTAAAGCTCTTTTTCTGATCCTCCTCTCTCTCTCCTTCAAGTGATTCTCTTGTGTATTTATAGGGGTGATGTAACGGTCACTAGCTCTTGTAGCCGTTACACTTGTCGTTTAGCCAACGTTCACATGTACGATCTTTTGTCGTATTGTCAGTTTAAATTCAACAAGGCCTTAACTCAGTTTTCTACTCTTCTTCAAAACTGAGTACCTTGTATACTTACTATCTGACTTTAATTGACTAAGTCGAGTACACCAATCGGTTTCTTCTTTCACCCGGTAGCGATAATCTTTGTCCTTAAGAATATTCAGTTATACATGATCTATAACTCAGTTTCAGGTCACCACAGACTTGTCTGAATCCTGATTTTATAGTCACGACTTGATCAGCTTCTAACTGAGTTTGCCACCTCAGTTCTTCAGTCTCTGTAACTGAGTCTGTGTCCCTCAGCTCTTCAGTCTTCTAGATAAGCCAACTGAGTCTGTGTCCCTCAGCGAACTTGTCTTCTTCAGTTCTAGCATAACTGAGTTTGAACCCTCAGTTTTCTTATTATAATTCAGTTTCCTTGAATTGACCCAGCTGTTCGTCTAGTTCCTACTCTATTACAGTGCTTGTCTGAAACAACCTATACAAGGTTCAGACTCTAGATAGAACTTATACATTTATCTCTAGACCATTTCTTGCTTCTTCTTTCATCATGCACTATAACAGTTAGTTACGACTTCATCATCATGGGTTGTAAGTGATTTGTCTAATTACGCGACGAACCATCATCAAAACATAAATAATATTTCCAACATTTTCCATCGGCTAGGGTTGAAGGCTGCTTGTCCGTTGGCCTTGTTGGATAATAAGCATGTTTTGATTCGCCCATCATCTCAGGATGATTATATCAGGCTTTTTTGACAGCATTTTTGGGTGATTGGCAAAAATCAAATGATCTTATATATCCAAGTCAACTGTGGATTTTAGGCCTAACCAAGCGGCGTCCGTCTTTAGCATCCATTTGGATTGAATTTCTTGAGTTACCACTTCGAGGCCAGGTTTAATGTCCAAACATTGTCTTTATGGATAATTAATGAATTTTTTTTTTTTTTTACTTTCGCGGACCACGTAATTACTACCTACACAACATAAAAATAACAAAAAATTAACAACTACACTTTAGTCCCTAAAATTATACAATACACTAATTTATCCTAAACCAAACCCTAATTTATCTTCTTCCTTCACCCCCTAATTTATCTTCAGCCGCCTCCCCCTTCCAGCCGCAAACCCTAAAAAAAAAAAAAAAAAAAAAAAAATTCGCGGCTCTCTTCTTCTTCTCCTCCAAACCCCCCCCCCAAATTTCCTCCTCCGCCATCTCCACCGCATGTCACTCAATTTTTGCTCAACCTAACTTCCTTCCAAGCACACCCAAAAAGCAATTTTCAAATTACAATAAACTCTTGGGTTGGTGGTAACCGGAGGAGAAACAAAACAGGAGATTTGCCGGTACGTTCTCCTTTCCGGCCACCACTGCAACATTTTCCGTCTGACCTTCAACTCCGGTGACCTCGGCAGTTGTAGGGGCCTTCGAATCATCATCAACAACAAATTCTTCATGTGCTAGAATAGTCTTGCTTTCCTCCGATTTCTTCGTTTTTCCAGAGGATTGGGCAGCCGTCTTCTTTTTCGCTTTTTGCCCCATTACGGGGAACAAAGGGGTCTAAAAACCCACAAAAATTCAGCGAATTTAATGCAGGCAGCTAGAGTAGATGATTGTAATAAGTTTTTGTGTAAGAAAATTGTTTGAACTCATTTAGTGAGTTGAAGAATCGAAATCGGCAAAGAGGAATTTGGAGGGTTGTCCAATTTGCAGGAGGGCTGTGGGGGCGGCGATGGGAGGAGGGTGTGGCTGTGACGTGGGGGCGGCGAGGGAAGAAGATGATGGTGAATTTTTGGGAGGACTAGTTTGAATTTTTCAAAAGTTGTGTTGAAAGTAGTAGATTTTGTGGTGTATGAAGTATGGAAATATTAAAAATATTAACCGTGGTGCTAAAAGTATAATTTAAGGGTGCCAGAAGTAAGAGGGTGCAAGATGGATAATGGAATGCTATCAAACGCGTGGCTCGATCTATGGGTTATTTGGTTGAATTAATAAGAATAGGGTTTGGGGGAATGATGGAGAATGACATAAATATTTCATAATTGAGTAGAAGGACAGTCTTTTGAAACTTTTGCATAAATGACAAAACTATTTATCCACTGTCGAAATTCACTTTTGTTCGAAATTCACTGTTTAAATTCACTGCCAAAATTCACTGTCGAAATTCACTAATTTTCAAAATTCATTGTCGAAATTCACTGATTTTCAGGATTCACTGTCGAAATTCACTGATTTTGGGGATTCACTGTTTGTCCTTCTCGCTATAAAAATTATGCAGTTGTCTTTCTCCCTATAAAAAATATGTAGCTGTCATGTTACTTAAAAATATTCCAGATCCCTAATTATCCTTAAGGTTTATCTTCAAAATCTTAGGTTCTTGACCATTCTTGCTTGGTATATCTGAAATTCGAATGCACGCTAATTAAATTTCTCTTGGTTCGCAAATCTGATAATTATGTTGTCCGATGAATGGTTGTTTTTTATTACTGTAGTAGGAAGTATTTCCTCCGTTCCAATTTATACAAAGCAGTTATATATCAAAATCACACGTATTAAGTATGTGAGTTAATGCATTAATTTTTACAATGAAATGACTAGATCTTCTTTTCTATATCTGCTACCATAATAAATAAAAGTAAATCAAGTAAAAACACAATAAATTTTGCATATTGTACTCTTTCACATAAAATGAAACAAAATATTTTGATAACTCCATCAGTTATTTTTAAGCGGAAGGAGTAGTTTGCAGTGTTTGATGCATGTACTTTTTTTTCTCCCATTGATTTTGTTTCTTTTAACGTATCTAACATATATATATATCTTGCTGAATATATATGATTGTCATTCGTATTTCAACATCTGATAAGAAACGAAGTAAAAGGGAAGAAACATAAAAAAAGAAACTCGATTGAATTTGTTACACACAACGTACAACAAGTAGGACAACATGCATATTTTTTTATAATTCTTGTACTTTTTTTAAGATAAGAAGTATGAAATAATATTGTATTACGTTACGTGGTTGTTATTTTGAAGCCGAAGACATGGGAGTTGGCTTGGCTCTTACAAAAGTTGTTGAAACTAATATACATACGCGATCGAGGATCGAGGCGGAGATCGAATAAATTATTCGGGCCTCAATCAATACTCAACATCAGATTTTTTTTTTTTGGTTAATTCGGGCCTGCAGTAAGTATCCTCCAAAAGAAAACCATTTTCATCTTCAACTTCTACGCAAATGCATCGTGCACCATTCTGCTGGAACAACCTATAACATGACTCGGAGGACTCGAACTCCTCATCAGGGCCACATGGTTGCTCCTTGTAACATTCAGCTGTAATTGAAAGATCTTGTATATTTTTAAACACATGCATTTTCCTAGCTGCTGTTATTTTGGGAGCAACATAATTAATGGCTAATTCTTTTGACACTGCAAAAACGTAGAAGGCATGAATAAATTAACTTGTAGCATGCTGTCTTAAGAAAATTAAACATATATAGATATGCACATGATGAAAACAAACACACAAGAATTATGCAATAATTTTAAGAACCGAAAATCTCGAGAAAACTTATGGATTGAGATGTTAAAGTGTGTAAAATGTTATTATATATATATATATATCCTCATCATCTTAAACACTTTTGGGAGATATATGGTAGTTCAACATAGTATAAAAGTGAGAGGTCTTGAGTTCAATCATTGCTGCCAACATTATTTCCCCCATTTATATTGTGCAAATATAGGGTCTCTTTATTGTTGGCTTAGTTGGCCTTTGTGTGTCTAGTTGGCTCAACCTTGTTATATGCTCACACTTGAGGGGGCGTGTTAAAATGTGTAAATGTTGGGGCCTCTTTGTTGTTGGCCGGGCGTGTTAAAGTGCGTAAATGTTGGGGTCTCTTTGTTGTTGGCTTAGTTGACCTTTTGTGTGTCTAGTTGGCTCAGCCTTGTTATTGGCCCACACTTGAGAGTGCGTGGGCTCAGCCTTGTTATAGTCCCACACTTGAGGGGGCGTGTTAAAGTGTGTAAATGTTGTCTAGTTGGCTCAGGCTTGTTGTGAGCCAAAGTGTGTAAATGTTGCCTAGTTGGCTCTGGCTTGTTGTGTTCCTAGTTGGCTCAGCCTTGTTAGTGCAAATTTAGGGCCTCTTTGTTGTTGGCCTAGTTGTCCTTTGTGTGCCTACTTGGCTCGGGCTTGTTGTGTGCCCCCATCTATAATGTGTTAATTGCAGTTGGCTTTGTGTGTCTACTTGGCTCAGGTTTGTTGTGTGTCCCCATTTATAATGTGTTGGCTCAGCCTCTTTGTTGTTGGCCTAGTTGGCCTTTGTATGCCTAGTTTGCTCAGGCTTGTTGAGTGTCTAGTGGCTCAGCTTAGTTATAGGCCCCACACTTGATAGGGCGTGTGTGTATGTGTGTGTTAATATATATGTGTGTGTATATTTCTATATTTCTATATATGTGTGTGTGTGTGTGTGTGTGTGTATGCATATACACACATATTAAGATTTAAACTCATTTTTTAAGTATCGTGTTTTTCGGATATCCATATCTGTAGTCAAGATACGTGTATCCGGTAAACTGTCCAACTTTTGAAGATTACAATTCACTTCAGACACGTATCCGTCGAGTATCAGTATCCGATACGTATCAGATACGAGATACGCTTGCAAGATGAAGTATTCGTGCATCATAGGAGTTTGTAGTTCTTACATATAACATCCCTAATGGTAGATGCCCCTTCGACTTCACCATTTGTGGATTCAGCAAAGCTCACAAGCATGATCATCAAGAACATCAGCATCTTCTCCATTTCGATCTAATTTATTTTTTCCTTTTCGTTACTCTTTAAATCAATTTTCTCGATCTACTGGTTATAGCAAATGATATCAAGCTTTTATAAGTGCTTTTTAGACTACTTCACACCTACAAATAATGTCAATAATATATTTAAACGATACAATCAAGGTTGCTAAAATCAAATTCGGCCAATTGGAATTGAAATTTTAAACCATTAATTTCTTCCGTTTGAAGTCTTTGATTCTTTCCCTAAAAAAAGAGAGTGTCAAAACAAACATACAAATAAACAAACAAACACTCACACTTTTTCTTTGGATCTAAGGAAGAAGTTCTTCGGTGGTGATCGTTGCTTGGATCTAAGGAAGAAGTTCTACGTAGCATATATGGTGATCGGAATGAGTGGAAGACAAACCCTCTATTCACATTTTGATTTTTGATCGGAAAAAGATTAAAGAAGGTCGACATGCATTTGGTTTTAAGTGAGTGTCAATCCGCTCATATATATTAAAGGAAGGCAGATTTTGAACGGAAACTTGATTTCCAACGAGTTAAATAACTTTTTTATTTTTTAAATAAACGAGTCTTTTATTAATATCATAACTCGACATGCATTTGGTTTTAATTTACTACAAAGTTGATGAAAGAGAAGAATTTTTTTTTTCCTGTGCGGTTGATTTTTATTTTGAAAAGGCCTTTGATTTAGTTAATTGGTTGTTTCCGGATTTAGCTATGAAATCTAAGAATTTTAGTTGCTATTAGAGATCTTGGATTATGATGTGTCTTAAATCTGCCCGAATATCAGTTTTGGTTATTGGCTCCCCTACCCCTGAATTCACTCCTTCTAAAGGAATCAGACAAGGAGATCCTCTTGCTCCTTTTTTTTTTTTTTTTTTATTGTTGCTAAAGCTCTAAATGTGATGATTAAAGAAACTATTAAAAAATTGTATCGGATCTGGAAATTTGTGTCTTTCCCGTCTTCAATTCGCGGATGATGCTTTATTCTTTGGAGAATGGAGTATAATATAACGCCTCCAAACCTCGGATCTAAGAGTGCTAAGTAAGCAACAAAGGATTTAGTTAACTACTTAATCCGTCGTCTTCAGTTGGTTAAAATGGCTAACTCGAGTTAACGATTCAAGATTTTTATGTCTCATACTTATGTGGGGTGGGAATCCTACTACTTTAACTATGTGACTATACATTCTTCCCCCTATGAGCAACTAGTGTCATCGTCAAGATTTGTCCCAGAAATGTCCTTACCAGAGGATTCTAAAGGTGACTGACGATACAGGGTTTCACTCCCTCCACGTGTCATCTATCGGTTGGTCATCACACTATAAAGTAACACCAGTGTATTCATGTCGACGCCCAGGCTAGAGGCCAAAGCCATCTCATAAACGCCAAGCTACGACGATCGACTATCGACTACCGAGCAGTGTAGGACGTCCAGTCCGCACCATTTAGCAATGAAGGACGGTGAGTCCCGAGTCGATCACCGCGAGTCGGTATATCGATATCGAGGACGAGTCCGCATCGCTTACCAAGCCCATTAATAGCGATAGCTTGGGCAAGGGTCAAGGCCCATTTAAGGGTAAAGGTGACAATAACATAAGCCGACTTAACCTTAGGGTTTAGGCAAGTGTTGTCATTATAAATACCCCATTCCAGGAACTACGTAAGGCTTGATTCCTGAAACATAACAGGATAAGTAGGCAATCTGAGATACAGTCTTAGACTCAGCCGCAAACATAAAAATCCACCACCTCGTTCCTTTTTTGGCATTAGGGTTTTGTGTGTTCATCACTAGATTCATATTAGGGCTCGGATAATTAAGGTGGCGTAATTTGTCATCGTCAGTGACCCTCATCCGTCTCTCACGATGTGACACTTTGTTCCGTCTGGTAGTCGGCTTCGGTACCAATTGTAACACCCCCAAACCCCGGGTCCGTAGTTCCGTGTGGCGCTTAGTTCCTTTTGGTAGTCGGCTCATACCAAATTTAACGCCCCCAAACCCGGGGTATGTAATTTCGTGTGGCACTTAGTTCCGTCTAATAGTCATCTCTGATACCAATTGTAACGCTCTCAAACCCTGTCCGGGTCTGTAATTTCGTCTGCTAATCGGCTTTGATACCAATTGTAATGTCCACAAACCCCGGGTCTGGTAGCGCAAAATGAGCCACAAAGGATCTGGTTAACTACTTAGACCGTTGTCCTCGCTTTGTCTAAAAATGGCTATTATCCGATTAATGGGCACGATCTCACGATTGGTCCCCCAATAACTGTTATGATCCGTGATTATTACATTCCACGATATAAGCCTAATTGAGCCATAATTACCCACGAGTGTCACCATTGAACAAACTTGTATTCGGGTCGTTGGTGTTCGTGATTGTTTGTTCGTTTAGCTTAACGAGCCGAGCACGAACATGATTAAGGACTCGTTTGCTAAACAAACGAACGTGAACTTGGTTGGCGAATATTCGATGATGTTCACAAACATGCTTAAAGCAATTTACAATAACTCTAAATCAAAAGATGATAAGTCATTTACTTATATAATAGAGATCGCAGATTGATTTTATAATATTTAAAATTCTTCTAATACTTTCGTTGAATGATGCATGTTGATATATAATTTATTATTTTTGCATTTGCACTTCATATTTTATACCTTAATGAATCGAAATCGAGCCGAACTCGAGTCACACGGCAAAAGTATGTTTAAGGAGACAAACTCGAACACGAGCTCGAACAATTCATCTTTTAAACGAGTCGAGCTCAGACATAACTTTTTGTTCATTAAACAAATGAACGAGCTCGTGAACTAAACGAGTTCAAATTCAAACCTCTAATACCCAACTCGACTCGTTAACAGCACTAAGCTCATGCAATAGTTCTTGATCTATAAGCAATTGGATAGAGACATGAACATAGAAGCTCAAGAAGATGCATTAGAAATAGGTAAAGTGGGGGTGGGGTGGGGGTGGGGGTGGGGGAGGGGGCGAGGGGAGGGGGTCAAGAGCTGCATGGCAATCACAACTTATTGATCCATATTGAGTGCATAGGGGTCAAGAGATGCATTAGAAATAGGTAAAGTGTGTGTGTGTGGGGGGGGAGGGGGGGGCAACAGCTGAATGGCAATCTTAAATTAATGATCCAAATTCAGTGCATAATCTCTTAATACAAGTTCTACCTCCTCCACAACACCAAGTCTCCTAAACCACTTAACCATCATTTCTGATGCTTCTTTACCTATTAAATAGCCCCCTCTCTCCAACTCAACAAGAAAGTCCATTGCTTTATTAAGCTTATCTTCCCTTTCATAAACAGACAACACTAATCCCACACATTTATCATTAAGTTCAATCCCAGAATTCCTTAAATTCTCGAAAACAATGCAAGCCTCTTTCCCTTTTCCAGCCATTGCATATGCATTTATAAGAAGCCCACAAAACTTAGCATCAGGAACGATTCCACCTACTTGTGTTGCATCGAAAACTCGTTGAGCACCTTCAAAGTCGCCGTTCATGGAGTACGCTCTCAAAAGCGCTTTATAAACTTCTTTTCCAGCATACATAGCTTCGGTTTCCATCTCTTTTATTAGGTTTTCTGCTTCGTTAAGCATTTCTGCTCTTATATATGCCATCACCATTGAACCGTAGGCCCTACGATCCAACGGTTCACCAAGTAGCTTCATTTCCTCAAATGCACATTCAGCAAGCTTAAGATTACCAACCTTACTGTACATGTGAACTAATGTTGTTAGTGTAACTTGATCACAAAGGAAGCCTTTTTCCTTCATTTCAATGAGGATTTTCTCAGCTTCAAGTAATTTGTTCTTCTTTGCATAAGCATGAATAAGTTTAGTATAATCACGAGCTTCGGCTTCAAATGATTCTTCAAAAAGCGTGAGTTGCGCCACCTGTTCAAGTACAAGTCAAACAAATCTAGGTACTGCATATTGCCATGCCTATTCATATGGCGTATCAAGAAACAGTAAAATGCAACAAACGTTTCTGATGGGCGAGATGATAATCTTGGTTGCACAGGAACAGATATGAATGTGCGGATACGTGGGTGCAGGATACACGGGTGTAGCATATTTGAATAATATAGGATACAGGTTCAGAGAAGATACATGGAAAAATTAAAAATAAAGGGACCAAATTGTACTGAATAAAGATATAATGGCCAAACTATAAAAACCCCACAAATCATATAATGAAACAATTTTCATGCATTGGCTTCAAGGAACAAAAAAACATTGCAAAATTGTAAACTTTGGTAAATCCCTGTGGTAGAGTACTGCATAATCAGCTCTATTTCTGAAATTCACGCCACTTTACTGATGTAGAAGATCTACAATAAACGAATAAAACACGAGCTAATCCAAGCTCAAAGATCAATTCAATCTCAAAGAGAAAGGTTCAATATTTAATGATTACATAATATGATCTCAACATATAGAACTTAGGCTATTTATAGGCTACAAAGCCCATTTAGGATACTTAAAAGCCCATATAACTATTAACTAATTAAAACATAATAAAATACTATTAATTAATTTAGATGTGCTACATCATCTCCATCCCCCTACACAGAAAGCTCGTCCACGAGCGAGTCCATTGGTGATGGCAAGTCAAGCACATTTAAACTCCTGAGCTTACCAATAAATTCATTGGTGGATCAAGTCCATTCACCACCTTATGGAACAATTTCAAGGTTCTCCTAAATTGTCCATTCTTGCCCACAATGCTCAAGTATAAAGAGATTGTACCAACACTTCGCCGAGCCATGATGAACGTATTGCAATTGTTCTCATCATTCCATCCCTTCAACATAATAACTCGTCCACGAGTTAGATTAGATAATGGAACAAATATGCTACGCGGAAGTTGGACAGCTAAAACACTTGCAGCATCACCAATTAATCTGTCCCATTCCTGCTTCATACGCTTCACACAAACATAGTTACTTGTACCAAGACCACATGAACACAACATCTCAAGAATGTATTCTATCGGTAAATCGATCAAATCTTGTAATGATTTTTTCACAAATACAAAACGCAACACACCAGACAAGAAGCTGCAAAGAACCTGGCCCATTTGCCCAAATCCAAGGATTACAACACGTTTTTGAGCAAAGCTTACAGTTTCATCAATGTACACCTTCATCAGCTCTTCAAAATGAGAAAATTGTACTTTCACGGACTCTAATAAAGTTCTGCTACCTTGTTGAAATTGCTTGTCAAACGCCCTTTTCTCAGAGAGTTCCATGCTTCGCCTAGACTTCACACTCTTGAATACCCACATAATATTGTGGTCATCCATTTCGGCCACCATAATCATCACACCGTCAATATAAACTGAATGTTCAATTCGCAAGAGGTCATCATTTGAATTATATATCATAGTCATGTACCACAACTGTTCACTCAAATTCAAATGCGCTAATAAGCTATGTTCAGTAAAAATCTTATCACCCGAGGTCGTGTTCTTGGTGATGCCTTGATCAAGACCAATCATATCAACTCTGTTTTCACATGGTCCACCATCAACAATTTTCTGTTTCTTACCCATCCAAATAACCGTTTGCTTCCTCTTATCCACAAACAATTGGCTTGCAGTAAGCCATGTTTGCAGCAGGTTGCAAATATATCTCACATATCACCCCTTTTTCTTTGAACTTCTTAGTGACACCAGGTGTATGCAAAATAGACCATGGCATATCAATATGTTCATTCATAATGGTGCAGAATGTTAGTTTGTTGATGTCACCCTTACCTCCAGGATCAAAATTCTTAATTAGAATCTTCTTTAACACCCCAATGTTACACAACTGACCCACATGATAGTTATAATCTGAAGCAACATGCAGTATCTCATCAACACAAAGTTCAGTAGCTGTGCCAAATGCAATGTCACCGTCGTTGTACATCAACTGTAAACTTCCCTTCCTCAATGAGGCAAAACCATTAAAAATTACTCTCAGGTTTCTCAAATGGGGAACACCAAGCATTTCTCCACTTTTTATGACCTCAAAGGCAAACTCATCAGTAATTTTGGTGATCGTTTGTGAGACTCTACATGATGGAACACTAGTCAACACGTTCATTTGCCTCCATCCATACTCACCATCCGTTTCCGTTCTGTTTCGCCACTTGCCACCGTGGTCAAAACTCATGTCAAGTGTGTCATAAGTCATGGATTCATATTCAGGTACAGGGCTTGGAAATAAATTTTCAAATTTCCAACGGTTTTCCAAATATATTTCGCTTAGTCTCCATTTGTCGACCATGATAAGATCGGGTCCATTGATTTGATGGAGTTTGGATTGATTCACCTGTCCTTGTGTTGAAGTTGATTTCATTACCATACTGATAACCAATAAACAGGTTGGCTGCTGCATAATCCTTTTCAGTGTTTTTGCATCATCGCCAACTGAAGTCGTCATTCCAACAACAATAACGTCAATGACGTCCTCAAAATCTTGTTGTTGTTGTGGTTGCTGTTCAGGTGCAATGTCTCCAAACTTGAACTCTGCCATAAGGGTAGTAGTAGGCGGGAAATCTTCGTATTTGGGAGTTTTATAAGCGTCAAAATGACAGCAGTGCCTGAAACCATATGATGTAAATGATAAGTAGATCCACAGCTGATTTCCTTGTCATGTTCATAGATGTTTAGCTCTAAGGGGAATTTTTTCAAACAGTTGGTGGGTAGAGATGTTTCAACATCTTTCACAATTTCTCCTTCAGCGATGTCTTGCCATTCGGACGAGTCTTCAAGCACCAGTTCTGAATGTGCTGAATTGTTATAATTCTCAGATGCTCCAATAGGCTGTTGCTTAATTTCATAGGTTGCTGCCGTTGTGATACTTTCTCTCATCAATATGCTTTTCATCATCAGCAACAACTTCTTCATGATCTTGCTTGTCTAATTGACTGCACGATTTTGCCAAACATGCTGGGGGCGGAAATCTGGGGTTCAAAGTCCTGCCTTCCTCCAGCTCTCCGCTGCTCGGTAATTCCGTTGAACACATAGCGAGCAGAAATCTTTTGAGCAATAACTGTTTCATTCTTGGCCATGATGAAAGTAAACTCTTACCCTCTGAAAATCTATCATTCTGCAACATTTTCCACCAATAATATGCAGCCCCCTTCATTTTATACCAAACGATTTTGCACTTCACATGTTCTGGTGGATTGATTTCTTCAAAGAAGTCTTCGATTGCATCAATCCAGCTCATGAGATCTTCTTTGTGCCAAAATCCATCAAAAAGAGGGAGATTTTTCTTGAATTTGACTATTAATCCACCATATCTATGATAAAACCCATGAAAAGGGTCGTCCTTCTCATTGTAGTTGTGGAACCCGTAGTCAAATTCATCAAAGATGGAAGTAAAACCAATCTGTTGCACTGGTTGTTGTTCACCAAAATTGCGATTCCGGTAGTGAAACCCATCGCCGATGTCAACTGCAGGTACACGAGGAACAACTCGCTGAACTTGGTTGCAGTCACGCAAAGGGTGGTGTCTCAGCCCCGTCACAACTCGATCAGTTTCTGCCCACAAAGAAACAGTCTTTTGATTAAGCCGTGATGGAGTATCCCATAGGATCTTCGAATCCCGAACACCGTCGCGGATCCGGCTATCTTCCCAGCTCATTTTAGTCATCAACAAGCAAAGGGAAAACCTAAGCTCTCTGATACCAAATGATGTAGAAGATCTACAATAAACGAATAAAACACGAGCTAATCCAAGCTCAAAGATCAATTCAATCTCAAAGAGAAAGGTTCAATATTTAATGATTACATAATATGATCTCAACATATAGAACTTAGGCTATTTATAGGCTACAAAGCCCATTTAGGATACTTAAAAGCCCATATAACTATTAACTAATTAAAACATAATAAAATACTATTAATTAATTTAGATGTGCTACATCATCTTTACAAAGGAAAAAGATCAAGGGCCAAATAATAAATAAAGAAACAAGTTCCAGAAAACTCAGATAAAGCAAGCTCATTGAACAGAAGAAATCACAATGCCAAAGCTCTCCATGTAAGAGATTTCACCAGTTAATGAATACCAGGTGAATATTTTGACACTAAATGCTGCAGTGGACGGAAAATCACCGAGTCTATCAGGAAGGAGAAAAAGAACAGAAAACCAAAACCTTTTTATAAGACCTATCTTTGAATTTTTCAACATGTCACATATATCAAGAAACTGAGTGGAGACAAAGGTGCATTACTATGGACACGAACGAAAAGAGCAAGCTTTTAGACAGAGACACGACCTCTCAGTAAAGGAAGACTAAAAACGAAAAATTCTATCAATCACATTGCACTCTTTCCATTGCAAGTACAGGACCAAAGAAATGAAACAAGTGTGTAAGAAATTATGTAACGGTTACGGTGCAATGAAGACTCCCTGCAAAATAATTCTCTGACTAAAACAGCAGAACAGCAAAAATTTCCTGACCCCATTTAAGCAATGAAATTGACATACAAGTACAAAACTTTTCTCTGCAGAATTATTAACTCACAGAAATTGTCATCAATTATCAAGTGAACTACTGAATAGTGCTCAAAGAATGAAATCAAACATCTTTGGCAAGATTTCAGGTAGCCAAGTAAACCACATAAATGACAATGCAACAGAGAAATATCCATAAATGTTCAGATTAATTTCTAAGCAAGAATTTCCCAGCAGAGAATCTACTATTCTGCACGATCAACACCATCCATCCAATTTGTTCACACTAAAAATCCCCTATTATGTTCATAGCCTAAAACAATTTGAGGAGAGCGATCTCAAGAGCAGTCTTGAGGAAATAAACTTTCAACAATTATCAATTGCACAGGAAAGCAAAATAGTATTTATATAAGTACCTCAAGGTACAATGGATGCTCTAATTTGCACAGCTCTTTCAAAACCAAAAGCCAATCAGCTCTTCTGGGCTTCATTCTCGTTACCCAACCAGCCATTAAAAGGGATAAAGGACCAATTTCCGGTGAGTAACAAATTATCTGTTTAATCATCGCCTTGCATCGATTGGATATGATAGGTGGGATAAGGGAAATAGCTTGCTTCTGTTCTTCTGTGAAATCGGGACCTAATCTAACCCATTTGTACTTTCGTTTCTCTTTTTCCTTGTTCTCTGATTTCTCATTCTGAATTTCATTCTTGACAACAAACAATGCTCCAAAATGGAATCTTGCTGACCCAATTTTGTTGGGTTTATGGCTAAATGGGATTTCGCACATACCCCAAGAGGCTAATTTTGGTGCATTTTGAATGTGGATGATAGAGGGTTCCCAAAAAGAAAGCATGATTAAGGCAAGGAAACTCGTTTCACATCAAAATCCGGTTATGATTGACATAATTTCCATCTTCTTGGCTACGCAAATTGACACAATTCAATTTCTTCAATAGACCCAACACAGTAATCTGCTATGATGCGGATGGGAAACGGATCACAGATTCCGACCCGGTGGTATATCGTTAAGGGTGAAGATTTTTTTATTTTATTTTTTACCTTTTTTTATATTTTTAAAATGAGATTTTAATATTTTTAATCACTCATGTTTTAATTTTGTTTCAAAAATAACACTTATGTCTTCGAATGATATTTTTGGTTCCCTAAATTTGTATTTAGTTTAAATTTAGTTTCAACGTCGACTAAATATTGAATCCGACAGGGGAATGTCGATTTTAGATTGGAAATGAAATCACATGTGGCTGTCAGGTCGGATTTAACGTTTAGTCGATGTTAACTTAGATGACTAATTGGATAATTGTCTTAAAATTGAAACAAAATACAAATTTAGGGGACAAAAGCCTCATTCAAAATGATAAGGGTTATTTTTTAAACAAAATTAAAATATGATGGACTAAAAGTGTCAAGATCCATTTATAAAATCATATTGTTTTATCAATTTCATAATTTAATAAATCAAAATCAAATTGTTTTATTAGTAATAATGATACGGACACAATCGTTGTGTTATAATCTGTGACACAACGGTTATCTACGCCGTTTATCATTATGAATTTATGTCATGATTAATTTACACTCGTCAATGATGTAAACAACGATTGTGTCTGATTTTGTTTGTTTTACTGTGAAAATTGTAATATTAGTCTTTTAGTTGTATCTATGTGGGGAAGTTAATCTATGTATCTTTGTGACATTCATGTTTTCAAGTTTTAGTACTCTAATGTTGAAGGATTTTTTGCTAGATTTTGCTGACATGTCTCTAAATTTAGTCAATTTACATGCAATACTTATACTTATAACACACTTTTTGTTCATGATCTTTGGTCTAGCTGATTATAAGGAATCAACATGTTTTTAAAAAGATGGAAATTAGTCCTAAAGCTTCTTGTGCTATGTCTTGTGCTTTGGCTTGTGAGTTTATTTCTATTTTTCAAAAGCCTCCAACAAGTTTCCATGTGCCGGAAATTGACTGGATTTCGTGAGCGCCGCCACCACCCACCGGTATAGTAGGTGAAATTTAATACGGATGCTAACTGCAAAAGAATCACGAATGAAGAAAAAGGACAAAGCGTCATTGAAGGACATACTGCTACGAGATGAGCCGGGAAGATGGATTATAAGTTTTGCGGGATTTAGAGAAAGATGATCCCAATATATGGCGAAACTTCATGCTAGGGATCACTTGGAGTAAATTTATTAAGAATGTTATCATTGAAGAATTGACAATTGAAGCGATCTTTGACGGAAAAAAGGCCAATGGACATGATGATGTGATTTATCCGCATAATGCAGATATGTTTGTATTGTGAAGTTATTGTGTGATGAGTGAATCCCGTTTGTATTAGGTGGAAAACATACTTCTTTTTAATTTAAATAATTCATATTAAAAATTACTCATGTTTTTAATATAAACATATTCACACCATATGTTAAACATAAAATAATTGGGGAAAAGATGATCTCTATTATTCGGGTGTAACGAAACGATTTTTACATATATTGCAAATATTCACACGCCCCCTGGCAAACGCCAACAAGAACGATACTCGCCGAGAGCCTTCTATCGGCGTAGAGAACGGGACAAATTGCCGTAGGACAATCAACTTCTTCTTGGTGCGATCATGAAAGACATGATTCCGAGCGATATGAAGCGCCGACCGACTATCACAAAACAACCGCATGGGGCCGAGGATGCAAAACACCAAGGGAAGATAACAAGGACTTGAGCCATTTGAGCTCACACGTGGCAAACGCCATAGAACGATACGGCCTCGGCGTCAAAGAGATACCCAAAAATACCAAATAACCGGTGACGAACGCCGAGTCAAGGGCGGGCGGCCCGATCATCACTATCACAGAAAGCAGTCAAGGACAAATCATCCACATGTCGTAACAAAACACCTTGACCAGGACTCCCCTTCAAAAAACGTAAAACACGCACTACGGCTTCCCAATGCGGGACCTGCGGATCACTCAAAAATTGTGCAAGAGTATGCACAGAGTAACTCAACTCAGGACGAGTAACGGACAGATAGACCAAACGGCCCACAAGACGGCTATACTGATCGGGATGGGCGAATGGCTGACCGGTAGCGGAAGCGAGGTGATGATTTTGCTCCATAGGCGTATCAATAGGCTTGCAACCCAACATGCCAGCCTCAATCAAAATGTCCAACGCATACTTGTGTTGTGAGAGAAATATACCCTCGGGGCCACGAGCCACTTCGATGCCGAGAAAATATTTCAAAGGGCCCAAATCCTTCATATGAAAGCAAGAGCTCAAGTACTGTTTGAAACGAACTAGCAGAGCATGCGAAGATCCGGCAATAATCAAGTCATCAACATACACCAGAACATGAAGGGAAACACCATCCCGATTATAACTAAACAATGAGTAATCCGCATAAGACTGAACAAAACCGAAAGTCTTCAAGGCAGCAGAGAGCTTGGAAAACCATTGCCGAGGAGCCTGTTTCAGCCCATAGAAAGATTTACGCAGCCGGCAAACCATGCCGGGAGAGGAAGCGTGACAGCCCGGAAGAAGCTGCATGTAAACTTCTTCATCTAAATCACCGTGCAGGAAGGCATTATGAACATCCATTTGGTGCAATTCCCAATTACGGGCGGCCGCAACGGATAAGAAAACCCGAACAGTTCCCATCTTGGCCACCGGGGCGAAGGTCTCATTATAATCAACTCCTTCAACTTGCCGATTACCACTGGGGACGTCGAGCTTTAAGACGCTCGACGTCCCCAGTGGAAGTGTATTTAATTTTATATACCCACCCGCAACCGATGGCACGTTTACCAGGAGGAAGAACCTCCAAAGACCAAGTACCATTACGTTCTAAAGCATCAATTTCTTTCTGCATGGCCTGACGCCATCCGGGTAATTGAACAGCTTCCCGGTAAGTAGCGGGCTCACGACCCTTGGTAATAGCGGACAAAAAACACTGGTGGCGGATAGAAAATTTATTATAATCAACATAACAAGCTATGTCAAAAGGTTTACCTGAGGAGTTCGAAGAAGATAAAGGTGCAGGTAAGGGGGGTCTTCATTCTGCTGAACAATCGTATGAGTAACATAGTCCCGAAGTTTCGTGGAGGGGATTTTCACTCGCTGACCACGCCCCAAAGTCTCAGTTGTTGACACCCCGCCATCCGGGGAAGAACTCGGCTCGGACACACGCCCCCTTAATGGGGACAATGGGTCAGGATCCGGGAGGGTAGGGGCCGAAGTGGCGGTTTCCACGGGCGCAGTCACAATGTCAGGTACATCATCAGAATCATCCCATAATATAGGTTGACTAAAATATGCCTCCGATTGAAGACGAGCAGGATCAGGCAGGGACTCAATAAAAGGAAACTTATCCTCAATAAACTGAACATCGCGACACACGAAAAATTCATGCGTAGTAAGATCATATAATCGCCATCCCTTTTGACCAAAAAGATAACCAACAAAAATACACATACGAGACCGCGAGTCAAACTTATCCTTAACACGAGGCCTATTAGCCGTATAGCATAAACAACCGAAAACCCGAACGGCATCATACGAAGGTGGGCGACCAAAGAGGCACTCATAAGGAGTTTTATTAGATAAGACAGGCGTAGGAGTAAGGTTAATCAAATGTACAGCAGCAAGGACACATTCACCCCAAAAATACTTAGCCAATTTGGCTTGGAACCGCAAGGCCCGAGCCACATTTAGAATATGCCTATGCTTCCTTTCTACACGACCATTCTCCTGAGCAGTATCAACACAAGACCTATGATGCACAATTCCTTTTTCAGCAAAAAAAGGATGTAAACTCAAAAATTCTTGGCCATTATCACTCCGCAAAACTCGAATCTTTTTACTGAACTGCGTTTTCACCATGTGATAAAACTCACGAATTAATGTTCCCACTTCATGTTTACCAAGCATCAAATATACCCAAGTAGCCCGTGAATAATCATCAACAATGGTAAGGAAAAAATGAGCATCACAACTAGAAACGACCTTATTCGGACCCCAAATGCCACAATGAATCAAATCGAAAATGGCAGAGGCTTTATTGGAACTTAGAGGAAACGAGCTTCGAGGTTGTTTACTCATAAAACAAATTGACAATCAATGTCACAACTTTTATTCGAACGACCACTACTAACATTGGCAGGCAAAAAAGAAAGAACGATCATGGAGGGATGACCCAAACGCTGATGCCATAACAAATTTGTATCGGTAACTGCCACTTTATTGGCTTGAGAACCACGGATAGAAACCGGCCTGAAAATATAGACCCCATTACACAGCACCCCTACTCCAAGTAGGTTCCGCAAAGTGTGGTCGTGTATAACACACAGCTTGCTAGTAAAAATAACAATATATTTCTGGGTTGCAAGTGTAGGATGTAATATCTCCGGATGGATCAAAGATCCAACCGATTACGCAGCGGAAACTACAAGATCTAGATCTAGTCAACCAAAATACATGAATATAATAGATCTAATCTACGAGAAGGATAGATTGCTTACTTGTTTATTGTGAATAAACTCCATGAACAATCTTTGTAGATGCGCCGGTTGAGAAGCCATAATCTTCCAACGCGTATCTCCAAGCAACACCAAGTGGATGGTGTTTCACGCCGCCGGACCTCCCCGATATGCTACCAGAAAAATCCCGAAGA
Organism: Gentiana straminea; assembly: GCA_036785695.1. NCBI lineage: Eukaryota > Viridiplantae > Streptophyta > Magnoliopsida > Gentianales > Gentianaceae > Gentiana > Gentiana straminea. The sequence goes on along the minus strand of JAVUPR010000137.1, from coordinate 4,889,423 downwards.
TTTTTCCACCTCGAACCCTAAGAATAGAGGCCGAAATTTTCAGTCAATTTCTCTTGTGAATAGTGATCTTTTGGTACAATGGAGACCTCTTCTTATATAGGAGAGAGAGATCCTTGTTCCACAAGGATTTAATTTAATTAATGGATAATCAATCAAATAAATCATTTTCAATAAAAGATAAATCTAATATTTTCCCAAACAAATTAGGATAAATAAAAGATCATTATCTAATATATTAATTATTTAACCAATAAATAATTAAGCACATGTCATATAATAACACAAGAAAACAAATTCCTTGTTAATAATATATACATATTGGTGCCAATACCTAATTAAATAGGTCATGGGCCGAAATTCACCAAACCGGGTCGAGTCCATGAAAAAAAATGTATTTTCCATGTTTTTAATCATTTAGTCCAACTAAACAATTAATCCACATATCAATTAAACAGTGCAATGCTACTGTTTAATTATAATCGAGGTGTGACGACGGGAAAACATATATGCTATATTAGGAGCCGCGTCGGGGACCATGAACCTATAACCAGTAAATCTCCATAAATTAAATAAAATTATTCATCGGACGAATAATTATATCCAATCTATTAATTCCGGGATTACACCACCATAAACCCAAAACCGAACTCGCGAATATAGATAACTTACACTCAACCATGAGTTGATAAGGTGTTCACCGATATAATCATTACATACGGATAAATCCTCCATGTTGTTCATTTCGAGTCGGGATATTTCCGTAAACCCTTCTCGAAACATATTATCCTTATTTACCATTAACCCCTAGTGATCAATTAGTTCACATACCGGACTAGTAGCTAATTAGTCTAACATGAACTCCGCGGATCGATCGGTTTATAGGATTAACAAATAAGGGAACGTACGTCTACTTCCCGAGGGAAGGAATGGATTCCATATCCGTGATAGCGCGGACTACTCACTCATTCCGAGAATAGAGCCAACGAGAAGTGTTGGACCACATACTTCGAAGTGATCCTTACTAACACATCAAACTCTACCATAGTCTAAGCAGTTGTCTGTGATCACCTCAGGATTGAGATTAATCCATATATGATCATCTTGTGATTCGATAAGACTTCTCGATCACGGAATTATATCGAGAACTCACAACAAATCGGTCCAGCCCTATATGATTATTATCATATATAAATGTCCCACTAGGTACCGTATTACCGACAGTCCGGATAAGACTGTCATACCTAAAGTGTTCTGGGCGCATTATTAGCATATTAATCATGAGACCCGTACTCAAATTAATCAACGCTACGGACTAAGTTAATTTTAAGTACATCTCACTAACTCAATCCTCTTGTGCATAGCCATACACTGAGTTATGTGATTACATAAACGATGTACTTAGGGTTTTCAGTAGTGTCTTAATTATAAACATAAATGCATATAATATGATGAATTATTAATTCTGTCCTAAAATAATTACATAATTGTCTTTCGGTCACTACACCTAACAGCAAGTAAGTGAGACACAGACAATAAATTACACTCAAGTGTAGGAACATAAAGCACATCATTTAAAATTAGGCCATCTAAAACAACACTGCCTTGCTTCGAAGCAGTAATATTGGTACCATCAGGCAAGCTTACAGAAGAGGACACATCTCTCAAATTTGTAAACAAGGCAAGATTACCAGACATATGATTGGATGCTCCTGTATCAATAAGCCAATCATTGATACCATACGTACCCGACAATTTTCTAGTGGTGGAATTAAAGCCCTTGAGAGCAAAAAGAACCTGTGCCCATTAGGTCATCAGTCAAAGTTGGAATGCCACCACGATCCGGTTTCCCGATATCATGGATACCTCCTTGAGGAGAGCTCCCCATATTGGCAGGAAAATCACGAGTGGACATAGATATGATGAATCATCGAACATACAACGAGTAGAAGCGTAGCACCGCACCAACCACTAAACACCACACACCAATGCAAGAGCACGTCTTGCGGCAACTGTTTTGTTTCTTTAAAAAATTGTTTGTTATTTCTTTTTTTTTCTTTTTCTTTTTTTTTTTTGGATGCAACTTGTTGCTACAGTATGTGATCCGATCCCCTTCAACAATTTGACGCAACAACGGCAAACAACAAATAATAGCTACTCCCTCCGTCCCATTTTATTTGTCTCTGTTTGACTTTTCACACAGATTAAGAAAAGTGTAGTTAATCTTTTGAATCATATTAAATGATCTAATATTTTTACACTTATGCTTTTAAGTTGTTGTTGGAAAGCGTTTAATCTTCTACATTTTTTTATTGTAAATATTGTAAAGAGAAAAGGGTATTTGAAGAAATTTAGCGATTAATGCACAAAGTGACACTTATTTTGGGACAAACCAAAAAGGAAACATGGACAAATAAAATGGGACGGAGGGAGTAATTGTTTTTTTTTTTTCCTGTCAATAGTAGCAGTAATAGCACGGAACAAAGGGGATCACCAACAGCCCAAAGAAAATAGAACGGTAATTACTGGATCCAAGAGCACGTTATCGATTTCCCAGAAAAAAAAACGGATAAACATGTAACAACTTTAGGATGCGGGTCGAGCAGCAACAACACACAAGCAGCAATAGCAAACAGCAAAAGAAATTGCCGGAAGGATCTAAAATCACGTCGTCGATACACCGGAAAAATCGATGAACACGTCGTCGATTACACACAAGATCGAAAAATCTAAAAATCTCTCTAACTTAGAGGCTACGTCGTTTAAACATAAAATAACTGGGGAAAAGATGATCTCTATTATTCACATAAGCCACGTATTTATAGTACAATATCATCAAAACCCTAAAGTGTAACGTTACACATATACCCTTTTACATATTTTACATATATTGCATATATATTCTTACACCATACGAATATATCACCCAAAAATTTCCGGTATATCACATGACCTTGCACAAAACTCAACATGCCCAAATAGTCCAAAAAGTGCTAAAGGCTTGTTTAAACCGTAAAGTATAAGCAAGATGGATAAAATACTAGTTTAATATTTTGAAGGATCCAAGTTTTCGATCTCGATTGAAATAACGAAAAAAAAAAGATTGAGTCATTAGGGAGGGAACAAATATTGGTGGTCGGGTGGGAAAATAGACTAAATTTGTATCGTCGAATGAGTTGGACTAAGACAAGTAACTATGTTTGACTGAATTATATAACGTTCTTGATGTACCGAAAATAAAAAGCAGATGAGCTGCTGATTAGTCCATATTTTGTGGTGTTTTATGCGCTTATTTTATATCTATTTTATCTGGAGATACTCTGTTTCGGGTATATTTGGATGATTTTCAGGTTTTAGGAACTTGTGAGAGATGATAGAAGATTTCTGATTTTATAGATCAATTTCTGAAGATTTGTGGAAGAACGGAGGGAAGCGGCATTTCAAGAATCCACAATTTCAGTTTTCACATAAGTCGGGATACCGACTAATGAAGAGATGACAAAGTCTATCAATGTCAACAGTGGATTCTCGCTCTTTAGTCACATTGGACGTTAAATATTAAAAAGACTTTTTCTATAATTAAGTTATTACTGTTATTATTATTATTTATTATTACTATTATTAAAGACTCTTTGATAATTAGGAAAATAAAAACATACTTGGGCTAGGCCCAAATTAGCCTTCTCAAATTCCAATAAGTCTGTAGCTAGTACGTGGGAAGAGAGATTATTAATTTATTACATAATTATTGAATTGGATTCAGACGTGCACGGAAGGAGGGTTGTGCTGCCTGTGCATACCATCGCCGGCAACTTTCTGTCATTGAATAAAAGGTACTAGTGTATTCTTTGTTTTGTTTATTTATTTATTTATTATGAATAGTTGAAATTTTATTTTCGGTTAATTGATTATTGAACTCTCGATTTCGTAAGGTACTAGTGTTTCCTTCTCGTTTGATTATTAGTATTTGTCTATTTTTTGATTTCACGGATATATGATTAGAACAATTCGTTTAATTGTTGGCGTGTGATGATTAAGCGATTATTTTGATCTAGTTCCAAAATTCATCTTAGGCGGTTGCCATAAAAAATTGGATTTTTAGTGCGAAACAACACATTGTATGCTGGTTCATAGTCCGTAGGATTTCCTGTTGTGGAAATAGATGTTGTGGAAATAGATAATATTATAGTTAAAATTAAGCCGGTTAGATTAATACCTAGTAAATGAGTCTCACTAATCTTTAATGTTGTTATGTCACCAAACTCCGGCGGTCGTTGCGTGGTGTGCCTTAATTAGGGCGTAATTAGTGACGGTTGTCCTAATTAACGATTTTATGAGAGATTGGTTGATGCGTGGTTGCGGTTAACTAAAACCATTTATTAATAATTCAACGAGTCATTCTTGAATCGATGATTAATCGTATGAATTGATGGGAAATAATTAGTTAGTTTGAGTTCTTCTCCGTTTATTTGTCGTAATTTTATTTTCCTTTTCTTCTTAGGAGATTAGATAAAAACCAAACATATTTTATTTTCAAAGTTCTGGAAGAAATAGATCCACCGTTCCCTGGGGTTCGTCCCCTACTTCCGTTATACTAATAGCTATAAAAGTTGTAGGTGATTTTATCTTTCGTGGTTTGACGACCCACCAGCTGCGCCCACCTTAACCACCATTTGTTTGGTTTGGGACTTTGATCCTTTGAGTCACATCACTAACTTATTTATTATTATTTTATTAATTCTATTATTTTATTATAAATTTTTTCATCAATCAATCAACATCAACAAATAAAATAATATTAATCCATCACTTTATACTGCTCATTACACTATTTATTTACCATTACTTTTTCAATATAATATTTCAAATCAACAATCATTACTTTAACTACACAAATTTCAATACAAATTTTCAACTTTATCATCATTACTTCACTATATATTATAATTCGGATCCAATCGATCCCAAACCAAACGGAGCACCTTTCCGTGAGTCATCATGAGTCACTCATATGGGTAGCTCAATTGGTTCACGGATAGTAAATTACACCAAGGAACGCATAATCGAATCCCAACAGTCACAATGTGGAGTTAACTTTGAAAACATGGTGACTCTTTATGGACACTGGATCTTGGTCCTACCACCTATTGGCCACTGAGTCATCATTATTCACTTTCCCACCATTTTGTCAGATCGGAGGGAGAAGCCCTGTGGGCGAGGAAAATCACTTTCTGCAACCAAAAAAAAAAAAAAAAAAAAAAAAAAAAAAATATATACACTACATGTTTTGTGAGTTATAAATATTTTTTGAGCATCATTAAAACGTCTTTTAATGATATGAGCATTTATTCACATCATATTCAATCTACCATTGTATCCCATTAAAATAAAAAACACCATATCTATCTGTTGCACCACACATTATATTTAATGATTACGAAATCTACTTGACCCCATTTTTTACCCAAAGTGAAAGAAAAAAAAACACTTTTACAAAAAAAAAATTTACCACCACCAAATTTTAATATTATCAATTCAAACCCACCACTATCAAAATTTAATAAAAACAACTCCATGTTCCCTCTTCCGCCCGTTTCTTTATTTACAGAGCCACCCTATTTTTTCCGGCGAACCCGTTTTGCCGATAACCACCCATTCTACTCCTCTTCTCTTCCTCTCTTCCTTCCCTTCAACCATTACTTCCAAAACCTTTACATCCCCATAAAAATAAACCCCTCTTTTCCACCTCAAGCACCCCACCACCGGAAACCCACCACCGCCTAGCCCCCGTTGAACCCGCCCCCAATAACACCCGGTCCGTCCCTCCCCCTCCCTAACCACTCGCCCCTGCCGTTCCAATGACTGAATCCAGCCGTCCAGACTTATACTATGGCCAATTCCGGCCAAACTGGCCACTTTCAACCAACGCCTCCATTGATTCCGATGACCCCTTCAACATTATTTTTGGTCCTCCCATCTCCACCTTCAAAATTATTGAGTGTGTATGTTGGGTATATGATGTAAGGGGTATTAAATTAAGGGGTCAATTTGTAATGTAAATTTTTTTGTGTGGAAATAGTAAATATGTGTTGTAAATGTAGAAATTGGGTGTAACTAAAGAATGAGAAATATAGAAATTTTACTGTGGTGCAAAAATAGATTGGAATTTTAGGTGTGGTATGATGTATAGAGTGGTATATTGGTAGATTGAATGTGGTGCAAATAAAGACTCCCCTAAACAAAATATATGAACACTCTCCTCTTCCTTCCAAAAAAAAAAAAAAAACTCCCCTCAAGAAAAGAATTATAGAATACTTAACACAACCAATTATAATGATGCTTAACTTATTACTTTTTTTTTTTTTTTTTTTACATATTACCCATGTTAAGTTGGTTTAAAAATATAGAACATACGTCATTAACAGAATATAAAAATTACACCCATCAAACATATTTTTTCTAGCAAAAGAATAAGATCCCATCTAGTGTGGTACATGCATTGCACTTCGTGGTGAATAAGTCGACCAAAAAGGGAAAACATTTGCATACAATAGACTATTCTGATCCAGTTCGAACTGGTCAGAAAATATAATCAATACGTTCATACTAAAATTGAGTCAAGAAACATTTCAACATTTAGCTTAAATTTCAGTTAGAACCAACGAGTGTGAAAAACAAATAAATTTGAAGGGCAAAAGTAAAAACAAAATTGTCTTGCATTAAAACATTTTGAAGTGTGAAAAAAACATTAAGGAAAAGAAGACAAAAGTTGGTCGGGATATCCAATTCGAGTCGGAAACTGATAATTATTGTAACCAAATTCGAGTCAAAGTGTTTTTTCATATAAAGTATCGGTCATAAAATATATAAAATACTCATGCACTAAAATAAAATATAAAAATATAAAAAATTTAAACATTATGCTTAAAATTCCGTTCAAAATCAACAAGTGTGGAAAAAAAAATCAAGACAGAAGTTGGTCGGAAATCGCGTTGTGATAGGAGTGTCAAAAAAGTTTGCAACCCAAATCTTTTTTTTAGAGGTCCAACCCAAATATTTATTTTTCCTTGCGATTTTTGTGGTGTGGCCTTTGAATCCAATCCTAATGCGGTTATGGATTGCGAATTGATCGTTTTCAATCTCTTTCAAACGTTAATAATTATTTTTTTGATGTGGTTTGAAAATAAATCTTCATGGACACTATTATGTGCGACATAAGAGCACCTCCGATGGTGTCTCTAAAAGCTCTAAAAAAAAATGTTATAAAGCTTTGTAAAAGCTTTACCACCCTTGTATTACTTCCATCTCATTAAAGTTTTGTTTAAAAGGTTCAAGCAGATGGACCGGTTCAATAATGCCAGCTGTATTGTTTTTTTTTTTTTTTTTTTTTTTTTTTCCTGATACTTTGAGCATTGTTTTGTCACTTTTTCTTTCCTTAAAGATTCGTGGAGAATATAAATTGGAAGTTATATCTCAGAGTTTCAGTTTGCAAAGAGTATATGTATACAAATTTTTTTCTCCTGAAAGAAGTCGATACATAATATCTAACTTTCACATTCGAGCCTAAAAGACAAAGTTGTTGGAAAAGGTGTATCGTGTGTGGAGTGATGAAAGATCATCATATTAGTACTCAAAGGCACAATAGATCTTACAAAAACCGACACCTTAACACTGATGTTTCAGTTAAAAGCTCATGAATTTGAATTGAACAATGAAGACGGTGCACCAATAGAGCCACACAAGGCACTTTTTCAGGAATTGGTAACAAAATTAAAAATAGGACAACTAGACGCTGGAAGTAGAATAAAAAAAATATAATTTTATTTTATTTTATGTTCAACTGTATTATTATATACTTAAAAAACAAACATTATTTATATTTATATTACAGAATAATAAAATAATTATGTAGTGAGTCCATATTATAAAGTTGTAAGAAGTTTACGTAAAAGTTTATAAACCGATGATGTGTCAATTTGTAAAGCTTTATTTATGATTGTGGATAAAAGGTTTATAGTGAAAATGTTTATAAACTGATGATATGACACAGTAATAAAATTTTAAAATGTTAAGACTGAAGATGCCCTAAGTGTAAGAAAATTCAAACCCAATACTTTTTTTTAGAGGTCCGGTCTTTATTTCATATTTTTTTTGAATGATTAATTTCAGTTTTTTCATGAGATTAAAAAAAAGGTTCTATTGGCATTTGGTAATTACTTCCGACAAAATATTTAGTAATTTTATTCATGACACTGTAAAATTACTTTGGCACCACAAATGTAAGAATGATACTACTTAGTGAAATATTCCTATGAACGACACACTCATTGACGTTCAATTAGTACGAGTAACGTGAATCCCATCGACGCAACTCATCATCATTTCGATTATGTAAATAAAATGTCAATAATGATATTTTAGAGAAAAAACAATGTCAATAAAAATAATGTTCATTTAACGAAATAAAATCATGATTTTAAAAGTAATTTTTAATTACGTTAAACACTCACAAAAAAATAAATAAGGAATCACAATGGAAAAAAAATCTCAACACTTCCAAATAATTTTCTTTCTTTCCTCTTTTGCTTTTAAATCCCTAGATCAATTGCATGATTGCATTTGCATGGCCAAAAAGAAAGGGACATTATAGTCATTTCCACATCAACCAGTGTCAACTTCGAATCCAAAAACCAACATACACCGCGATCCAGATTTCATACTCTTTTCCAACTCTGCCCCAGCTTCTAAATTTCAACCTCCTCCGCCTCCTTTTGCCAGCCACTCTCCACCACCATCGCCGCTACCACCGCCGCCGCATATAGTGGCAGCAGATATTCTCAATTCTACTCCACCGTCGTTTCCAGATCTAGTCCTTCCTGTGCATTTCTCCGGGAATGGCTTCAACTGAAGCCGATTCCCGTCTCAACCAAATCCTAATACCAGCACTAGAAAAAATCAGCAAAAATGGCTCATGGCGAAAGCTTTCTAAGCTCGCTCATGAGTGCAAATCGGTAATCGAACACCTCAATTCACCTAATCAAACCCCTACTAGTCCTACTACTCCACCTCAATCAGAGTCCGATGTGTCTCCGTCCGTCCCTGGGGTACTCCTGGAACTGTCGTTGTCCGATTCGGAGTTCATTCTTAGTCCTTTGATCAACGCTGCTTCTTCTGGTAATGTTAAGGTCGCGGAACCTGCTGTTGATGCAGTTCAGAAGCTCATTGCGCATGGATACCTACATGGTGAATCTGACTCGACTGGTGGATCAGAAGCGAAATTGCTAGCTAATTTAGTCGATTCGGTATGTAAATGTCATGACCTAGGAGATGAAACTATGGAGTTGTTAATTATTAAGACGATTCTGTCTGCGGTGACTTCAACTTCTTTGAGAATCCATGGTGATTCTTTGCTGCTTATTGTGAGGACTTGTTATAATATTTATTTAGGCAGCAAAAATGTGGTGAATCAGACGACTGCGAAGGCGTCCTTGATTCAAATGCTGGTGATCGTTTTCAGACGAATGGAGGCGGATTCGTCGACTGTACCGCTTCAGCCGATCGTGTTAGCTGAGCTTATGGATCCTGTTGAGAAAGCTGATGCAGATGGGACAATAACGATGTTTGTTCAGAATTTTATTACTAAAGTAGTGCAGGATATTGATGGAGTATTGAATCCTGCCTCCACACCTAGAGGTGGGGCTACCTTGGCTGGAGCGCATGATGGGGCATTTGATGCCACATCTACCGTGGAGTCGACAAATCCAGCGGATTTGTTGGATTCAACAGATAAGGATATGTTGGATGCAAAATATTGGGAGATTAGTATGTATAAGACCGCATTAGAGGGCCGGAAGGGAGAATTGGTGGATGGGGAAGTAGAGAGGGATGATGATTTGGATGTGCAAATAGGGAGTAAGTTACGAAGGGATGCCTTTTTGGTTTTCCGTGCATTGTGTAAATTGTCAATGAAGACACCACCTAAGGAGGCCATGGCGGATCCACAATTGATGAGGGGAAAGATTGTTGCATTGGAGTTGCTTAAGATTCTGCTGGAGAATGCAGGCGCAGTGTTTAGGACCAGTGAAAGGTATATTCATAATATACTAGTTTATATGAGTAAATTTAAATTATTCTGCATTTCGAGTTTGTCATTTGCCCATATATGGGAACGGTTGCAGGTCTGACCTTTATTTTATGCTCATTTATGTCCTCAATTAAGGGATCAAGAGTGCCATTTCTTATCAATGATAAACTGAATAATCTAATCAAGGATAATTTTAGTTTCAGTGGGAGCTTGAAAGTAAAGGATTTATAGAATTTCTAGGTTCTTACTTTAAGTTGTGACTTGTGAGCAGTAGAGAGTAGTGACATCCTTTCTGTATTTCTGAAGAAGCTACCTTTCAGCCTATAAGTTCTTTGTGCTTTAATGCGGAAGAAATCTAGTCCATGGCATCATTTTAGTTTTTAAATTTATGAGTACCATCTTATCAACTTATATCCTCCCTTAATTTACTTATATATTTACTTAATTTACTTATAATCTTCACTTTGTGGGTTAGTGGTAATCAGGCAGTTCCTTAGTTATGATTTTGAGAAAATTAGCCCCACTAGCAATTGGGACTGCATAATCGTGCTCATTGCAGAATTTCCAGATGAATTGTATTTTAATTTGGATTCTCTACTTCTGCCAATGTGCTATTTCTCTGTCTTCCTTTCTATCTATGAGGCAAGAGTTGATCGCTTTGTCATTCCACCTTTGGGGCCTTCTATGCTGTATAATGCAGAGAATGTTTCTCATCTTGCAGAATAAGATTTTTGTTCGATTTTAAGAATTTTTTTTGAGAATGTTTCTCATCTTGCAGGCTAAAAGTTTGGTTCGATTTCAAGAAATTTATGTTTCCAGACTTGTAGGGATGAACATTTCATGGTTGTAAAGTACTTGTTGTTATTATTGTTACTATTTTTTCTTCGTAAAAGGTAGTAATGTACTCAATGAACTATTTCTTCCAAGCACTAATCTTACTGGATTATTTTTTTTCTTCTTCTTTTTGGGTGGCAGGTGGGGGTGGGGGGTTGGAGGGGTCTGGCCCCTGCTTTGAAGCATTTTATATTGCTGGAAAGTTTTTGGTGCACGTAAAAGAATTTAAATTTACACTATTTAACAATGTTATCAGCACTTCGCATACGGATCGGATAAAAATAGCTTTGTGAACTGGAAGACAATAATGTTTGATCCATGGTGTTTCCTTTTATATCTCCAAAGATATTCCTGTTGTTATTCTACTGAATTTCACTACTGTGTACTAAAAACATAATAGCAATACTTTTTCTTTCAAATTTTCATCATGTATGTTATTTGGATCTAAACTTGCATCTTTTTTTTTTTGGGAGAAAAAAACAGATTTTTGGGTGCTATTAAGCAGTATCTGTGCCTATCACTATTGAAGAACAGTGCATCTACCCTTATGATTGTTTTCCAGCTTTCGTGCTCTATCTTCATTAGTCTGGTATCAAGATTCAGAGCTGGGTTGAAGGCAGAGATCGGAGTATTTTTCCCAATGATTGTTCTCAGAGTGTTGGAGAATGTTTCTCAGCCAAATTTTCAGCAAAAGATGATAGTGCTAAAGTTTCTTGAGAAGCTCTGTGTGGATTCGCAAATTTTGGTGGACATATTTCTAAATTATGATTGTGATGTCAATTCTTCGAACATATTTGAGAGGTACTATAATGAATTTATAATAGTTGGAAAACACTCTTTTGAAATTATATACTTTTATTTGTTTCGGGTGAATAACCTGCTAGCATCAGTGCTGAAACTAAAACTATCCTTCTTATACCCTCTAGTCTTCATGCATTATTTCTCTTTCCTTCTAATACTATTGTGGGTCATGCAGAATGGTGAGTGGACTTCTTAAAACTGCACAAGGCATCCCACCTGGTGTTACAACCACTCTGTTGCCACCTCAAGAGGCAACCATGAAGCTAGAAGCAAGGAAATGCTTGGTGGATATCCTGAAATCAATGGGTGACTGGATGAACAAGCAGTTGCGTATTCCAGATCTGCATTCTGCAAATAAATTCGAATCATCTGAAAACGGTTCTGAGACTGGAAGGCTCTCGCTGGCCAATGGGATTGAGGATGAGGCAGTTGAATCATCAGATTCTCAGTCTGAAGCATCAACTGATGTTTCTGATGCTTCAACAATTGAGCAGCGTCGTGCTTACAAACTTGAACTTCAGGCAAGTGATATATATAAATTTGTGCTTTCGTGATTGCAACTGACCATTTCCTCTTCTATACTGTTGAAATAATTTATCAATTCAATTAAACTTGACCTAATACTTACCACAGGAAGGTATATCCCTTTTCAATCGTAAACCTAAAAGAGGAATTGAGTTCCTGATAAATGCAAATAAAGTAGGGAATTCAGCAGAGGATATTGCAACTTTCCTTAAAAATGCCTCTGGTTTGGATAAGAGTTTGATCGGTGATTATCTTGGGGAAAGGGAAGAGCTATCTCTAAAAGTGATGCATGCATATGTGGATTCGTTCGACTTTAAAGGACTGGAGTTTGATGAGGCTATTAGAGTCTTCTTGCAAGGCTTCAGGCTGCCCGGTGAAGCACAGAAGATAGACAGGATAATGGAAAAGTTTTCCGAACGATACTGCAAATGTAATCCTGCAGTATTTACCAGCGCTGACACTGCCTATGTCCTTGCTTACTCGGTTATATTGCTTAATACAGATTCTCATAATCCAATGGTTAAGAATAAGGTAACATAATGCTCGAATTCACTCCCTGATTCTTTTTATTGAAAAATGGCTTTCTTTTTGTGAATAAAATTGCTCTTTACCTTGCAGATGTCCGCAGATGATTTCATAAGGAATAATCGTGGAATAGATGATGGGAAGGATTTGCCAGACGAGTACTTGAGATCATTGTACGATAGAATTTCAAGGAATGAAATCAAAATGAAAGAAGATAATTTAGCCATCCAACAGAAGCAGCAGTCTGCCAACACAAACAGACTTTTAGGTCTGGACAGTATATTGAACATAGTGATCCGTAAGAGAGGTGAAGATATGGAGACCAGTGATGATCTCATGAGGCATATGCAGGAACAGTTTAAGGAAAAGGCTCGCAAATCTGAGTAAGAAAATCACCCAATAAGTTTATTATCGTTTGCATATTTTAGGTACCTCCATGTGATGCGCTTTTTTACTAGTGTTCTTTGAGATATAATAATCAGTTTGCAAGTATTGAGATTTTGATTCATTTGCTCCTTCTCTCAGATACATAAATCATATGCCAATATAATTATTGTGGAAAGGAGATAAATGATTTAAGGTAATTTATTCAAAAAAACTGTTAGAATATGTTAAATCTAATGCTCCTCCTTAAGTGTCGTTAGTGGCTTTAATTAGTTAATTATTAATTCTTTATGTTGACTAGTTAATTCCCCTTTTTCTTTGTCCTTATCGGGTGAAAATAATGGACTCAAAGTCCTACTAGCCGTTGGACATGACAGCCCAACGGCTGGTTCCCTGTTTTTTGCTTTATGGGATAGTTTGTGTGTATATAAACAAACTCCCCTTCTCTTGTAAACTTAAGTCTTTTATTTATTGCTGATGGGAATTCAGCAGGGTAACAAGTCTGCTGAATAATCAGTCTGCTGGAGTGTTACAAGTCTGTTTGAGATCGACGGGGTAACAAGTCTATTTGAATAATCGATCTGTTTGAAGTGTTACAAGTCTCGAAGATTGTTCAGCAGAGTCATGTCACTGCTACTTATATTAATCTTATTGTAAACACAATTATTACAACTGTATTATAAAGTTGTAGTACATTGTTAGCCGTTTAGCCTTAATACCTTTATCCCCAACTACCTATTTATTAGCCACCTAGCATTTAAGTACTTGTCTTCCACTACTTGTAATTGTCTTTATATCTTGTCTTTGTTTCGGCTCAAAATAATAAGAAGAATTAATTTCTATATCTTATTTTTCTCTCTCTCTCTCTAAATTCTACATGGTATCGAGACTATCGAAAATTTTTCGATTTCTTTTCTAACTTGTTCCTCTTCTCACCTTCTTTCTTTCTCATCAAAATGTCGGAATATGATACGACTTCCGAAGTAACTTCAAAAAATTCTTCCAAACAAATGAGTGGATTAGATAATCCTACTCTCCAAATCACCAACATAAAACTCAAAGGAGGATCAAACTACACCGCAATGGGCACGATCGGTTAGAATTTTTATCACGGGAAGGAGGAAAGCGGGATATCTTCTTGGAGCTGTCAAAATTCCGGACAAAGCGATGAAGAGGCCTATGAAGTTTGGGAAGCGAAAATGCTATCATCAACGGGTGGTGCTCAACTCAATGGACGATGAGATAAACCGGGTTCACCTATTCTATCCATCTGCAAAAGCTATACGGGATAATCTTGCACACTCTTACTCGATCAAGGGAATTTCGCTCAAGCTTTTGGTGTCAGAAATACTCTGAAAAACACCAAACAGGGGTCCATGGATGTAACTAGATACTTCAATTCTCTCACGAAGCAGTGGCAAGATTATGACCAGTTAACCTTCATTGAGTGGGACTGCATTGAAGATGCAGGCAAATTTCAAAAAATGATTGAAAAAGAAAGGGTATTTGACTTCCTTAGTGGCCTTAACCCAATCTTTGAAGCTGCTAGAGAAAGGATCCTTGCACAGGTTCCCCTCCCTTCTTTACTAGAAGCATTTGCTACTCTCAGAAAGGAGGAAAGCAATAAGGGTGTCATGGGAGGTCTACTCCCCACTCCAGGAGGAGACCAGTCTGCTTTGGTTGCTGGGAATAGAGACTCAGCTTTTATGGGAGGCCACAACAAGAACTCCTACAAAAGGAATGATCGAAAGGCAATCTTCGGTGTGACCACTTTGCAAAAGAAGGGTCACACCAAAGACACATGTTGGAACCTCCATGGAAAGCCTCCTCGTTTGCAAAAGAACCAAACCAACAAAAATGAAGGCAAGCTGAGTGATCAAAAAAGGGCATACAATGCCATGGAACGATCAAACCTCTTCTCAAAGGAACAAATGGAGGCCCTGAATCAACTCTTTGACAAAAGGATGCCACAACCTGCTGCTGATACCTCTGTTGGTGCATCAGCTCAGAATGGTAAGAACACCTGGATCATAGATTCAGGTGCATCAAGTCATATGACAGGTGACCTCTCCTTATTTGACTCGCTTTCACAAAATCACTCACCCACACTTTGTTAAAATTCTTGATGGCTCTTGTTAAAGTTGAAGGAAAGGGCACTATCACACTTGATAATCATCTTACTCTTACATCGTGTTATATGTTCCAAAATTAGGCTGTAATCTTTTTTACGTGGAGTCAATTTTGCAAGGATAAAAACTGCATTGTTAACTTCCATCCCGATCATTGTGAGTTTCGGGACATGGCATCTTTGGAGAGGATTGGCGGTGCTAAGAAGATAGAAGGTCTCTACCTCCTTCATGGCAAGAAAATAAAGGCTTGTTAAGGGATTGAAAGTTTCCCGATTCCCCTAAATGTACTAAAATCGAAATGTTGCACTTAAGATTAGGACATCCCAATTTTCAATATTTAAAAAGGATGTACCCTACCTTATTTGTTAATGTAAAAGTTGATGACTTAAAATGTGAGTTTTGTGAGCTTTCAAAGCATTCTAGAAATACTTTCAAAGTTTGTTACCTATAAAGAGTACGTACCTTTTAAACTCATTCACACGGATGTGTGGGGTCCTTCTCAAAACCACTAACCTCACACACAAAAAATGGTTTGTGACCTTCATAGATGACCATACTAGAGTGAGTTGGGTCTATCTTATGAAACACAAATGCGAAGTTAGCCTAATCTTTGAAAATTTCTACAAAATGATTGAAACTCGGTTCCAAACAAGAATCCAAATACTTAGATCGATAATGGAGCCGAGTATTTGAACTCTGTCTTGGACCTTTTTTGACTGATAAAGGCATTGTCCATCAAACCTCTTGCCCTAACACTCCACAACAAAATGGAGTGGCAGAGAGGAAAAATAGACATCTTTTAGAAGTCACAAGAACTCTCTTGTTTTCTTATGATGTCCCTGCTGGTTATTGGGGAGAGGCTGTTCTCACAGCAGCCTTCCTTATAAACAGAATGCCATCAAGAATCCTTGGTTTTAAAACACCTATTGAAACCCTTACTTCATATTACCCCAACACCAAGCTTATCACTTCTATAGCCTTAAAAGTTTTTGGTTGCACAGCCTTTGTCCATATCCACTCCCGTAATAGGAGCAAGATCGGGCCAAGAGGCATTAAAACCATCTTTGTTGGGTACTCTCCTACACAAAAAGGTTTTAAGTGTTTTGATCCCAAAACTCACCGTTTTTATACATCTTGTGATGTCACCTTTTTTGAAGATCAACCCTATTACACCAAGGATAACAACAACGATATGGATCAATACGACTTTCTTAACAACGATGTTATTCTCCCTATTATTGATCTTGATCCACACAGGGAAACTTCCCTTCAACGATCGACAAAAGCTGTTTCCTTGCCGAACGGGAGGTTATTGTCTATACCGGACGAAGAAATCTTCACCACCTCTTAGTACTCCTATCTCTCACCCCGTTATTTGCACTAACCAAAATGTGCGGGCACACATTTATTGAACTTACTCATCGGGACAACGACCACGAGAAACCGACACCGAGGAACCCACACGATGCAACAAAGGTGTGAACCCTCATCTCACAATGAGCTACCTATTGCTTTAAGGAAAAGCACAAGGGAATGCACTAAACATCCTATTGACGGGTTTGTCTCTTATGGTAAGCTCTCTACGATTTTCGGTCTTATCTTACTAAGATAGACTCGGTTGACATACCCAAAACCATCCAACAAGCTTTAGGTTTGTCCTCGATGGAAAAATCTTTGTTATGGAAGAGCTAAATGCCACTGAGGACAACCACACTGGGATTTGATTCCTATGCCAAAGGGTGTAAAGCTGTTGGATGTAGGTGGTTATTCACTATAAAGCACAACCCTGATGGCACAATCAATAGGCACAAAGCCAGATTGGTTGCCAAAGGATATACACAAACCTATGGTGTTGATTTTCATGAAACATTTGCTCCAGTGGCCAGACTTAACACTGTGAGAATCATTGTTTCTATGGGCTGCTGTGAACAACTGGGCATTACATCAAATGGATGTAAAGAATGCTTTTCTGAATGGTGATTTGAAGGAGCAAGTGTATATGCACCCACCTCCTGGCTTTGTGGTTAAACCTAACCATGTGTGTAGATTGCATAAGTCCTTATATGGACTTAAACAATCTCCCGAGCACTGGTTTGACGATTCTCTAAAGTTATGAAAAAAGGAGGATATGCTCAAGGGCATAGTGATCACACTTTGTTTTACAAGCATATCGACTCGGGAGGAGTAACCATCCTCATTGTTTATGTTGATGACATTGTCATCACCGGAAATTCCGGTTGTGACATTGTTACTCTAAAGCGACTTACGAAAGCGAGTTTGAAATCAAAGATCTTGGACCACTAAAGTATTTCTTAGGAATTGAGGTTGCCGGGTCCGGTGAAGGCATCCTCCTTACACGAGAGGAAGTACACTATGGATCTGCTCAAAGAGTATGGGGCTGGGGTGCAAACTGTTGACACCCCAGGTAGATAATACAATCAAGTTTGGGAAAGATGAAGATGGTGCTCCTGTGAATCAAGAAAACTTTCAAAGGTTAGTGGGAAGGCTCATATACTTATCCCATACAAGACACGACATATCATTTCTTTGTCGATCAATTGAGCCGGTTTATGCACTCCCCCAAACAAATTCATCTTGATGGAGCGATAAGACTACTGAAATTTCTAAAAGGAAGTCCAGGCAAGGGTATCCTGTTCAAGTCACAAGGAACATCCAAGATTGAAGGCTATGTTGATGCTGATTGGGCTGGTTCAGCCACTGACAGAAGATCTACTTCTGGATGGTGCATCTATCTGTTTGGGAATTTGGTGTCATGGAGGAGTAAAAAGCAATCTGTTGTTGCCAGAAGTTCTGCTGAAGCAGAGTTTAGGGCAATTGCCTTAGGAATGTGTGAGCTACTGTGGATCCAAAGAATCATGAAAGAACTAAAGATATCTACTCAAGCCACGTAAATCTTTCGGTGATAGTAAATGCGATTGAAATCTCTAACAATCCGAGTCCAACATGATAGGACTAAACATATAGAGATTGACGGACATTTTATCAAAGAAAAACAAGAAGATGGCGGCATCTACCTAACCTACATCAACACCAAACAACAAGTTGCGATATATTTACAAAAGGTCTACCCGGGGTCCCTTCCAACAATTACGTGGCAAGCTTGGTTTATTAGACATATATAAACCGGCTTGAGGAGGAGTATTGCTGATGGGAATTCAGCAGGGTAACAAGTCTGCTGAATAATCAGTCTGCTGGAGTGTTACAAGTCTGCTGAGATCAGCAGGGTAACAAGTCTATTTGAATAATCGATCTATTTGAAGTGTTACAAGTCTGCTGAAGATTGTTCAGCAGAGTCATGTCACTGCTACTTATATTAATCTTATTGTAAACACAATTATTACAACTGTATTATAAAGTTGTAGTACATTGTTAGCCGTTTAGCCTTAATACCTTTATCCCCAACTACCTATTTATTAGCCACCTAGCATTTAAGTACTTGTCTTCCACTACTTGTAATTGTCTTTATATACTGTGCTGTTTCAGCTCAAAATAAGAAGAAGAATTAATTTCTATATCTTATTTTTCTCTCTCTCTCTCTAAATTCTACATTATTCTACTGAAATAATACTTGTTATTTCACCTCTCTCTCTTTAACTTCCGCTCTTACATGGTATCGGAGCTGTAGGCTCAAAATTCAAATTTCCGGGAAAATTTTTAAATCCTTATGGCTGCTGAATCAACTGCTACAAGTAATACTAATACTACTGCAGAAGCTTCTCTTTCTGATCATCTTTCCACCAATAATGGTGATCTTCAAAGCATCCCGCCTGCTCAAACTCAATGGAAAAAATTACTTGAAATGGTCCCAGTTTGTCCGGACTTTTCTGAAAGGAAGGAGCAAGCTCAGTCACCTTAATGGGACAGGACCAGCTCAAGAAGATCCTAAGTTTACAGTATGGGATGAGCAAGACTCCATGGTGATGTCTTGGCTATGGAACTCCATGATCCCTGAAATCAGTGATACATGCATGTTCATGGCCAATGCAAAGGAAATCTGGGATCATGTGAAGGAGACCTACTCAAAGGTCAATGATGCAGCTCAAATCTATGAGGTAAAGACTAAGATTTCAAATACAAAGCAGGGTAGTAGATCCATCACTGAGTATTCAGGTCTGATGCAATGTCTGTGGCAAGAATTAGACCACTACCAATGCATCAAGATGCACAACAGTGAGGATGCTGATATTCTGAAAAGGATATTTGAAAAAGATAGGATCTATGCCTTTTTGGCTGGTCTTAACATGGATTATGACTCTGTCAGAGTTCAGATTCTTGGAAAGGGAGACCTCCCTAGTTTAAATACAACATTATCTCTTATTAGAGCAGAAGAAAGTAGGAGAAGTGTCATGATTGACACATCTCCTGTTGAAAGTTCTGCTTTGATAACTCAAGGCACCAAGCATACCAATGATAAGAACCTACCTTTCAAAGGAATGGGAAAACTTATCAAAAGAATAACAACAAAAATACTGAAAAGGATTCTCTTTTCTGTTCCTTTTGTAAAAGGAGCAGGCATACAAGAGAAAATTGTTGGAAGCTCCATGGGAAACCAGGGAGTGAGAATACCAACAAGAAAATGGCTAACAACGCCACGGCGGTGAAGATCAACAAAAGCATAATGAGAACGTCCAAAAGGTGAACCGGAATCGAGAATCTCAATCTTGGACCTTCTGAAATTGAAAAACTGAGGAAGTTTATTGAGTCACTGGATGGCTCATCAACCTCCTTAGCCTTTTCAGGTATGACTAGTCTTAATAAACAGTCTGAAAGTCCAATTGAGTGGGTACTTGATTCTGGTGCCACAGACCATGTGGTCTTTTCTTGTGCTAATCTAACATCTTATAAATTGTGTGACAAAAATAGAGTCATCTCTGTGGCTGATGGATCTCCTATCCATGTTACTGGAATAGGGGATTATATGTTATGTGATAAGCTTGTCTTAAAAGATGTGCTTCATATTCCTAAGTTATCTACTAATCTGATTTCTATTCAGAAATTAACCAAGGATTCACAATGTCTAGTTGCCTTTTCCTCTAACCTTTGCTTGATACAGGATCTTGCA
Organism: Gentiana straminea; assembly: GCA_036785695.1. Taxonomy (NCBI): domain Eukaryota; kingdom Viridiplantae; phylum Streptophyta; class Magnoliopsida; order Gentianales; family Gentianaceae; genus Gentiana; species Gentiana straminea. Next base: position 4,869,061 of record JAVUPR010000137.1, on the reverse strand, counting down.
AAGAAGGAGAGGATTGGGGTTGCTAAAGCTAGAGCAGGGTTGTATTTTTGGGAAAGTCAGAAGATAATAAAGGAAGAACAAGCTGCTAGTTTTTTGTCTAAGTCTAGTACTGATAAACTTTGGTTGTATCATTATAGACTAGGTCATCCTCCTTTTTCAGTTATTAAAAGCATGTTTCCTACCTTGTTTAATAAATGTGATATAGAGAGGATGCACTGTAATGTTTGTGAAATGGCCAAACATAAGAGGGCCTCCTACCCCGTGCAAGGAATCAGATGTACTGAACCTTTTACTGTTATTCATAGTGATATATGGGGACCTTCTCCTAATTCTAATATAAATGGCTCTGTGTGGTTTGTTACATTTATTGATGATTATTCCAGGGCTACTTGGACTTATCTTATGAAACACAAATCTGATCTCCTTCAGATATTCCTAAGTTCTATAGTCAAATCCTCACTCAATTTGATACTAAAATCAAAAGAATGAGGACTGACAATGCAAGGAAATACTTCAATAGACTGCTGAATCCTTTTCTTGATGAGAAGGGTATAATACATGAATCTTCATGTGTATATACACCTCAACAAAATGGGTTGGCAAGAAGAAAGAACAGACACCTAATGGAAGTGTCTAGGGCACTTATGTTTCAAATGATGGCCCCCAAGAACTATTGGGGAGAGGCTGTGTTGACAACAACTCACCTCATCAACAGTACTTACAAGTGTCTTGAACAACAGAACACCTGTTGGATGCCTGAGTAGCATCTATCCTAGTATGTCCCAATCTGAAGGACTAGGACCAAAAACCTTTGGTTGTGAAGCATTTGTACACATACATGCTCATAACAGAGGAAAATTGGATCCTAGGGCCTTAAGGTGTGTGTTTGTTGGATACTCTAATACTCAAAAAGGGTATAAATGCTACCACCTTCCTACCAGAAAATACATCATCTCTAGGGATGTGTCTTTTCATGAAGAGGTATCTTATTTTGATAATAAGGGGGAGATGAATAGCTCCTATCCTGGATCTTATCTTGATTTCTTTCAAGATTATAACAGTATCCCCACTGCAAATAAGGAGAAAATTCTAAGTCTCCTGTTGATTCTCTACCATCTGAGGACACATGACATTAGAACAAAAGGAAAAACTCCTATTGTCTACACCAGAAAGAAAAAGACACCTAAAGTGGCACCAAATACTTCCCCTCATGGAATAAAGATCTATACAACTGAAATTGAAGCTAATGACTAAAAGTGATGATTCTGAGACTCATAGTTCTAATGACTCTCAGAAATATGATGATTCTGAGACTCGAGTACAAATTCAGACTCATCATGTGAGAATGATGAAACTGAAGATTCTGAAAATCAAAGTGTACTAGATACACTAGATGATCTGCCTATTGCTCTTAGAAAGAGGAAAAGGGAATGCACCAAGCACACCCCATGTGAGGGGCTTCCTCTCATACAAAAAATGCTCTCAGAACCATAAAAGGTTCCTGATTAATCTCCACAAGAATGGCACTCCTAAGAATGTAAAGGAAGCCCTGTCTGATGCAAAATGGTCTAATGCCATGAAAGAGGAAATACTAGCACTAGAAAAGAACAAAACTTGGGATCTTGTGCACCTACCAAAGGATGAAAAAACTGTTGGATGTAAATGGGTGTTCACCACCAAATATAGGTCTGATGGAACTATAGAAAGGTACAAGGCCAGACTTGTGGCCAAAGGGTACACTCAAACACATGGAGTGGACTATTTTGAGACTTTGGCACCTGTTGCAAAAATGAACACAGTCAGAATCTTAATCTCCTTGGCTGTAAACCTAGGGTGGAACTTGCAACAATATGATGTTAAGAATGCCTTCCTTCAAGGCAACCTTAATGAAATCATATACATGGCAGTTCCCCCAGGATTTGAAAACTCTGATGGAAAAGTGTGTAGACTGAATAAAGCCCTCTATGGGTTAAAACAGTCTCCTAGGGCATGATTTGGCAGATTTGCTAAATTCATGCTTGACAGTGGTTACAAGCAAAGTCAGGGTGATCACACAATGTTTGTAAAACATAGTGAAAGTAAAAAGAAGTCTATTCTACTTGTATATGTTGATGACATTATTATCACAGGTGATGATCAAGTAGCCAACCAACATCTACAAGCAGCTATGGACAGAGAGTTTGATATAAAGAATCTTGGAAGACTGAAGTACTTTTTGGGAATCGAATTTGCCTATTCTAATCAAGGCATATTCATTTCTCAACAGAAATACATCATTGATCTGCTGACTGAAACTTGCAAAATGGGATGCAAGCCTGCTGCTACTCCCATTGAATACAACCATGGACTAAGTGAATCTCCTGATGATCAAGATGTTGATAGATACTCTTATCAGAGATTAGTTGGAAAACTAATATATTTGGCACACACCAGGCCAAATATTGCCGTTGCTGTCAATGTGGTGAGTAGATTCATGCAAAATCCCAAGATCTGTCATCAAAGGGCAGCAGACAGAATTCTAGAATATTTGAAAGGCTGTCCTGGCAAGGGTATCCTCTATACAAAAGGAGAAGACTTAGATCTCAAGGCCTACACTGATTCAGATTATGCTGGTGCTATAGAAGATAGAAGATCCACATCAGGCCATTGTATTTTTCTGGGAGGCAACCTAGTGGTTTGAAGAAGCAAGAAACAACCTGTGGTGGCTAGGTCAAGTGCAGAAGCTGAGTTTAGATCCATGGCTATTGGGATTTGTGAACTCCTGTGGTTAAAAATCATCCTCAATGATCTAAGAGTTGTTTGGAAATGTCCTATGAGAGTGATTAGTGACAACAAACCAGCTCTAGAAATTGCCCATAATCCAGTTCAACATGACAGAACAAAACATATTGAAGTGGACATGCACTTTATCAAAGAAAAACTAGAGAGTGGCCTCATATCTATTGAGTTTGTGCCCTCCAAAGATCAGGTGGCTGACCTATTTACTAAAGGTCTACCTGGGAAGATGTTTCAAGACAACTTTAGCAAGCTGGGAATGTTCAATATCCATCAACCAGCTTGAGGGGGAGTGTTAGAATATGTTAAATCTAATGCTCCTCCTTAAGTGTCGTTAGTGGCTTTAATTAGTTAATTATTAATTCTTTATGTTGACTAGTTAATTCCCCTTTTTCTTTGTCCTTATCGGGTGAAAATAATGGACTCAAAAGTCCTACTAGCCGTTGGACATGACAGCCCAACGGCTAGTTCCCTGTTTTCTGCTTTATGGGATAGTTTGTGTGTATATAAACAAATTCCCCTTCTCTTGTAAACTTAAGTATTTTATTCTACTGAAATAATACTTGTTATTTCACCTCTCTCTCTTTAACTTCCGCTCTTACAAAAACAATGAAAAAAGAAATTGTCAAGCCTCATTTTGCTCAATCTATTGTGTTTGTTAAACCTTGATTGTACATCATCTAATATTCATACCACTTATCGGGAACATGATGGGTGTTTAAACAACTTCAGATTTGTGCTCGTCAAATAATTGATGCAGTTGGATTGCTTTCTAAAAATTATGATGCACACACTTGAGAGAATATTTGGCATGTGTTGTATTTGTCTCTTGAGTTCTGTTGACTTGCATTATGCCCCGAGCTGGATTATTTGGTAACATTTCCAATTGGGAGAAAAAGTAGATGTCTGTCTTGGGTTCTGGGCTTGGTCAGGGTTGAGCTCCACTATTGGTATGAACTTAGGGTTTTCCCCTGTAGCTTATACAATTTGATTCTCAAGAAATAAGAATATCTCTTTGCTCACATCATCTGGGAAATTTTAACTCTTGCATTCTACTTACTGCTTGTGTATTCCCAGTAACTTTCTTTTGGCTTCTTGTATAGGTCAGTTTATTATGCCGCAACTGATGTGGTGATCCTTCGGTTCATGGTTGAGGCATGTTGGGCACCCATGCTGGCTGCTTTCAGTGTTCCTCTGGACCAAAGTGATGAAGACATTGTGATTGCCCAATGTCTCGAAGGTTTTCAGTGTGCAATTCATGTCACTGCAGCGATGTCCATGAAAACACACAGAGATGCCTTTGTTACCTCTTTAGCCAAATTTACTTCCCTCCACTCTCCCGCAGATATTAAGCAGAAGAACATTGAAGCCATTAAGGTATATGCACTTGATTCATTAACCTCTCATACCAGCTGCCACCAACTTGCTTAAGTTGAACTCTTTCACATGCGTAGTTAAATGTGCTTTCCTTCTCTATCGTGTGTGACTATTGTGAACTTTGATTTGTCTGGCTTGTTACTCCTATTAGAGTCAAAATGTCGTTAATTACCATCTAATAGTTTTACATATAAAGTTTAATCGGGAAGCTAAAGGATGTGGTGGAAGCTGATTATTTGATGCAGGATACCTGTCATATCAGTTGATTATCTAGCTAATTTTATAACTCCAACATCCTTGGTCTATGACCGATGCCCTGTTTATCTCTGTTTTGCATTTTAGTACCATCATTGTCATTTTCCAGTCACTATGCATGTGGCATAGATGTGTCGGCTTTTCGTGGGTGAACTTTCTCTCTATGAGCATAAATGCTGAGGAATTGATTATGACATGCATTTTCCCAAGGTCAAATGCTTTTTATTTTTAGCTGTCTGACCTTGGAGATATTAGACCCAAAGTTTTGGATCCTTGTGATAATTCCGCACTAGCAGTATTGCTTTGATACACAAGGACAGCCAATTATTTGACCCTACAGTCTTGTGTATCATCCTTTTGCTAGAAAATTCTGTGGGAGTCTCTTCTCCACACCACATTATCATTTGTCACTGCCCTTTTACTTGTAAAATGCTGACCAACACCCCCACCCCCCCTCCCCCTCTTCCCCCCGGTGCATTCTTATGGCTCCTTTTTCTCCTCCAACATCAGTATTGATGATGGAATCACCCGAGCAAAGCTACTCATATTATTCATAATGTTTTCTTTTGTGTGTGAGTACATTTTGCTTTAGCAAAGTAGAAACGTTAGTAATAGTTTGTTTAGTGAATCAGGTGGTGATGTTTGATCTCGTGATCTCTTGTTCTGGTACATCATACTTGTCAAAGCGTAAAGCGTCGGCGAAGCGCCGAGGGGAGGAAAAGCGTAAGCGCCAAAAAGCGGCGCTTTTTCACAAAAAAAAAACTTGCAAACCACAAAAAAATGTTGTTTTAATTAAAAACTAACAAAAAAACAAATAAATCATGTATAAGCAATATTATACTTTGATAAAACACTATAATCAACAATTAAAACATCAAAAAGACTTAATAATCAACATCAAGGACACAATGTCACAACCAAAAAGAAGTCTACGCAAAAACATAACATATCAAGATAATTTTTCTTATGAGTTACTTAGAGTACTAGTTAAGGACTTAGCCACTTAGGATGAAATATTACAAAACGTAACAAGATAAAGATAAGTTTCCTTAGGAGTTACCGAGTTACTTAGAGTTCTAGTTAGGACTTAGGACTTAGCCACTTAGGATAAAATATTACAAAACATAACAAGATAAGTTTCCTTGGGAGTTACTAGAGTACTTAGTTAGGACTTAGCCACTTAAGATGAAATACTACAAAAGGTAATAACTAATAAGTGTTCAAATTCAATCATCCAAATCAAGCCCCTCATTCCCATTGTTCTCATCCCATGTTTCCCATCCTTCATCCTCCTCCTCATCATCCGAATCTTCTCCAATTTCAACCTCTTCATCCTCTTCGGTTTCGTCACCATCATCAAATTCCCCCTCACTTTCATCAACTAGTTGAAAATTGCCTCTTGAAGTTGATGATCGAGTATGTCTTCTCTCATTCACCCCACTAGCCTCTGCTAAAACATTCCATGTCAAATCACTACCATCATCATGAACGGGTAGATCACCGGCATCTTGTATATCCAAACTCTCCATCCTTCCAAGTGTCCATTCATTGTTGATATCATCAACGTCCTTCAAGTTCAAGAGAATAGGATCATTTTTCTTGGATTTAGCACGATCCTTGAGCTTTCGATTGTATTTCACGTACACTAAATCACGTAGCCTCTTGTGCTCAAGCCTAGTCCTTCTCTTTGAGTGTATCTGTTCCACAAAATTTTCAATGTTTGGACACGCATATAAGTCTAAGAAAATATAATTATTTGCTAGTCAAAAGACTCAAAACTATTGTTGCTTACAAGCTCAAAAATACTCCAATTTCTTTCGCATCCCGAAGAACTTGTAGTGAGACTAAGAATTTTAATCGCAAACTCCTTCAAATTTGGCGTGGTATTTCCAAATGTTCTCCACCAATTGGCTTAGATTTGAAAAAAAAAGTTTGATTAGTCACTTAAAGTGTTATAAACACTTACTAATAGTCTGAAACTATGTTTTTAATTAAAGATTTAAAGAAGAAAAAAGTATTTACCGGGTGACATTACATGTGTTGGATCGTTTCTTGCATCAATGGCAAATTGATTTCCAAACAAACCCCCAGATGTCTGATACTTCGACAACTCACTCATAAGGATCTTGCTTTGAGCTTCATTATTTGGTACCAATCTCTTCACGCAATTGAGAAATCCAGAGGTGACTTCTTCATCGGTCTCAACACTTGGATTGTGATAATAAAAGTGGGGATTTAGATAGTAACCCGCGGCATGCAAAGGGTGATGAAGTTGATTGTCCCACCTATTATCAATAATCTTTAACACTTCCTCACACTTTTTCTTGTTGGTTTCAAAGCTTTTTAAAATTGCTTCCTTTGCTCTATCCATGGCTTCATAAATGTAACCCATAGATGGCCTCATCTCATTATCCGCAATACGAAGCACCGCCACCAAAGGTCCCATCAACTTGAGGATGTACACCACATTATTCCAAAGCTAGGAGTGAAAACAGTTCGATTAGCTTCAATACCGGATGCATCCTTAGACCACCTATTATCTTTCCACATTGGTGACAAGAACATCCTTTTCAATTCACTTTGATGTTTATGTAGGCTCTTCAAAGTGAGGAATGTGGTAGCAAAACGCGTGGTGCCATACTTTGCTAGCTCTCTTTTGTTAGTGTGCTCCCACATGATATGCAAAACACTAACATGGCGATAGATGAAACCAACAAAAGTAATCGCCTTAGAAATGGTGTTGCGGACAACAGAAATTTTCCCAATGTCCTCTAACATCAAATCAATGCAATGTGCAGCACATGGAGTCCAAAACAAATTTGGTCTCTTTTCCATTAGTAGCTTCCCTACAATATTAAAAATCAAATTAGACTATAATGCAATATTAATATGAAGATTCTAAAAATTATAAAGCATAGATGTTAAGGCATACCGGCTAACTTATAATTTGATCCGTTATCCGTTATTACTTGGATAACATTCTTCTCTCCAACTTTATCAACATACTTCTCAAGCAATTCACATATCAACTTGCCATCCTTAACCTTGTTTGATGCATCCTCAGAATCCAAAAACATTGACCCTTTGGAATTATTAGCCAAAAAATTTATCAATGTTCTATGACGTTTGTCTTTCCAACCATCCGCCATGATTGAACACCCATATTTTTCGGTTTCTTCCACATTCTCTTTCAACCTTTCTTCAATGATGGCAACCGCTTTTTTCAAAATAGGCACTCTTAATTCATGATAAGAAGGTGGCTTCATATTTGGCCCAGCCTCACCTATAGCTTGAATCATTCTTTTGAAACTTTCTAACTTGGCCAAATTAAATGCCAATGCACCATCATAGAAAAAGTGACCAATCTCTTGACATGCCCGCTCTCTCAACTTAGGATTAACACAATCCATGATGCTTGTTTGCCTCATCTTCGGTGCATCATATGGTTTTCTTAGAATAAATTGGTCCATGGTGCCTTTCTTACTTCCACTTGCACCAACAGTTGGAGTTGGACAACTTCTTTTTCTTTGTCGATGCGATTCTCCAACTTCATCATCGTCAACCTCATAAAAGCATGCATCAAACTCCCCACGCCCTGCACTCGCTTGTTTTTTTTACTCTTCTTATTAATGGCTGCCAACACCTCTTCACGGACAGATTGTGGACATTTCGGACACTTTATAACCCCTTTATAATCAGTCTCAACACCAACAAGATGTTGTTTTGCTCTAAAAATCCCTCCACTAGATGTGTGTCCACAATAATTACACACCAAAACAGTTTGATTGTCTGGGAATTTTTGGTGAAAATGTTTCCATCCTATATCCGTTTTTGTGCTACTTTGACCTTGAGAGCTAGACATTATATATTATTATAAAATCTGAAAGGAAAAACCGAAAAAAAGAAGAATCAAGTCAATCAACAACAACAAGAAGAATCAACAGCAACAAGAAGAAAAATGAAAGGGGAGGAATCAATCAACAACAACAAACCAAAAAAAATACATCTTTTTACCATTTTAGAGATGAAAATTTCCAGAAAAAATGAAAGGAAAAAAAAAGAAAAAGAAGAAGGGAGAAAAAAGCCAAACCGAAAAAAATACATCTTTTTACCATTTAAGAGATAAAATTTCCAGAAAAAATGAAAGGAAAAAAAAAAAATAAGAAAAAGGAGAAGAAGTACCTGCTGTGGTCGATGGAAGGGAGGGAAATGAAAAAAAATATGTGGGCTACAAAAGATAAGGGTTTTGGGTGTAAAAGTAACATTGAAAGGACAAAAATACCCCTGATTTTATTAATTTTTACTGTTTGCCCGACAACATGAAAAAACGGCGCTTTTGGACGCTTCACGCTTCGGCGCTTAAGCGGCGCTTTTAGTATTAAGCGTACGCTTTTCTATTAGGCACGCTTAAACGTGAAACAGAAGCGTGAATCCGACGCTTACGCTTAATCGGCGCTTAAGCGGCGCTTAATCGGCGCTTTAACAAGTATGTGGTACATGATAAATTGCCATCCCCCTCAAAGCTTAACTTATTAAGGAGAAATGTAAATCACCATCTTTGATGTATGTCTTTATGGTAATCTGATTGGGCTTGAAATTTTAACAATTTTAAATAACTCTTCAGTGTTTAGCAGTTTCTCTTAATTGTTGATACCGAAAGTTCCATAATTTTATCCATGTCATTCAGGCAATTATACGGATCGCAGAAGAAGATGGGAATTACTTACAGGATGCTTGGGAACATATCTTAACGTGTGTATCTCGATTTGAGCATTTGCATCTATTGGGCGAGGGTGCTCCTCCAGATGCAACATTCTTTGCAATTCCACAAAACGAGCCTGACAAAACAAGACAATCAAAATCAAACATTCTCCCGGTTCTCAGATTGAAGGGACCTGGGAAGATGCAGAATACAGCTTCATCTGCAAGAAGGGGTTCTTATGACAGTGCCGGTATTGGTGGTGACGCTTCTGCTGGCATTACACTGGAACAGGTGAACCATTTAGTTAGCAACTTAAACATGTTGGAACAAGTTGGTGAAATGAGCCGTATATTTGTAAGGAGTCAAAAGCTAAACAGTGAGGCGATAGTTGATTTTGTCAAAGCTCTGTGCAAAGTATCCATGGAAGAACTCAGATCTACATCTGATCCAAGAGTTTTCAGCCTGACAAAAATAGTTGAGATCGCGTGCGTATCTTCAATACCACTTCTTATATCAGTTTTGTTCTCATATTTTTAGTTCCTCAAACATTTTCATTTTTGTTGATTTACAGGCACTATAATATGAACCGAATCAGGCTCGTGTGGTCAAAAATCTGGTCTGTACTTGCTGATTTCTTCGTGAATATTGGCTGTTCAGAAAACCTTTCCATTGCCATATTTGCCATGGACTCATTACGCCAATTATCAATGAAGTTTTTGGAGCGAGAAGAATTAGCTAATTATAATTTCCAGAATGAGTTTATGAAACCTTTTGTGATTGTGATGCGTAAGAGCAATGCTGTTGAAATTAGAGAGTTAATCATCCGATGCGTCTCTCAGATGGTGTTGTCTCGTGTTAACAACGTCAAATCAGGATGGAAGAGCATGTTCATGGTACCTAATCTACTATGCTTTCTTTTGGATAAAGACACTTTTGGTCCTTTTTGTTTCACGATTTTTGCACTTCTAGCCCTACTGTTTTATCTAGACACTTCTACCCTCTTTCTTTTTCTTCTTTTTTTTAATAACATTTTCAGCCCAAAATGCCACACGTCCAACAATGACTGAAGGTATGCCTTGCTTCAACCAATAAAATTTGACATGTGGCATAAATAGACCGAAAAAGTGAATAAATGCATAGATGAGGTGTGAAAATGTAAAAAGATGAAACATTAGGGATAAAATACAAAAATCATGAAACAAAAGGGAACCAAACGTGTCTTTTGTCGTTTCTTTCTTTTTCTGTTTCCTTGTCCTCCTTGTGCTATATAAATTATAAAGGTGTTTCGGTTGTTTTAGTTGCTAATATCTTGACATTTCAGTCATGCTTGTCTACCTTTACTATTCTTTAATATTGTGAACTTCTCAGGTTTTCACAACGGCTGCCCATGATGAAAGGAAAAATATTGTGCTCTTGGCGTTTGAAATTATTGAGAAGATTATACGCGATTACTTCCCTTATATTACAGAGACAGAGACTACTACGTTCACCGACTGTGTAAATTGCCTCATAGCATTCACCAATAATAGGTTTAACAAAGATATCAGTCTCAATGCGATTTCATTTCTTCGTTTCTGTGCCGCAAAGCTTGCTGAAGGTGGTTTGGATTCTCCAAGTAAGGATAAGGAAAATAATTCTGTAATGATCACATCCCCATCATCACCTCAGAAAGCTAAAGACAGCAGATTGGATAATGGAGTGTTAACAGACAAGGAGGATCATCTCTACTTTTGGTTTCCGTTGTTGGCTGGTAAAATAAAAATTGCATTTTGCTCATTTTTTTCACCTGAGTATTTTTAATTATGTGTATATATTTTTCTTCTTCGAAATAATAAAAAGGATAAAAACTGTTTTGGTTTATTTTGTTTCATGAATTTTGCACTTTCACCCTTAATGATCCACTTTCGAACTTCTACTCCTCATATATGCATTTTTTAAACTTTTCAATCAAAATTTCCACATGTCAAGTTTTTATTGGTTGAAGCGTTTTGTACCTTTAAGACAGGTTGTTGGACATGTTACACATTGGATTAAAAAGGTGGAAATGAAAAAGAAAATGGGTGCCTTTAGTGGCACCACAGTGATTTTACCGTGGCACCACACTGAATCAGTTAGGCGTTTTCAAAGTCATTTCTAGAGCTAAGAATCCACTTTCACCCCGTCAATTGTCGGCGGAAAGTTCAGCTCTAGAATTGACTGTGAAAAAGCCGACAGTCATTGTGGTGCCAAAACGGTAGATTCGATTTGGTGCCACTAAAAATGCTTAAAAAATACATAGGTGAGGGGTAAAAGTGCAAAAGTAGAACATCAGAGGTAAAAGTGCAGAATTCATGAAATAAAAGTGACTTGAAGTGTCTTTATCTGTAAATCTGTAATAAAATTTGTCTGACTTTCCCTCATTTTCTTTCTCTGTATTTCCAGGATTATCTGAACTTAGCTTTGATCCAAGGCCTGAAATCCGGAAGAGTGCCCTTCAAGTTCTCTTTGACACCTTAAGAAATTATGGTCATCATTTTTCTCTACCATTATGGGAGAGAGTGTTTGATTCAGTCTTGTTTCCAATATTCGATTACGTTCGCCATACTATTGACCCTTCTGGTGAAAACTACCCTCCTCAGGGGTTCGATAATGGAGATAGTGAACTAGATCAAGATGCATGGCTCTATGAGACATGTACACTTGCCCTCCAACTTGTGGTAGATCTGTTCGTTAAATTCTATGACACCGTAAATCCTCTTCTAAAGAAAGTCCTGCTTCTGTTAGTCAGTTTCATCAAACGTCCCCACCAAAGTCTTGCTGGGATCGGTATTGCTGCGTTTGTTCGTTTGATGAGTCATGCCGGGAATCTTTTTCCTGAAGACAAGTGGCACGAGGTTGTCAACTCTCTCAGTGAAGCTGCAACTTCAACGATCCCGGATTTCTCTTTTGTTCTTAAAGAAGATAATATGCTTTTGTTACATGAAGAAAATAGAAGTAGGGCAAGCAGCGGAGAATCTGCAGGAACTAACAACCATGAAGATGATGTAGAGAATTTGGCACTACACCGTTTATATGCTGCTATTTCAGATGCAAAATGTCGAGCTGCTGTTCAGCTTTTATTGATTCAGGTATTTCTGTTTTATATTATGGTAGAATCAACATCTGTTTTATTGTCATTAAAAAGTCAAAACCCTAATTAGCGGTTCCCTCTGTATTTATCGATATAAATCCAATTTGTTAGGTTCATAAAAGTGTGTTCTGAAATTGCAGGCTTTCATGGAGATATACACCATGTATAGACACAAACTTTCATTCAAAAACACAGTTATCCTCTTTGAAGCCATGCATGAAGTAGCGTGTCACGCACACAAGATAAACACCGATACAGTGCTGCGTGCTAAGCTACAAGAATTCGGTTCCGTAACTCAAATGCAAGATCCCCCATTGTTACGCCTCGAGAATGAATCTTATCAAGTTTGTCTCACTTTTATGGAGAATCTTGCTGAGGACAGGCCATCAGATTATGAAGATTCACAAGTTGAGTCATACTTGGTCAACCTATGCCAAGAGATTCTACAGTTCTATATCGAAACCGCCGGTCAGTAGGACAAGTGCCCGAATCATCATCAGCGGTTTCTGGGAATAATCTACGTTGGACAATACCCGTTGGATCAGGGAAACGGAGAGAATTAGCTACACGTGCACCTCTTGTTGTAGCTACCCTCCAAGCTATGGGCAGTCTTGAAGACGTCTCATTTGAGAAGAACTTGCCTTTCTTGTTTCCTTTGCTATCGAACTTAGTAAGTTGTGAGCATGGTTCGAATGAGGTTCAGCTCGCTCTTAGTGATATGCTCGGTACAGTCGTGGGCCCTGTTTTACTCCGGTCACATTGAGCCTCTATTGCATAACACCGTAAGGCATGTTATGTCGTTTGATACAAATGACATTCATCTGACGGTTTGATTCGATGCAATAAAGACTCGATCTACCACTTATCCGTCTGCTCCCCCTATAGGACTTTGATGTATGTTTGTCTTATCTTGTATCACCTTTGGTTGCATGATCTCTCTGTGGTCCTTTTCTTGTCAAAATTTTGATTTTTTTTTAAATATCATACTATTTAGTAATGCATAGTATAATTTCAGTTGTATTAAAATTGAGCAGAGGTTTTGGTTGCCAAACCTCTTGAGATTTTTTACATTGTACTTGGCTCCATTGAATAGCATCATTAGCTTCTTAAAGAATTTTAATGTTTTATTTCCTGGTATTTTTTTATTATTATTATTACATTTTTGAACAATTTTAAAATTATTAGATTTATGTTTAAAGTTTTTTTTTGTTTATCTGCCATATACATTTATTACTCCGTATTAAAGATGTTGCATCATTTGATTTTTATACTATTCATGTCATTTTTACAATTTTCGAAATATTTATATTCTTTTAATATGCAACATAGCAAGTCCACCCTGTGTTAAGGGTTTAAATCACATCGTGTATGCACAAATTTTAGATTGGTCATGGATCAAATCCTACATGATGTACCTATCCAATGAGAATTATTACTTTTGTAATAAAAATCTACCAATGATTTTTCTGCAAAGTGATCATTACATTGTGGGTTAGGTTCAACTTTACGGTAAGAAGTTCAACTTTACGGTAAGAAGTTGAATATTGATGGGTAATTTTTCCTATTCACTTTAATTACACTGTGGACATACGTAGATGATTTTGAACTAAGTTTGAATTTGAATTGAAATTTTGTGGTTCAGAATTATCGACGCGTGTTACTCCTTAAATGGATTCACCATAAAAGAACTTCCATATTGATATCGTTTTAGATTCTTTATAGTTATATCCAAATTGCCTCCTCAAAAAAAAAAAAAAAAAAAAAAAAAAAAAATTTTTGCCTCCTCGAAAAAAAGAAAAGAAATTTGCCTCCTAAGAAAGAGAAAGAGAAGGAGATCAGGGTTCGAGTCTCGTTTGAGGCAAATGTGTGCGTGTGTAAATTCTTTCGTTTTAAAAAAAAAAAAACTTTAAAAAAAAAAAAAAAAAAAAAAGGAAAAAAGAGAAAACTAAAAAATTGGAGGGCAAATATGTCATTGACATTGTTGTCGTTAAAACGTGAAAACCCTAAAGAACTGTTCCGCCTGTATCATTGATCGATATAAAGCCCTCACTTCATCTCTCTCTCTGTTGTCTCATCTTTACGATTTTCAGTCGTCCTCTGGCTTTTTGCTAACATCGTGAAGTAGAAGGTTTTTCTTCTGAATTTTCTTTTCGATTTCCTTTCAACTATGTGTATGAGTTAGAATACTCCCTAGATAATTTATCGCACTGAGTTCTTCTCGAAATGTAGTTTTTAGTTGATTTCCGAGATTTTATCTGTGCGTAAAGTAATCGTATCCACTCTGCTTGAGTCTTATCCAATTTTAAAATTCATGGATTTGTGCTTCAATGTTTGTGGATTACATTATTAATTTTTTTAAATTTATTTAGTTTAATGAATCAAGCTCGAATAAGGTTATAATTAAACTCAGTTTTCTAAAACCTCAATTGGCTATGATTATACTGGTTTATCCGCGCTTCTGAGATTTTGTTTTCTCTGATGAATGCAAACATTGGTTGAATTTCTTGATATGAGCCAAAGATTATTATTTTATTTTGTATGTATGTTAAATTATTGGCTGTGATGATGAAAATTCAGCTTGAAAGCCAGTTCTGCTTCAGAAAATTCTTGATTGAGAGAGCTGTGTTATATATTCACTGAGCCTTTTTTTAAAATCAATTATGTTGAGCTCTTATAGATCAATAATGTTTGTGTTTTTTTAAATTCATTTTTTTTTTTGTTTTTGTTTATGTCAATATTTTATAAGCAGTCAATGATGAAAAACCTCTGTACGCTGGATAGTATTTGAGGTGTATAAATTTCACCAAAACATGAAATTGATTAATAGGGATTTATCTGAGACTGAAGGATTAAGTTCTTGTTGATCTGGTTTTGTTTTTTGTTTTTTTTTTAAAATACAATCAACATTTTTTTTTCTCACTCTATATCAATTTTTTTTTGGCATTTTTGTCCATGAATTTTCTAGTATTACATAGGGGTGGAATCGGGTTGGGACTTGACTTGGTAGACCCCTATACCAGATCTTGCCTTGACAAGATTCAGGATTCTATTTTCCTTCTCGAGTTGGAATCCGACGAGTGTCGTGATGCGAGGAGGATTGGGAAAGGCAAAAGCAAAAGTTGTAAAATGATTTTGTTAGATAGTATTAGAGCTATTCATATGAAGACGAACTACTTGCTAACAAAGACTTGCTTTTTGCTTGGAGAGCATTATATATGCCATGGTGTGTACACGGCCTGATTTTGCACATGCCCTTGGTCTTGTTAGCAACTTATTTTCTTTTTAATAATTCGGGCAAAGAACATTAGGAAGATTTGAAACGGATTTTTAGTTACTTGCTCTTAGGATTTACCACCCTATTAAATAGGTCCGGTGCCAATGATCAACCCGACTGTTGTTGCAGGACAAGATGTAGGACAAAACTGGAAAAACCAAGTTCGATATTGTACGAACGACGGGTGATTGCTTCAGACAATCCGTGATAGGTGCAACAATGTCACTGTCCGATGAATAAATAATTTACTAAAAAAAACGTTTATGCACCTGATGCATTTTTTTTCTTTATCCGCCACTGTCGTCCGGTCCGATGCTTGTGCTTATGTATACTCTCAAGTTTATTATTACCATAGACCGGGGACAAATTATTCATATTACAGTACATCTATATCTGATTCATCCTTTAGCAATATCTGATTCATCCATTCGCGATATCCGATATCATAATCACATTTATACGATCGAAAGACACAATTTTTTGTTTTGTTTTGTTATGTTATCATCATAATTCATGTGGATTATGTTTTTGTTTTGCAATATTGTGAGAAGGAAAAAAAGAAAGTGTCACAAATGTCTTTTTATCGTGACATCACATCGAAAACAATCAACTAACGATTTTTTTTTCTTCTATTCGATATTAACAATCAATTGATGAAAAGTTGAATTTTAACTATGTAATTAACTACAGATGAAAAAGAAACTCTGTTAACTATCAAAAAAATTGGGATATGTTTGTGCTGTCACAACGATAGAATAAATATAGTGCTACTATAGGCGCCCGGTAAAAGAAAAGAAAGAGAAGACATGAGATTTAAGTTTGTGGGTTTTAAGGGCATCAGTAAATCTATCGTGGACACCACAACTATTTTTAAAAATATACATGGACTGGGATGTAAGTTAACGAGCGTAGTCGAATTGAGTATCAGTTGTCTATTTGTTTAGGTCTCGAGTTTATTCATATTTGTTTGTTTAATAAATGAACAAAACTTATATTCAAGCTTCGGTTCGTTAAGGTCACGAGTTTGTTTAATAAACGAATATATAATTTTGTTCAAACTTAGCTCACTTATAAAGAAATTTGTTCAAGCTCATGTTTAAATTTGCCCTCATCTCGAGTTTGGCATGTTAAGGTATAAAAATTAAGTCCAAATGAATAAATTTTTACACAACAATATTCAAGCACTAGCTTATAACCCGTGCGATGCACGGTGTAGAGTTAATTTAAAAAAAAATTATTACAAATAGTGCAAACATATGATGCAATGCATTACACATTCTTTAAGCTTGAAACTCATCTTGAATCATATTTTCTTTTTCACATACAATCGATATGTCCAACGTAATGCATTGCAACGACATATTTTTATTCTTTTTTATCGTATGCACCTCCACCATGTGAAAGAGAGCAAGAGTGGATGGATATAATGTATAGCATAAAAAATTTCATAATGCACGGTGTCGGCAAAAAATATATAAGAACGAAGCAAAAAGTATAAAATATTAAAGACTAAGAACTATTCCCATCGATGTACACACTCCAATGTCATCATTGATTTTCTCTTCTAAAACTAATTTTACTGTATGGAAACGCCTCTTATTGTACATTAAAAAAAATAGCAAGAAAAATTGGTCATCCGGCCATTAGTGATACAATGTTCGCTCATTAGACAAACTAAAACTATACCTAACGTGCAGGGTCTTCTAGACTCCATTTAACCTTCAAACATCCAATTCCATCTACGATCATTGCACAAACTTGCTCTTCATCTTCTCATCGAAATTTTCGGCTTTAATCGTTTCCATTTCACAATATTGGATATGGACTCCTGCACTATGAAAAACCATCAATTAGATTTTAGTAAAAGAACATCAAGATACAATAAAGTACAAAAGACGACAAAGCTACCCAAACCAGATGGGTAACCACGACAATTCAAACATCAAACCACATCGATAAAGCAACACACCCCATTCAGACGGTCATAAAAATTTGGTAAAAAGGAGATTTAACGGTCAAACGCTAAACAAAAGCTCCATAAGCAAATGATTATTATTTTAAAAGGTATTTCGGAGGTAGCTCAAACAAATGTAATTGTACAAATGATCAGCTCATAAAAAGTATTTCATGGTAGCTTAAACTAATGTAACTGATTCGCTCATGAACAATCGATCGATAAAAACCATAGAAGCATTATCTCCTACAATTCAAAGTAATTGGTAATACAGAATAACCTCGACAAAAGAATATTCAATAAATGAATAACCTCGTCAAATGAATCTCCGGTCCCGACTTGGGCAAATGGGCTAAATGAATATTCGATAAATGAATAACCTCGCCAAATGAATAATTTTCTTCGGTCTCGAGGGTATTTATTTATCGAGATTATACTTAACAAACAAATATAATTGCAATAATTAGCAGGGCCATTTGGTGATGATATTTTTTGCAAGTATTATGAAATTGAAGGACATTTACAGAAAAATTCACTACTGATATTTTGAGTAGAACATACTACCCAGTACCAAGTGGTGTCTAATGATGAGCAAAGCTTCATAAATGACTATATTATTTACGGAATCATAAATTTCATAATTCGATCTGAAATGATTATATGAATTTGTGAGATGTTTGATACTATTAACGAAATCCTAATTCGATCTGAAATTGACAATTTTAAGAAACCAAAATAGGACATTGCTATGCTAAATTGCTAATTACATTTAAACAATCAGAAAGTGCTTTATAAAAAATAAAAAATAAAAACAATAAAACCCACAACAATAAGAAACCGCGAGATTAAGAGGATCTTGGGTGAGGTTGTATCTTAGAACTGCAGCGTTTGAAGTTTGTTGCACAATAAACGCAAATCTGCTCCAAGCTTCAATGGTGGTTGACGCAAATTGGATATAAACAAACTGAAGGATTCTCTATACATTGCAGAAAGACCAAAACAAAAGAAATACTGTTACCGTTTGATAACAGCAAATAATCAATCTACTAAAATTCTAAATAAAAATAAAAAGGCCCACGACAACGAAAACAACCCGTACGATGCACGATATTGTGTGAAATTAAACAAAACCATACCTGTGACAATACTTGTTGCTGCTTCTCCCCCAATCAGTCAGCAATCGGTCAACAAACTCTCTCTGGATGCGGATTCTGCAACAATTCAATGGCTTTGAAAAAAAAATTATAAAAAATTTATGGCTACAAAACAAATGTGACGGTAATTCTATGATTCATATAAAGCTGCTCACCCATTACAGATTTGTATAAGGTTCAAATCGGGAAAAAAAATGAATAAAGTGAAAGAAAAAAAAAAGGCGGAGCGAAGAAAACCCATATACTTTGTTGGTTCTTCCTCATTTGGTATGCAACCTCTCTAAGTGCGAAAATTGCTGTTATATAAATGAAAATTTTAAAGTTCAAGAAGATTTTAGAGATTTGGCCCACTGAATATGAGGAGACGGTTACTCAATCTATTGAGATAAAATTAGTTCATTTTTGAATAGATGTGAAATCATTAATGATAAGGATGTAGTAGAATCTTTCAAGATTTTTAATGAACGTGGATTAAGAGATTTTTTTTTTGCGGGTATAAGCCGGGTCAAAAACGGGTTATGTGGGTAAAATCCGGGTAATTGGGTTAAATGTTGCTTTCAAATATATATAGATATAGATTATATGGACAAAAACATTATGACAATTCTATGAATATTCAATAATAACTCTAGAGTGTCTATTACATTAATAAATATGTCTTATCATTTTATAAGTTAGAGTTACGTTGTACATTGGTTTATCTAAATAAGTAAGTTCGTTAAAACAATCGAATGTTCGTAAGTTTGTGTTCGTTCGTTTAGGAAACGAGCTTAATTATAATATTGTTTAAACTTGATTCGTTAAGCTAAAAAAACGAAAGATCATGTATACTAACAAGTCGAACACGAGTTTGTTTGTGATAGACTATGTTCGTTTAACAACAATGTTGGGATGCCCTTAAAACCCCTGATAGATTTACTGGTGATCCAACCCAAAAAGTTCAAGATCAGTCCATAAAATACACTATCTATGTTATTGGGCTTGAAGAAAACGAAGATGAACTTGAATAAATGGAAGAGAAGTCTTTATTTAATTTTGTGCCAATAAAGCCAGCCCATTAGCGTGGGGCGCCATTAGCTAGCTTATTGGACTTGTTTTATTATTTTTGCATTGGACTTTATTTAATAAATGGAAGATTTATTAAAAATGACAAAAATATTTACAAATTAGCAAAAAGAACACCATTATAATTTTTTATTAAAAAGAACAATTTGACAAATATAAATACTAATTTACCCCCACTTGCAACTGAAAAAATAAAAAATTTAACTAACCACCCACGTTGGCTGTTCATCAGCATACAAATGAAATATTTTTTTTGGAAATGGATATTGTTTTTTTAAATAAAATATAAAAAATCCCTCATACGCAAATCTTTAATCAGACGTATCTTTTAATTTATATATCAAATTATAATAATTTTTTATCATAATTCATATTTTTTCGTTCTCTTTATTTTGATATATTATTTGTATCCTTCCGATGTAAATTCCAAAGTCACATGTTTTTTTATACTAAAAACATGTCGATTCGTTACGAGCAATTGACAACACGAGTGACAATAACCAGTTTCATATAATATATCGCTATTAATTGTCACATCGATTTACTGAAAATACATAAATAGTATTATTCAATTTGTCACTACTATTTGAAACTGACAATAATCAGTTTCAGACAATGACACTATAAATCGTCACACTGATTAATTGAACGAATATAAATAGTGTCATATAATTTGTCACAACATGATCTAATACTAATTGTCACCCCAATGACATAATAAGTACAATCAATTATTGTTAGACATTGTGACACTACTAATTGCCACATCAATTTACCGTAAATACATAAAATACCTTTTTCAATTTGGCACTAAAAATTAAGGCTAATTGACAAACGTGACAACGACAATAATCGGAATTTGGTCATACAATCCGTCACCGGTGCTTTAACTTGCTAATCTGTCATACAATCTGACATTGATTATTGCTACTACCATCATAGTGTCAATTAGTATGGCAAATTGAATGGCGTTTTTAACGGTATTTTCGGAAGAATTAATGTGCCAATTAGTAGCGAAATAATGTCTTAAACTGATTATTGTCACTCATGTCACATTGTCATTTAGTAGTAATGAATCGACGTGTATTCGTAAAAACATTATGCGATTTCAGATGATATCAAATAATATATCAAAAATACAGAACAATAAAATATGAACTATGATTTGAAAATTGTGATAATTAAAGATGTAGATTAAAAGATATTAGTGAATAATGAATAAATAATTAATAATTTTTTATTTTATTTTATTCTTAAAGTTCAAATGTTCCTTGAGCTGTGCTGAACGTGGAACGTGGGACGTGGGAGTAGTAGTTTTTTTCTTTTTTTCCCCCAAAAATGATCATAATTTTTTTTTAAAAAAAAACATGGGGAGTTTTGGAGAAATAGGAAAAAAGGATATTTTTGTCAATACACAATGAAAAATATCCTTTTAACTCAAAAATAACATTCATGTCTTTTTTTGCTAAATTCACAAATGTTTTTGTCTTTTTTCATAATTATCCCTTTAATAAAGGTCTTGTGGGTCTAAATAGTACTCAGACCCATAAAAAATGGTGTCTATATTATAGCATATTGAGTCGAAGACTTTTATTTTTAGTAAATAAAAGTCATTTGGGCTTAGTAGAGTCAAGTTAGGTCAATTAAGAAGTAATGTGGTGAAAATTATTTAATAATTTGTCCACATTGTTTAGGATTTTATTATTATTCTATTTTGTAGCCTATATAAAGAATTCGACATGTAATTTTACATACAACACAATCAAAGTATTTTGAGTGAAATTATTTCATAAAAGTCTTTGGTTTTCCTATCACTTGCGAGTGAGTGTTTCTTCGTTGTAGAGAATACACGTTAAGAACAAATCAGGTGAGCAAACGTTGTGCGTTCTTAGCCTACATCTTAGATTGGATTTTCTAGGATTAGATTTTATTAGCTATCCATTGATCCTTAGTTATTTCTTAGGCGAAGAATCACATCAGTGCCCTTAATTAAAGATCGTTTTTAACATTGTGCTTGTATCATTTATATCATCTCCAACACTACCCCCTTCCCCCTCCCCCGCCCCCCACTTTAGTTAATTTTATGTATAAACTAGAGTGGGGATCCTGATTCTGACATACTGGGGGATCCTGATTAACATTCTCCACTTATCCCGTGGGACAGGAGAGTGGAGACTCTCATGATTAGGGTTTAATCATTTTTATGTATAAACTAGAGTTCTGACTATAGCTTTTTAACTATTAATTTTCTAATGAAACCTTCAAGCCACTTGATAATTAATTTTTATACTATAACTAAGACTTTTTGAAGATTATTAAATGAAAGTCTTGTAAAGTCACTACTGCATTTTATACTTTCTCTACGCCAACGTTGGAAGCAATCATTACTTGTCCTTTATCTAAGTAAATTATTAAATTTATTATTTCCCATTTATCAGTTCCATGAAAGAATAGATAAAAAGAAAAAAAAAATTTCTAAGCATTTGCGTCAACTCCATTATGCATATTTTCTATTTTAATTCAAACACAATATTTTACATTTCAATATAAAATGCGCAACGTTATGGACAAATTTAGCATTTTTTGAAATCTAGCAAAAGATGCTCTTTATCTATAATTAAATATGTATAATATATATAAAACATAATAAAAAATGCCTCAAGGTTAGTGTAGAATTGATTGATTCTTTATATAGTTGATATTGTAGCTAGTTCTTTCATATATAAAACCAAGAAAATTGCGGCTGATAATTACAGTATAAGGCTTTATCTATTTTTAAGAACTCAACCATAATCCAGAGCTTCCCCAAATAGAAAGGAGCACAAAATTATTTTAGACATTTTCTCCAACCATATGAATATTACAATGGTATTATGTTGCTCAAATTAAATAATTAAACTGATTAACTTACTAAGCTTGACAAAGCCTATCATAATATAAGTTACCTCTTTCTTTTTGTTACGTAATATAAATCTTTGTAAGACTGAGGTAGATTTTATTATATGCTCAATAATTAATATGCTTTTCAAATGAATTTAAGGTGCACTTTTAATACGGGTGGAGCCACATATACGCATATAGGGTTAAGGACACCTTAAAAAAATACTTATATTTTACTAGTAGGAAATATTTTTGGACCCTGTGAAAAAATATTTACTCTGGAAAAAAAATATAGCCCCGTGAAAAAAAATTCCTCTGCATCCGTCACTGCTTTTAATGTGTATGTAGCTTTAACAGAATTTCTGATTGCAGGCTAGTAGGTGCATGCACTGTACTTGGTAGTGTCCTCCCCTCTTGGATATTATGAATGGTTTGTCTCGTAGAAATAAATGAACAAAACACGTGGGTTGTGGGTTGTTAAGGGTGAAATTATATGTTTTATAGGGTTATATTTTGTGATGTTTTCCCCTTTTATTTGTATCATTTGCATAATAATTGGTCTTTATATTAAAATATTGAGCAAACGATATTTCTAACGGCTTAATCGCAATATCGATTTATTTATGTGATTTCATGGTTAAAATATGATTATTTGAATATTACTACAGTTTGCGATGTTTTCCATATGTTATAGGTATGTGTATCGTGCTCAAATGATGATCAAAAGAGATAAATTTCGAGCTATAAGGATTGAAGGAAGAGATAATGATCAAGTGGAGTGAAGGAAAAAAGAGATAAATATGAAGAAATCACCTTCAAGTCGTGTTGGACGAGCGTCCATACTCCGTCCAGAGTGGACGGGCGTTTGATGAAGCAGACGGGCGTCCTGAGGAGCGATTTTGATACGAGAGAGTTTGGACGCCGTCGAACGGGCGTCGAAGCGATCTAGGGTTATCGGACGGGCGTTCGGGAGAGCGGACGAGCGTCCGTCGGCCGACTTAGTGAAACCGACTTCGAAATCTATAAATAAGCGGTTTGTTTCTCAACCTAAAGGAGAGACAATTCGACATCACACAAACCCTAAACCCTAGGGGCGGCTAAGGCCGTGTTCTTACACTTTTTTTATCTCCGGTTTATGCAACTTTTAATTCGACCAAAGTAGGCTAGTTTTATGTTATTTTTACGCACTTCGGGTTGCTTGAGGATGCTCGAGAGGCTAGAACCTCCTTCAAACGAGAATTGTGAAGCCATCGGCATTGAATTGATCTATTTATTTCGACTTTTACTTGTGAGTATTTACTACGGTTGTTTCTTATCTATGCATATTCCTGTTTTAATGCAATTATATTGGAAAATATGTTGTATGATTGATATGTTATTGTTTGATGGAAGCCTTGAATAGCATAGATCACCGTAGATAAGAATAGTTCATTAGATCTACATTAACGGAAGTTAGTAAGTCTAAAAAAACTAGATCGTTAACGTAAAAGTTGACACCTTTGATCTTTCAACGTGTTAATTTAGTATTGGAAGATACTAGGTTACAGATGGATTGCCTAAGGAATTAGAAATTCATGTTTAGGTAAGGTGAATCACAACCTAAGTAAATACCACGTAAAATCGAGATAATAGATCAATGCATGTTGATAGGTGGATCAATCCTCGTTTGTCTTTTATAAACTTGATTTACAACCCTCGTAGCTTAGTTTAGATCGTTAATTTATTTTTCCTGCACTTTTAGTTTATTTTTATCGCTTTCAATCTTTCCTAGCATTGGATTAATCTCCTCTGTCTAGTTTATTTTCTGCACATTTGTTTAGTATAATCCACTGGTTAGTTTAGTTCGTGACATAATTAGTTGAAAACAAAGCTAGGATTAACAACTGTCTAGTTCCCCGTAAGATCGACCCGGCATAGCCTCTTTACTACGATCCTTGCACTTGAGGTTAACCGGTTTTATTACTTGTTTATTTTGTACTAATAAAATCTGTGACAAGTTTTTGGCGCCGTTGCCGGGGAACCGGACGGTTGTCTAGTTTTTTTTTTTTTTTTTTTTTTTTTGTTTTTCGTTTTTCTGTTTGTTTTTTTTTTTCTTCTTTCCTGTGTTTATTTCGTTTCAATTTCCTGTTTTAGTTGATAAACGTTTAGGTGATTAGGATATTAGGGTTTTAAATTTAGGGTTTAGGATATTAAGGTTTTAAATTTTTCTGCTTCTGTTCTTGCTTTTTCCGCATCCTGGACGAGCGTCTAGGAAATTGAACGCCCGTCCACTGCAAAAATTTCAAACCTGTATCAAATTCTCATCTTAGACGAGCGTCCCTAGATTGTGGACGCCCGTCTAAAATTTCTGAATACCAGACGAGCGTTTGGACCTCCAAACGCCCGTCCAGTCCAAATTCTGGGAGGACGCTCGTCCAAATATTTGGACGCCCGTCTGACCCCTCTTTTCTCAAATAATCTTGTTTTTAACTTTATTTTAGGCTTTCAATTTCTTAGTTTAGGTTTAGTCCTTAGTTTTAGATTTCTTAGACTTGTTTTTGGTCCGGTTTATGCAAACCCGGAGTCATAAGGGACCGTTGATATACACCCCCGACCCCGAGCAAAGCATAGTTCGGCCAAACAGGCGGATTCTCCGTTCTGCGGTTTTGGAAGACGAGAACCGAGCAAGACCTCGAGGAACGGTTAGGCGAGGAAATCACCGATTTTGTAGTAATGGTGCTAACAATCAACGAACGTTGGCGGACTACGCCATGCCCGGCGCGATCAAGGTCAACCTGCGATTGTTATCCCCGCCATTGCTTTGCTCGAACTTTGAGCTTAAGCCGGGACTCATCCGGATGATGCGGCATGCATCGATCTTTCACGGGTACCAATCGAGAACCCGCATACTCATTTACATACATTTACGGAGATATGCGATACCACTCGCATCCGGGGAGTAAGTGAAGATGCGGTGAAGTTAAAACTATTCCCGTTTTCCTTAAAGGGAGAGGCTAAAGAGTGGTACAGCTCTCTCCCAGCTGAATCTATCACAACCTGGGCAGAACTCGAACAAGAGTTCTTAAGTCAGTACTTCCCGCCTTCGAAGACGGCCCAGTGTCTGAATGAGATCTTTACCTTCTACCAGAAGGAGAATGAATCCTTCTTCGAATGTTGGAAGAGGTTCAAATCTCTTCTAAGAAAATGCCCCCACCATGGCTTGCCTAAGGAAAGGCAAGTCAACACGTTCTTCAGTGGACTGACCGAGCTTACTAAAGGCATGGTCAACAGCTCTTCTGGTGGGGCTTTCCTCAAAAAGACACCCGATGAAGGATGGGCACTTGTTTGAAGACATTGCCAAATATAACTATGCCCCATCCTATCAGGCCATCCAAGCGCCTCCTCCTCCCAAGGTGGAGGAAGTAAACGTCCAAAGTCGATTGCCATGCCGCAAAAGCGGATGGCAAGTCCTCAAGTTCCAAACCCGATTAATCGGACTCCTTCGTTTCCGCAGAACCCTCAGGTTATGTATTGCGAAAATTGCTGTCAGACTGGTCACATGTTTGGCCAATGTTAATTTCAGCCCCCCTCTGTTCATCAAGTCAATGCTGTTCATAACAATGGACAGTATCATCAAACCACCTGCCAAGTATGCGATGATCCGGGGCACACTGCTCGCTTCTGTCCCATGATTGGACAGAATGCAGAAGTGAATGCTTTTTCTGGCCAGTCCAATCCAAGGTTCAATAACCAATTCTCTGGCCAGAATAATTCTCAAAATCAGGGCTTCGGCCAGAATCCGAGCTTTAATCAGAATCCAAACTTCAACAGGAACCCTGGGTTCAATCAGAACCAGAACTCAAACTTTTCAAGTAATACTCAGAGGTTCAATCAGAGTTGGCCCGCCAATCCCAACTCTCAATTTCAGAATCAGCCCAGCCAGCCATACCCTCAAAATCCCCAAAACTCTCAAGGCCACTCCCAGTCCAACAATCTCGAAGCTAAGTTGGAGGAGCAAAGCAAAAGTATTCAACTTCTAATGAATACGAATAAGAGCCTTGAGAGGCAAATAGGCAACAGGCCGGGCCGGCGGTTAGCTTCAAGACCCCCAGGACATCTGCCTAGTTTTACGGAGAAGAACCCAAAGGGCGGTCAAGTTGCTCAGGCCGATTTAAGCAACAGCCAATGTACTGACCTCGTGCCAGCAATGCAATACGGAAAAGAGGAGGCCAGTGCAATGAGTTTGAGAAGTGGCACTCAGCTGAGTGGTCCCCCTGGCTTCCAGGGAAACCACTAGCCCCTCCTGCCACTGATAAGGCAGGAGGGGAAGTTGAGCAACCACTATCCCCTATCCTGCAAAAGCATACTCGGGTGGCTGATCCCCCGAGAGATGAAAGAGTTGGAACACCTCAGGTGGCTGAACCCCTGAGAAAAGAAGATTCAGTTGAGAGTCAGGTGGCTGATCCCCTGACCAATAAGACGTCTGAAAAAGTTGTGAGGTGGAAAGATCTGGAAGACAAGGCCGTAAGTGCATCCTCAAAGAAAGTATTTTCCGAGAGAGACCTTAAAAAGCTTCCATTTCCACCGAGGAAGAGCAACATCCCTCTGAGTGAAGATAAGAAATATGAAAATGTGCTTAACCTTTTGAAAAATACTCAGGTAAATCTGCCATTATCCGAGGTCTTGGTCGAGATGCCTAAGTATACAAAATTCATCAAGGATGTCGTGTCTTCGAAAAAGAAATTAGCAGGCATGGAAAGGCAACTTGGTGAGGATTGTTCCTTGATAAATCATCAAGACTTACCAACCAAGAGGGGTGACCCGGGCAAAATTTGTGCTCACATTGCGGATGGGAGGCTTAGTCTTCCCAAATTCTTTATGTGACACAGGGTGCATCCATCGACTCGATGCCGTTGTCTCGTTTGCAATCGGCTTGGTTTACAAGATCTTCTAGAGCCCACCACCATGAACCTTCAGTTCGCCGACAGATCTTCCAAGAAAGCTTCGGGGATCCTGAAAGACATATTAGTTCAAGTTGACAGGTTTACCTTCCCAGTTGACTGGTACGTCTTAGATATGGAGAAAGGTGCAAATGTTCCTCTGATTCTTGGAAGACCGTTCCTTTCTACAGCTAGAGCCCTCATCGATTGTGATGGTGGGCATGTGACCATTCGAGTTGGTGACCAGGAGGTGAGTTATAGTGTCTCTAAATCTATCAATGTACCTTCTGATCTCCAACCGGTTGTTCCATTGAGGAGACGCCTGATGACTTCAATGACTTCATGGATACGCAAGTCTTGGTTGTAGAATCAGAATATGAGCGACTAATTGATAATCTGAATAATCATGGTGTGGTCAATCTAGATCAGTTAGCGGCTGAATTTGAGGATGAGCTAAGAGAAGAAGCCTTGGCAGTAGGACCACTAAGTAAGCTCAGCGATGTTGAGTTGAAGAGTGGCGATCTTAAATCAAGTCTAGAGGATCCTCCCGTAGATTTGGTACTGAAGCCGTTGCCTAAACATCTAAAGTATGTGTTTTTAAGAGAAGGTGACAAGCTTCCTTTGATCATCTCTGCCAAGCTATCTCGTATAGAAGAGCTTAAATTGTTAAACGTTCTGCGCAAAAATGAAAAAGCCTTTGGATGGCAGGTGGGAGATATCCGAGGGATATCTCCCGACATCTGTATGCACAAGATCAAGATTGAGGAGGGTGCAAAACGAGTTAGACAACCTCAGAGAAGGCTCAACCCTCACATGCAAGAGGTAGTCAAGAAGGAGATCATTAAACTTCTAGATATGGGTATCATTTACGCCATTGCTGACAGCGAGTGGGTTTCCCCGACTCAAGTAGTTCCCAAAAAGGGTGGAATTACTATTGAGAAGAACGAGAAGGGAGAAGAGATAGCATTGAGGCTCGTTACGGGCTATAGAGTCCGTATTGACTACGAAAAACTCAATGAGGTCACGATGAAAGATCATTTCCCCTTCCCTTCATTGACCGGATGCTTGAGCGTACGGCGGGACACTCATTCTACCGCTTCCTGGATGGATATTCAGGATACTTCCAGGTACCCATCGATCCTGTTGACCAAGAGAAGACTACTTTCACTTGCCCTTATGGGACATTCGCCTACAGGCGGATTCCATTTGGTCTCTGTAATGCCCCGGCCACCTTCCAAAGGTGTATGATGGCAATCTTTGACGGGCTAGTTGAAAAATGCATGGAGATTTTTATGGATGATTTCTCGGTCTTTGGTCAATCCTTCGACGATTGCCTCGATAATCTTGATCAGGTGTTGTCTAGATGTGTGGAAAAGGACTTAGTGCTCAATTGGGAAAATGCCATTTCATGGTAGATGAAGGCATAGTTCTTGGCCACAAAGTGTCAGCCAAAGGTATAGAAGTAGATAGAGCCAAGGTTGAAGCTATTGAGAAGATGAGTTATCCTAAGAATGTTCGGGAGGTCCGAGGTTTTCTCGGACATGTCGGTTTCTATAGGAGGTTCATCCGGGACTTTTCAAAGATTGCCAAGCCCCCGTCTACTTTACTCAAAGAAGACGTTACTTTTGATTTTGATGAGAATTGCAAGCGCGCGTTTGAGGAGCTCAAAAGTCGTCGATCTCCGCTCCAATACTTATATCTCCGGACCGGAACCTACCCTTTGAGCTTATGTGTGATGCATCCAATTACGCGGTTGGTGCGGTTTTAGGACAAAAGCTCGACGGAAAGTTCCGACCTATCTATTATGCCGGTCACACACTAAATCCTTCTCAAGTTAACTACACGACCACCGAAAAGGAACTTATTAGGCCGTAGTTTTTGCTATGGATAAATTCCGTATTTACTTGCTTGGTGCTCAAGTGATTGTGTGGACCGATCACGCTCGCTTTGCGGTATCTCATGACAAAAAGAAAGCTAAACCGCGCTTCTTGCGTTGGATACTGACCCTCCAAGAGTTTGACGTTCAAATTAAAGATAAAAAGGGCAGTGAAAATGTAGTGGCGGATCACGTTTCTAGGATGTTAAGTGAGGAAAAGGGTGATCCTGATGACATAGATCTTTACTTTCCTCTAGAAAACATCATGTTGATAGATGGCTGCGCTCCAGACGTCCCTTGGTACTCCTCCATTGTAAACTACCTTCATGCCCGTTATATCGATCCTGAAATGTCTTATCAAGAGAAGAAGAAGTTCTTCTCTGATATGAAGTCTTTCGTTTGGGATGAACCTTACCTCTTCAAAATCTGTAAAGATGGTTTGCTAAGAAGGTGTGTTCCTGAATCTGAGCAACGCGATATAATCGAGCAATGCCATAGTGGACCCACAGGTGGTCACTTTGGTCCTTGGAAAACGGTTGCGAAGATCTTCCAGTCCGGTTTCTACTGGCCCACGATCTTTAAGGACACGGAAGCTTTCTGCAAAGCTTGCGATAGGTGCCAAAGAACCGGTACTCTAACAAGGCGATTCGACATGCCACTGAAACCCATTCTTGAATGCGAAGTCTTTGATGTATGGGGGATTGACTTTATGGGTCCGTTCCCATCTTCCTGTGGGAATAAATACATCTTAGTCTGCGTAGACTATGTATCGAAATGGGTGGAGGCAATAGCCACTCCTCGCAATGATCATAAAACGGTCATGAATTTTCTAAAGAAGAATATCTTTGTTAGGTTTGGATGTCCACGTGCCCTGATTAGTGATGAAGGGACACACTTTTGCAACCGACCTCTGGAAAAAGTCCTCGAGAAGTATGGTGTTCGTCACAAAGCGGCACACCATATCATCCGATGACTAGTGGTCGAGTTGAAAGAAGCAACCGAGCTTGAAGAAGATCTTGGAGAAAACGATGAACGATCATAGAAAAGGCTGGAGTCTAAAGTTGGATGATGTACTATGGGCATATCGAACTGCCTATAAGACCCCCATGGGTACATCACCCTACCAGATGGTTTACGGTAAATCGTGCCACTTGCCAGTTGAGTTAGAGCACAGAGCTTATTGGGCTACGAAGTTTCTTAACTTCGACTCCCAATCCTGTGGCAAACACCGACTGCAGCATTTGCATGAGTTGGACGAGTTTAGGCTTCAGGCTTACGAAAGTGCCAGGATCAGTAAGGACAGGATGAAACTCCTTCATGACGCAAAGATCAAGCAGAGAGAATTTCAAGTTGGAGAGCAAGTGTTACTTTACAATTCCAGGTTACATCTGTTCCCTGGGAAGTTGAGGACACGTTGGTCCGGCCCCTTCGAAATTCTCCAAATCATTCCTGGAGGCGTACTAGAACTTCGTGGTTATAGTGGCGACCCGTTTCGAGTGAATGGCCAAAGGTGCAAGCATTATATCGGTGAACCTAAGGATAAGCCTTTGATTGTTAAATTCCTCGATATTCTCGGGTGTGGTGCTACGGAAGTTGAAGAATTCGACGAATCTTCACTCAACTTTTTTTCGAAAGAGGTTTGTAGTGGTCCTTCGAAGAAGTTCTAGGCGGAGTTGGGATATGGAAGAGTATTGGAAGGAGCGTTTCTGAAGTGTCATCGAAGCTTCGGAAGACCAAGAGGTCAACCATGGGGAAGTTTAACCGTGTTTGGAAAGCACTAAAAGATCTAACCCCATGTGTTAGGTCTTGTTTCGCGGCCACAATCCCGATCGAACTTAAACGAGGTAATGGCTGGCAGAAAAGTCAAATGGCCTGATCCAGGCTGAGCTTCAACTGTGTCGAGCTAACGACATAAACCAATAGCGCTACTAGGAGGCATCCTAGATATCCGTATTATATTAGTTCCTCTCTTTGTGTGTCTATCTTTTTGTTTTAGTTTTTGATGCTTTACGCTAAGTCTAATTAAGTTTTGTCTGTTTTTATCAGTTTAGCATTCAGTTAGATATGGAGTACGGTATTTTGCCAGAGGAGTTCCATCTCATTAGTAGGATTTCCCTTCTCACCGTTTCGGATGGACACAGGGGGCACGATAGTTCGGATATAGATATAGATATTCTTACCCGCATCGGACCGTCACTTATGTTCTCATTGTTCCCCGATGCTCGGGGGGTGGAGATTTTACCATTAAGGAGTTGCGGGCGGCTTTAGGAAGACCAT
The DNA here is from genome assembly GCA_036785695.1 of Gentiana straminea. Classification (NCBI taxonomy): domain Eukaryota; kingdom Viridiplantae; phylum Streptophyta; class Magnoliopsida; order Gentianales; family Gentianaceae; genus Gentiana; species Gentiana straminea. Next base: position 4,837,444 of record JAVUPR010000137.1, on the reverse strand, counting down.
ACCGGATCCTTAACGATCCAATGCGACGGATTTAGCCCTAGTCTTTGCGGGATGAGCATTTTCGGGGTGTAGGGCGGTGATGATGATTGGGGTGTTCGGGATGACTATGACTTTCCTCCGGTTTGTGGATTTACTCCGTCGTTTTATCGGGGTTATAGGCGGGCGAGCTTTATGATGACTAGCTATTGTTTCTTAGTTAGTTTTGTCTTCGTCGAGCTCCGACGTAAAATGAAAGCGCTTAGTAGGAGGCAACCTACTGTTTAAGTTGTGTTTTTCTTTTAATCTTTCTGGTTTTTATGTCTTCATTATGTCATTATTGTACTCGTTTGAATTTTATCAAGTATTATTAAAAACGATCGATTTTATTTCCGTGTGTGTGAAAAATTTGGAATTTTGTGAGTTTCTCTGATGGACGCCCGTTCACTAGCAATGGACGCCCGTCCGGACCTCAATCTAGATGGACGTCCAGCCAGAATCTATGGACGCCCGTCCATTCAATCCTGTTCTGATTTCTAAATTAGGACGCTCGTCCAAATATTTGGACGCCCGTCTGAAACACTCCCTCCTATCATGTATTCAAATATGCCCTATGGACGAGCGTCTGAATTTATGGACGCCCGTCCAGTTCTTGCAGTTACTAGTGAACGCCCGTCCGTCGGGATGGACGAGCGTCCACTCTGGGCCTATATATATAAGTTCTGGACACGAACCTTCATTTTTTCTGCAACTTCAAAAGGTGAACCCGACTTTCCCCCTTCTCCAGCCCTAAAATCCTTGTTTTTAAACCAAATTGGGCGATTCAAGTTGCAAAAGAACGCTCTAAACACCCTCTTTTCCTTTCCATCACCCAAGTTCTCCAACAATCAACAAAATTTGTAGAATCGGAGATTCTTCGGTGCGGCCATTTTGACAAAAAAGTCGGATTTTGGGGGCCAATCCTGGTGTTTCTGGGACTCTAATCTGTTCGATCATCATTCCCTCATAGTGTTTGGTAAGCTTGATACAACTTTTCTCGTTTTAATCCACGTTTTTGTGAGTTCGATTTTCGAGTCGGCTCATTTTCTTGAATTATCAACTATTGTTGATTTTCTTTCGTTTTTGTTGGTTCTTTTCTTCTTTCCTTCTGCTGTGGTGGTGTGGTGACTGTGATGGTGTGTTGTTGATGTTGGTGGTTTGGACGGTTTGCTTGAAACCCCGCTTTGGATGTTAAACGGGTAACCTTTGTTGCTGTGAATCGTTTGGTTTAGTCATTTAGGTTGATATGGGGAAGAAAGCGGTTACTAAGCAGAGGCCTGGTAAAGAGAAGGTTGTTGAAACTGGTAAACGTAAACGTTTGGACGATGAGCCCTCCAATTTAGACCCCAACCGAGGCATAATCTTCCGTGAGCAACCCCTTAGGGCATCTCAACAAGCCCGCGCTGATTTGAGAGATGAATCCTCCTCCGATTCGGATACACAGGATGATGTTCCATTGGTTAGACATCCTAGTTTTAAGAAGGGTGCGTCATCTAGGGCTGAACAAGTTCGAGAGACGAATGTTGATGATGTGGTTAGGGAAGAAGTTGAACCTGAACCTAGGGCACCTCACAGAAGAAGTCTAAGAATGTTACCCCTCTTTCGATGCCACGTAGGTTTGTCAATCCTCGAGCTCACGATGCCTACACTAAACATTACTCGACTAGGAGTCTTATCTTTGATAGGGAGGTCAAAGTGCTTCAAGTTGATCCAGCATTTGTTGCGATGTTAAAGGCTAGGAAATGGAGTGCCTTGCTTGAAAATCCCCCTACTCCTGTCAATGACTCTATTGTCCGAGAGTTCTATGCAAACTTTTACGAGGCGAACTTGGATGAAAAGTATGTTCGGTGCGAGGTGTTAAGGTTCCTTTTTCTTTGCGGTGATAAATGAGAAATATCAGATGCCAGCTTTTGAGGGTTTAGATTATAAAGAGGAAATTGCGAGAAGGCAACGTGAGGATGGTCGTGACCCGATGGAGGAGTTGAGATTACGAGTATGTCCGGATGTGGCTTGGACATTGAGACCCAATGGCCGAGAAAGGGAGTTGATCACTACGACATGGACCGAGGATTGGAGAGTCCGGTGTCGATTTATTCAGAGTAAGTTGATACCAAAGAACAACCTCACGCATTTCCATATTAGTGATCTCGGGATGTTATATGCTTTGACGTTCGGGTTGAATGTAGATGTAGGTCGAGCCTTATTCGATGAGATTTCCATGAACCAGAAAGTTTACACTCGGAGTTTGATAGTCCCTCATTTGATTCACCGAAATTTGTGTTTGGATGCTTTGGAGTTGCCGAGTATCCGTCGGATCACAAGACGAAGAGTTTCCCCCCATTCGTCGGGAGAAGGGTGTACCTCCGCCATCGAGCCGGAATCTACTTCTATGCCGCCCGAGCTTCGGCCATTTCTAGATTGTCTTCTTCCGAGATTACTCGGTACGAGCATGGCCAACGATGCTACGAGATTGGATGACGGATATCCGGAGACGCAAAAGAACATGATGTACGTCTTTGAAGTGCATTGTGGAGGGCAAGAAGCCGAATGATATGCGGATTTTCAAGGAGAGTGATACGGAGTTCGTCTTTTCCGATGCGATCGAGCGAGGTTATTGCCGATGTGCTTGATATGGAGAATGAGCCCGATGCGAGGAAGTTGCGGAGGAGAGACCTCCCGGGCTCACTACGCCCGGTTACACGGCCGGCACCTTCACGGACGACGTCTACGGCTACGTACCTGGTTCGGATCCTCCTTCGTTGATGCTCCCGCCGGTGACTCGTTGCCGATCCTCCTACGACCGAGCCGACTCCGGGGCTGCCTTGAGTTTTTTTTTTTGCTATTTTATATCTATCGTTCTGGTTGTTGTTGCACTTTTTGTTACATTTAATTCGATTTGGCTGTACCTATACATTTTGCTACTTTCTAGTTTCTCGTCCTTTGACTTGTGTTTACAACTTGACATGTTTATCAATGATCTTTTCTTTTCATTCCGTTTTGCTTTATTATCTCTATTGCCATGTTATACCCCGTTTTCCCCCGAGTTTTCTGTTTCTCGAGTGTTGCAGCGGTAGTTTTTGTCGAGATCCGATTGGGTTAGTTTTGGGACGTTTTTCCACGCTTTTTGCGAGCGTTGGCCTTTTCATGCTCCAGCCTGACCAACGGCTCGGTTTTCCACGCGCATACAACTAAGTTTCTTATCCTTTTTACTTTCTGCACAACGTGAGGACATGTTGCATTTTTAAGTGTGGGGGAGGGGATAGTTCGATTTGTACCTTTGCCTATACGTTTGTTTAATACGTTAAAATGTTTTTATTATGCGAAAATGAGCGTAATTTTTCAAAATTTCCCGACACTTTTGTCTTTGTTTGGTCTCGAGTAGGCAATTCAATCTGAAGTTCGTTGTTTGTATAGTCATCTATGCGATATTTCATGTACTTGATAAGTTAGTTGTTTCACCTGACACTACTTTTCACGAGCCATAGTGACGATGAGCTATTTTATAAAGCTATACCCCGTTTGGATTAGTGATTTTTGATTTTCTTATAAGTCATGTGCTTAGTGCTACGTATATATCTCGCGAATTATGATCGTTTGTATTTAGTTCCGAAGTATGATATACTGTGAATATCTAGAAGTTTGAATGTGATAAGTAAGCGTAACTAATGTCAAAATGAAAAAGGGTTGAATTAGTAGTGAATTAATTGGGTGTGTCGAAAGCTAGTCGATGATTAGAGTGAGGTAGGGTGTACCACGTATGTCCTATTCCACCATGATGACTAAAAGCTCACGACAGTTAGGAAAAACTGCCTTATGATTGGAGTGAGGTAGGGTATTATCTCGAAATGTCCTATTCTACTATGAGGGCAATAGCTTATCCTAATGTGAGTTTAAAAAGTGAATGAATTCAATCAACTTAAGATATGTTATGAAATGAATAAGACTAAGTTATCGTCTATCTTATCCCCAGTATAAACTGAAGGATATGTTGTAGGGATTATCCTCTGAGTATTTCAGAAAGGCCCTAGATTCATTCGATCATCTTTTTAGGGATATGTCACGTTTGTAGGGTACATCTTATGGGTGTCATTTATTACTATTCTACGAGGGGGTATTAGCTAGTTTTACTTCGAGTTCCTCAAGTTTGGATGTAGTGGAAGTTTTCTATGGCTATGCACACACACATGGGTGAACTTCTAAGTTATTGAATGTATGTTATATTTGTTGAGATGTCTATACTATCTCGAGCCTAATTTTTGTTTTGTTTTGCTCGGGACGAGCAAAAGCTAAGTGTGGGGGAGTTGTTAAGGGTGAAATTATATGTTTTATAGGGTTATATTTTGTGATGTTTTCCCCTTTTGTTTGTATCATTTGCATAATAATTGGTCTTTATATTAAAATATTGAGCAAACGATATTTCTAACGGCTTAATCGCAATATCGATTTATTTATGTGATTTCATGGTTGAAATATGATTATTTGAATATTACTACAGTTTACGATGTTTTCCATGTGTTATAGGTATGTGTATCGTGCTCAAATGATGATCAAAAGAGATAAATTTCGAGCTATAAGGATTGAAGGAAGAGATAATGATCAAGTGGAGTGAAGGGAAAAAGAGATAAATATGAAGAAATCACCTTCAAGTCGTGCTGGACGAGCGTCCATACTCCGTCCAGAGTGGACGGGCGTTTGATGAAGCCGACGGGCGTCCCGAGGAGCGATTTTGATACAGAGAGTTTGGACGCCGTCTGAACGGGCGTCTGAAGCAGTCTAGGGTTATCTGGACGGGCGTTCAGGAGAGCGGACGAGCGTCCGTCGGCCGACTTAGTGAAACCGACTTCGAAATCTATAAATAAGCGGCTGTTTCTCAACCTAAAGGAGAGACAATTCGACATCACACAAACCCTAAACCCTAGGGGCGGCTAAGGCTGTGTTCTTACACTTTTTTTATCTCCAGTTTATGCAACTTTTAATTCGACCAAAGTAGGCTAGTTTTATGTTATTTTTCTGCACTTCTGGGTTGCTGAGGATGCTCAGAGGCTAGAACCTCCTTCAAACGAGAATTGTGAAGCCATCAGCATTGAATTGATCTATTTATTTCGACTTTTACTGTGAGTATTTACTACGGTTGTTTCTTATCTATGCATATTCCTGTTTTAATGCAATTATATTGGAAAATATGTTGTATGATTGATATGTTATTGTTTGATGGAAGCCTTGAATAGCATAGATCACCATAGATAAGAATAGTTCATTCAGTAGATCTACATTAACGGAAGTTAGTAAGTCTAAAAAAAACTAGATCGTTAACGTAAAAGTTGACACCTTTGATCTTTCAACGTGTTAATTTCGTATTGGAAGATACTAGGTTAACAGATGGATTGCCTAAGGAATTAGAAATTCATGTTTAGGTAAGGTGAATCACAACCTAAGTAAATACCACGTAAAATCGAGATAATAGATCAATGCATGTTGATAGGTGGATCAATCCTCGTTTGTCTTTTATAAACTTGATTTACAACCCTCGTAGCTTAGTTTAGATCGTTAGTTTATTTTTCCTGCACTTTTAGTTTATTTTTATCGCTTTCAATCTTTCCTAGCATTGGATTAATCTCCTCTGTCTAGTTTATTTTCTGCACATTTGTTTAGTATAATCCACCGGTTAGTTTAGTTTCGTGACATAATTAGTTGAAAACAAAGCTAGGATTAACAACTGTCTAGTTCCCCGTAAGATCGACCCGGCATAGCCTCTTTACTACGAATAGTTGTACCATGGGTGGGTGAGGTATATAGGGTAAGGTGGCTGGTGAGGTTGGGTTGGTGGTGGGTAAGGTGGATATGGTGGGGTATAGTGGTATGATAACGTGAGCTAGGTAGGTTGGAGCATGATGGTGGGTAAGGTGCAAGGGCGGATGTACATGTTCTAGTTTGAGGTCACGTGACCCCATTAAGATCAGAGTTTTTTTTGGTACTTAAAACGATTTAGTTTTGTTGTTAAAAAATGTCGTTTTGTCAATAAAACATACTCCTTCCGTTTTTTTTATCTGTCGCAGAGAGAAGAATCAAACAGATTAATAAAGTAATTAATATGTCTAAAATATAGTATTGAAAATGTATTTTTTTATTAGAGTTGTAAATACTTTGTTGGTAAAAGAGTTTTTAGTATTGAAATATTGGAGATGTAAATACTTTATTGGTAAAGGAGGAAAAATATAATAAATGATGCATTAGAAATGTAAAATGACAGATAAAAAAACCGAGCAAATTATAAAATGCGACAGATAAAAAAACGGAGGGAGTACAATTTTAGGCTCCGTCGACCATATTGATTTTTTTATTTGGATAAAGAATATATTTTTAGACTCCGGTGACACCTCTAGAACAAATTCATGGATCCGCCCATGCTGAGGTGAAGTAGGGTTGGGTAGGTGGGTGGTGGGGTAAGGTAAGATGGGTGGCAAGGTACAATGCGGTGGGTTAATGGGTATGGGGGTGGTAGGTAAGGAATAGTGTATGTACGGTATAGTGAGGTGGGGTAGTGTTGTAAGATGTGGTAACGTAGGGTAAGGTGGGTGAGGAGTGATGTATAGGGTAGGGTGAGGAGTGATGTATAGGGTAGGGTAAGGTAGAATGGGTGGTGGGTGATGGGTAGCGCTACCCTACCCTACCCACCTAACCTTATTGACTCTTACCCTATCACCTACCCTACTCAACCATACTCTTACCCCACATTGCAGAGTGGGTGGTGGGTGATGGGTAGCGCTACCCTACCCTACCCACCTAACCTTATTGACCCTTACCCTATCACCTACCCTACTCAACCATACTCTTACCCCACATTGCCTACATATCCCCTCACCCTATCCTATCCCAACCTAATTAACCTATTGCACCCCACCTTACCTTTCACCATCCACTATTACTCGATGTGTCAAATATGATGGATTTTGGTACATTCATTCTATCGCGATGTCCAAATGCAGTAGTGAAATAAATTTATTCTATTCTGATCCATTACAATTCTTTGATTTCATTTTCTTCAATTCATGTGAAACAAAAATGCATTAATGTTGAGATAGTCCCCGTGAAATGGTCTAGTGGTAAAAGAGTTTGAGCATTTTAAAAGGGCAGGTGGACCTTAAGTTGGAGTGTTGATGTTCGAACCCTGTAAATGAGGATTTTCTTTCAGTTCTTTGGTATAATGGTAAGCTCATGACTAAAAACTACTAGGTTATCTAATTAACACCTCTACTCGTCTCGTGGGACGGAGGGAGTGGGACCCTCATGATTAGAGTATAACCATTAATGCTGAGATTTGTGAAGAAAAGATATGACAACTTCTATCTGGTTTTGTTTTTGTTTTCTTATTGCTATATTATTTTCGTTTATTATTTTAAAGGAACAATGACCCCAATGCTAAATAATTACACAATAAGACAACAATAATCTTATCATAGAAGTGCTAACTACATAGTTCCAGATGTAGTTGTTAATAGATTAACAGAAGAACGAAAGTGTTAAAATATGTGAAAAGAGCCCCTCGAAAAAAAAAAAAAAAACTTGAAAAGAAAGCGTTGACGTTATGTGCTTAAAAAGGTCAATGATAAAGTACGTGCAGAAAACTCTGAAATGGTGTTTAATTTCTTTTTTTTTTTTTTTTTGAATAATGATATGCTATTTAATTGAATTGAAATAAAATGATACAACGAATATAATTTATATAGGAGATGAATAACATAAATCTTAATTTAAAATAAACAAATCATAACAAAATTCAAAAGATAAAGGATCCTAAAGATATACCTGGAATCTATTCAAATCATAACAATAATTTTTTTATTATCTATTTTGACATTAATCCTATTTCTTCAAATGATACATAGGAAAAGTGCATACAAATTGTATAGAAATTTCTTACCCTACAAAATTTTCCTTCTATGAATACAAATCAATAGTCATGCACAAATCTCATGACTGAGGAGTATTTGATAAAAAATAGAGATTCATTCTGATCATAATTAAGTCGGAGGACATGATATGAATTTTTTACCCAGTTCACAAACCAATCTAAAGATACGTAAGGAAACTACTTTATAAACATTCTAATAATAATGCATAGAAAATATGTCATATTAACTACTTTTGTTCATCTTGCGCTTAGCATGTTCTTGTTCTTGTCTACTTACATAGCATATTCATAGTTTTGTCTAGTCTAAACAAATGATACCAAATGGTCAAAGATACAACGTAGGCTAGCACCTAGCACGAGGGCACGTTGCAACACGACTAATATGATTTGCTACCTCCAACTTGACACATCAAATCACGGTACTCCGTACAAAATATTGATTCAATATAACATGACTAATACAACTAGTCAAACCTCCGTCATAATTCTTAAAAATCATTGTACTTCATGAGATACATTGCTAGGTAATAATTGTAACTAACCAAGGTTATTTGGGCGAACACATAAAGCATACAGGAGCACATAAAAAACACTTAAGTCGGGTTCATTTTACATTTTGTATAACCACTTAAGTTCGCACATAAAAGTCAAATTCAGAACCAACACCAAAGTAACACCTATCTCCAAATAAACAACACATTTTTACATAAAATCTGCACAAAAAAAAAAAAAAAAAAAAAAAAAAAAAAAAAAAACCAGATAATACAGTTGCATAAAATATGCTATTTCAAAATAGACTCAGATTGCACATAACAAGCAAATCGGTCCTAGAAACATGGACCAGGTCGTGAACCCCATAGACAAGCTTGTGGCGACCGTTAGAGATAATGACAAGGTTGAGTGTTTAGATAATAATGTTTAAATTTGAATTATGATAAAATTGTTAGGATAAATTATTTGGTTTAGATATAGTTCTATTGAATAGATCTCTATCATTAATAAGGCTATAAATATTATAATATTTTATCAGTTTTATCAATCAATGCGATCTCTTTTATATTTCTCTATTTTGGTATCGGAGCTGTTCGACTAACGTCATTTTCAGATCCTGGTCAATTGTAAAGAATTTCGTTTGGGTGGGGTTCGTTACCCGAACCTCACCCGTCCTCTTTCATTTATATATATATATATATATATATATATATATATATATATATATATATATATATATATATATATATATATATACCGTGGTTTCTTATTCTCCTTCATTTCTTTTCATTGGCCTCCGTCTCATCACGATCCAATCACTTAAATATCACCTCCGGCATTTATTTCCAAATCCCGAACTATTTCATTTTCTCTCATTTCCTTCTAGTATGAACTCTTTTCTCCGCTTTTCAAACACTCTACACATATTTTCTTATTTCTTTCTAGTAATTAAAATCAATTATCTCTCAATTCACTCTTTTCATTGGCAGTTATATTTTCCACCACATGATTTGCTCTATCTATAAATTCTTCTATATTTTTTATTTAGGGTATCTCATCATCTTAATGATGAGATTCCATCCAAATATTTCCTCCTCTCTATCCTTTTTCTATGACTTTTCAATTTTTTTTGAGTCATCCATTGCAGATTCAAGCGATATCAGATTGAAGTGAATCCATTGTTGCCGATTGATATGGAGAACTTTGTTGTAGACACCATGTGAAGGAAACAAGATCCACTCATTACGAGCCAATCTTCATGTTCATTGCATTACCATTGGATTGCGGAGACGTGTTAGACATAATGGCAAGATTGTGTGTTATAATAATATTTGAATTTGAATTATGATACAATTGTTAGGATAATTTTTTTGGTTTAAATAGGGTTCTATTTTCATATATATCTATCATTAATAAGGCTATATATATTATAATATTTTATAAGTTTTATCAATCAATGTAATTTATTTTATATTTCTCTATTACCTGACCACGGTATTGGGTAGTGGCACGGTATTGAAACCTAAATTTTTTGGGTTGGGTTTTGACCCGAACCAAAAATTTTTATAGTCATTTGGTTTGGTTTGGGTTAGTTTTTCTTGAACCAACCCGACTTGTACTATGTAAAAACCCAACCCAAGTCGACCCAACCAACCCAAGCTCAGCCCTAGTATTGGGCTCATTTTCCGTTGCACAATTACCCGACATATGCACATATAATCCCTAACTAATTGTGACATGCTGATCTTTGAAAAGTACTTTAAAAAGATAATAAACAAGTTAAAAACGAAGTCTTTTTTTAAAAGAAAACATTCTTACCTTAAATCCACTGATACCGGTTACCATAGACAACACGAAAACTATTCTGTGATCTAACACGAAAACTATCTATGGACAACTTGATGTTCCATGAAGCCTGGACCAAGAACAATTAACGAAAGATAGCAAAAGATCAACTGCTTACCTTTGAACCATACGAAAAAGAGACGAACAATTGTTGTATGTCGAATTGCCAAGAACAACTACAAACCACAAATCCTATATACGAATAGAAAATTCAACTCAACATCAAGTCTGCGAAGAACAAAATCTTTAACATGAATTGATTACGAAGACTAGAAAAGATCAAGCATTTTAGCCTTAAGATTAAGATTCTAGGAACAAAAATAAATCTGACTGCTTACCTGCTTCGAAATTCGAGTTTCGGCATGCAGAACACGCACATAAACGATCATAACCATATTCGAACCGCAATCGGGTCATGATCCCTAAGATGGTGTTCGTGGAAACGACCTAATTAATCTCTGGTGTAAGGAAAAACTCGAACTCTGAGGTATAAGGTTCTTTGGAACCTGGGGCGGCTACACATGTAAAGAAATGGGTCACCCGAACCGCTAAAAAAATATTACAGTGAAATTTTTTTTTAGGTACATATTTATATGTGAAACCGATCCTCCTTAATTTTATATATTGATCCCTATTGACCCGTATTGAACTATAATATAGAAAACTAAGCTTAGTGATTGTAAAATATGAAAAATTTCCGACCCATATCATTAAATTCCTGGAGCCGCCCCTGTTTGGAACCCTTTATAGGCTCTTAAAAAACCGTTAAGCCGGTTTTTGTAACGCCCTGCTCCTGCAAACCGAGCCCTTATCCGGAAGAAAACGTTCGGCGCGTATAACATTAAATAAATCTAATATTATACGCCAGCCTCTACGTCGTTGTATCAAAATTAAAGCAGCGGAAGCCCAAAAGGCTTGGGTAGAAACATAAATGCTACTAAGATTAGAGTACTAACCGACTATAGCTAAATTGTTTAACTTATAACAACGAAAGGTCAAGAGGTTACAACATACGATGTCTAAAAGAAAGATACAACGCTTGTATTACAATGATGAAACAAAAGTACAACATGGTCTAGTACATCATACATAAAAGAAACTGAAACGTCATCCAAGCATCAACAAGGCATCATCATCACGTATCATTATCAAACTCCTCATCGAGCTCAAGTTCAACATGTTCATCTTCTCACCCCACAAAGCATACAACAAAATGCAATGTAGGTAAATACAACGTACTTAGATAAGAGGGAGAAGCTAATGTATATAAATAAGTCTTACAACAAAAGGCTCATATTATTAATTAAGTTATCTTTATGTGACCGACACAACTCTAGGGTTCATTTCATGCTCATCAACATGTCATGACTATTGGTTTCTAGCTTAGTTTATCTTTGTTACATCCGCATTCAAGGGCACTACGCATGGTGCTACTCACCACGAAGTATCTGGGTGCAACATATTGGAGGATCACACTAATAACCACAGAAGTCTATTTTAGCAGACTCCGATAGTGCACGTGTTCGGCGAAGTCCCTCATGCCATTTAGCCATTTAGAGGCCAGCAGAGTTATTCACTTTATCTTACCGCCCACACATTGCGATATAGACAGTGCCTTACCAAGAATAGAATGATGTTTAAACTTTTAACTACACATGTATGTTTGTAATTGATTGTAAACTAGCCACCTAAGTGTTTTCAAGTAAGCTCCCTCACATCTACTACTCTCTTTCCTAGACTACTAGACAAGGGCAAGGCCTAGAAATTACACAGACATTGATGAATACTAATTCAACAAAGCACAATCCAATCATACTCTTCCAACGGTACCGAACTTCAACTCTGAGGAAGAGTACATTTGGTGCCGGAACTAAACGCATCAAAAGCTTAATCAAGGCTTGTTCATGTTCATTTAATGTTATTAGATCAAGAAATAACATTTAAGACTCATACCATAGCTTAAAACAACTTTTTTCCCAAAACAGGGGCAATGTGTGCACATTCCAGATAATGTGTGCACATTGGGCAACAAAAGACATTCAACCCGGTCAGTGTGTGCACATTCCAGGGAATTTGCGCACACTCCATGACCTGTCCAACTAAAACAACATATGTCTCAGCAATGTGTGCACATTGCTAGCCAATGTGCGCACATTGAGCGCATAAAACTCCCTAAACACGTTTTTCTGCACCATTTTTGATTTCTAACTCGTTCCCAACATGTTTAACACCAAAATACCCAACAAAACAATAGTAAAACATGTACTAAACATGCTATGACTTATTATATCACAAAAACAACACCTAAGTATGATTTCTCAGCACAAATCATACCCAAAACTCAACCTTAGCATCACAAAACTATAGTTATACATTAGGAAGAGCCTCTTACATGATTAAAGCAAACTCCAAAGCAAGAACTACGAGAAAGACTACAACGACACTTCCCCAAAACCTTGTTGAACTTGAAACGTTTTGTATCCACACGATCCTTATCCTTTCATGAATCCATTGCTCTACTTTGATCTAGAAACCGGTGAAAATTTGATGAAGAATGTAAGAACTCTCCTTTTCCTTTTCAGTTTCTCTTCTCCTCTCAAGTTTGAACAAAGCCAACTCAACTGATTTCCTGGCAACTTCCCCTCTTAATGGGAAGTTATTTACCCCAAAAGAAACCTCCAGCCACTAACTCTATTTAATTACCACTATTTCCATAATTTGCAAAAAGACTCCATTAATTTCCTTTTTTTATTCCAATAAAAACCTTTTCTTTTCTTTTCATTTTATTTAAAACACACTTAAAATTCCACGATTAAATAAACATAATATACCGAACTTTACAAATTGACACGTCTGCCATTTTTTAAAATTCGGGATATTACGGTTTTTTTTATTAAAAACAAATAAAAGCTCTTTAATTTAAAAAAAATATGAAAAAAATCCGAAAAATTGAAAGAAATGGAAACGAAAAAAATACCTTTATAATGTTTTTTGATACATAATACCCTTATAAATTAATAGGGAATTTCACGTTGAAATCCAGGATTTTACGAGATGTATATATATATATATATATATATATATATATATATATATATATATATATATATGACATGATGATGGCGTAAATAATCTGCCGCCGAAAGCCAGGCGGAGGGATGACTACAAAAAGGATTCCTTATCCCTCAACATCACGTGGCCACCTCTTTTTTTGGTCGGCTGTTTTTAAGCTCTATGACAGCGCCAATTTGCGTTAATTAATCCCAACTTGAAAAATAGAACCTTTTCTCTCTCCTAATTGATTATAGGAGGCCAAATAAAATACAAAATGAGAAAAAAGGATAAGAAAAAAAGATAGTGGTTGATAAGGATAAAAAACGTGCGTATTACTACACGCACGTGGTTGTAGAACACGTAAGTAACACACGTATAGAATACGCGCGTTTTCGTCCTTTTCAATCACTATCTTTTTTTTCTTACTCATTTTAGATCAAAAACAGTCCATTTACAACCATTAACTTTGATTATAGTTTTGGCATATATATGTGTATAGTACATGTATGTAATCGTTTGGAATGAAGGTAAAAGGTTAAAGTTCACTTATTCGAGAATACGCACCAAAGTGTACAGGGATTCAGGAAAGTTGATAATTGTAGTGGGCAGTAAAACTATATTTATTACTTGGTTAGATAATAACTTGTAAGAATAATGCTGCAAATATTCAATTGATTTGTTTAAATGAGAGATACTAATTGGAATTAACTGAAATACCGCGAAAGCAAGGAAAGAGACAACAAAAAGCTTGGAAAAAAAACTCAGTGCTACCGCGGCGGCGGCGACAATACGTTGTCGCTACGGTGGTGAAATTGATACATTCATACACACCATTTTCAATAATTTTCTTTTGTAGAACTAACAGTGTTGTAATGTTCTAATCCCTAAATAACCGAAACAATACTAAGTAACCCTTCAAGGTGTCTGATGCACCACCACCAACCAATATCCACCTTATGCTAACTATCGAACATAACCCTTCAAGGTGGTTGTTAGCATAACCTTTGAAGGTGTTTGATGCTCTTAGTCAGCATATGTATGGAAAAAGGCCATGGAAGAAGAGTCTCAAACCCTCATCAACAACAAGTGACTTGTGCGTTTGTCCCTTCTACACTTGATTAGAAACTTGTAGGCATCAAATAGGTGTTCAAAGTCAAGCTTAATCGAGATTATTATGATATTGTGATGTATTTTGTAATTATATACTAGTAAGGGTAGAGTTGCAGTTATTGGTAGATGAAGATGTCCTAGAATGTAGTATTTTTGCTGAACCTTTTGGAATTCTTAATCTTTGTAACTGTTTTTAGCATCTTGCTGATATAAATTAATCTTGGCTGTTCAAAAAAAAAGTTACAGATGAGCCAGTTGAGATAACACCTTCACCACCACCTCGACAACCAGGTAAAGGTGTGGAAGAGTTGGGCAAAGGTAGACGACAGAAAATTCCAATTCACGGTTTCAAGATTTTGTGACACACACTTTGGTTGACAAGAAAAGTCATACTCCATGCTCCTCCTTCCATCATCATCTTCAGGTACTCCGTATCCTCTTATGAATTTTGTTAATTATGATTTGTTTTTCGATAAACACCGGAAGTACTTGGCATCTATTACAATTGGTAGTCCTTCAACATCTTTTAAGAAGGCCATTAAACATGAGGGTTGGTGTAAGTCTATGGATGAAGAGGTTCGAGCTTTGAAAGACCATGGTACTTGGGTGTTACAACCACTTCCACCAGGGAAAAAGGCGTTGGGGAGTAAGTGAATGTATACGGAAAAATATGATGAACATGGGATTTTACATCGGTTGAAAGCTTGGTTAGTGGGTTTTGGACATAATCAAGAGGAAGGAATTGATTATACCGAGACATTCGCCCTTGTGGCGAAAATGGTTACAGTGCGTACTTTTCTTAGTGTCGCTGCGGTAAAAGGATGGGAGATTCATCAGATGGATACCCATAATGTATTTTTTCATGGAGATTTGGAGGAAGAAATTTATTTGAGAATTCCTCCTGGATTCGAAAAGAGGGGGTCAAACTTGGTCTGCAGAATGCACACATCTCTGTATGGTTTGAAACAGGCTCCGAGGTGTTGGTTTGCGAAGCTCGCTTCCACTTTGAAGGATTATGGGTTTCGCTGGTCATATTCAGATTACTCTTTATTTACTTTACATCAAGGTGGTATTCAGCTTAATGTCCTGGTGTACGTGGATGACATGATTATTGCCGGAAATGATAAGGTAGCCATGACAAATTTTAAAGAATATTTGGGCAAGTGTTTTAAGATGAAGGATTTGGGGGTCCTAAAGTACTTTCTTGGGTTGGAAGTGCATAGGAACAGAGATGAGATTTTTTTGAACCAACGGAAGTATGCGTTTGACATCATTCATAAGCGGGTTTACTTGGGAGCAAACCAGCTGATTTTCCTATTGAGAAGAATTATAAGTAGCCCTTGCCACCGGAGACTTGTTAAGTGATCCTGCTAGATATTGTTGTTTGATTGGTCGGCTTATTTATCTCGGGGTGACGCGGCCCAACCTGGCGTATTCGCTCTATGTTTTATCCTTGTTTATGCTGGATCCTCAGGTTGATCATCGGGAAGTTGCGTTACGCCTCGTCCGCAATTTGAAGAAACATATAGGTCAGGGTATTTTGTTGCGATATGATAGTTCTGCTCGAAGGATGGTGTGATTCTGATTGGGCCAGTTGCCCTCTTACCCGACGATCTCTGAGTGGTTAGTTTGTTTTTCTTGGTCCTTCTCCGATTTCCTGAAAGTCCAAGAAGCAGTCCACGGTTTCTCGGTCTTCCGCGGAGGCTGGGTATAAATCTATGGCCTCCCTGACATTTGAATTGAAGTGGTTGAAGCAATTATTGTCCGATCTTGGTGTACGACATCCTCTTGGCATCTGACTCTTTTGTGATAGTCATTCATCACTTTACATTGCCTAGAATCCCGTTTTTCACAAACGTACGAAACATATTGAGGGAAACTGTCATTTGGTGCGTGATGCTGTTACAGATGGATTGATTGTTATTTCCTATGTACCCACGAAACATCAATTGGCTGATATTTTAACGAAGGCATTGGGACAACAACAATTCGAGTTTTTATTGCGCAAGTTGGGCGTTCGAGACCTCCACGCTCCACCTTGCAAGGGTACTACGATATTGTGATGTGTTTTGTAATTATATACTAGTAAGAGTAGAGTTGCAATTATTGGTAGATGAAGATGCCCTAGAATGTACTATATATTCTGTAGTTAATTGTCAATTAGGACGCATTTAGAAAGATGTCAAGATTTTTGGACTATTAGAAATTTTTTTGTCAAAAAGGACATTTCATCAGTGAAAGTGAATTACGTTGGTTTTGTGCTGAAAACCAACGCAATTCACTTTCAAATTCTTTCACTGATAAAATGTCATTTTTGACAAAAATCTTTTCATATAGTCATTTTTGCCTGACATCTTCCATAATGTGTCCTTTAGGACCCTTATCCGTATATTCTGTACTTATGTGATTGACGAATACAAGGAAAATTTCCCACAAACTTATCACAGATGACACTATTATGAAGCATAAAGCTAGCTTGTAGCTAAGAGGTTCATTTCAACTGAATCTGACTCATAGTTTGTATTTCATCAATCCAATATACTAATGTATGTGTTGATCTATGTTGATGATATCTTAATTACATGGATCAACTCAATTTTCTCAAATTCACTGGTCTTTTGAACTCCGAGTTTTCCTTAGAGGACTCAGGACCATTAAGTCATTTCTTAGGTATGTAGGTTTTTAGAGATGAGTAGGGCTTGTATCTTACTTACTTAATGTATGCAACACAACTTCTGGATAAGTTATGGCTTTCTTATATCAAACCCTATCCAACTCCCTTGACATCAATGGTTAACATGTACTTTGCTCAAGCTGAGCTTATGGCTAATACCACAATTTACAGAAGCACTATTGGAGGATTACAATATTTTGCTTTCACTTGATCTATTATTGCATATGTTGTGAATACCTTAAGCCAACATATGCAATCTCATTCCATAGCTCATTGGCAGGCCCAAAAGAGCTGTGTGACATCAATGTCAACTTACACCGTGTCTTACATTTTAAACCTCCTTCCACTTATGATCATTGGATTCTTACTTGCTGATTGGGATCCCATTGACAAAAGATTTGTGGCTGGCTATTTTGTATTTCTAGGTAACTCGTTTCTTGAAGCTCTAAAAAGCTACACGTTGTTCCTTCTTCGAGTGTTGAATCAGAGTACAAGGCTATTACTCATGTTACAACTGAGATTCAACGGCTTTGGTCATTATTGACTTAACTTTATAAACAAAATACCTCTTTTACAATAACTTGGTGTTATAATCTCAATGCTTAGTCCCTTACCTATAATCTTAATTATTTTCATGTTAAGACTAAGCATATTGAGCTTGATGTGGAATATGTTAAAGTCCTCCAATGAAAACTCAATTTTTTTTTTACATTCCATGTATGGTTCAAGTTGCTGATTCTCTAACTAAACCTCTCATTGCTACTCGTTTCCAACTTATGCGTGACAAAATCAATTTGGTTGCACCCTCATTTTGTTTGAGGAGGGATATTAGATGATTTCTAATATGATAGTATTATTTATATGAATAGTTGAGTGACACCGAGATATATTGTGTAGTACACATATGTCACTTTTTTTTATATTTATTATTATTATTATTATTATTTTTTTAGTACACATATGTCACTTTGTGGATTGGTACACTCTTAAGGTAATGCAATCCATTATATGGCTAGCGCAAGATTCTACGGAGAAAATTTTGAACTTTCCCATTCGTTTTGTTGATTTTTATGCGCGCACACACATACACATATATGTCGTTTGTTTTGTTTCTTGATCGACATTATAACTTTCATTCATGAGGCTATGCATGAATTTTGATATGTTCGAACCAGGCTCGTCCCTAGACATAGGCCAACTAGGCCACGACTTAAGGCCCTCAGAAAATGATCAGAATTTAGGGTCCGGTTTTTCTTTTGGTCCAATATGTTTATTAGTCTAAATATGTGACAAACCTTTAAAAAAACAGTACGTTTCTTTCAAAGGGGTCCGTTTTGATTACTTACCATATGACCTATAAAAATTCAGGGACGGCTCTAGTTCGAACAAGGTAATTTATGAAGAAGGAATTAATCTAGCTAGAGATCTGAGGGTATAATTTGATTGTGTCATTCGTTGTGTCCGAATATATATACCCGTATCATTAGTCTTAATTGAACTGCTATATAGTGCTGTATTATTTTCTATAAAGCTACTCTGTCTTCTTATTTATTTATTTACAAAAGATCCCTTAATCCAAATAAAATAAATATGTTAAGTTAATAACACTTAGCACTAGAGGGCACCCTGCCAGATGTAAGAATATGGAAAAAGAGAATAATGCTTCGTAGTTTGTCCTAAAGTGGAATGATAAAATTTGCTTGACAATATGCTTATAGACAAATGGGAAATATGCATTGCTTCATCGAAGTGAATAGCTCCACATGGAATCATTTGCATGCCCAACTACAGGAAACGATACCTTTAAAAACTTACGCCACTACGATTCTATCGATAAATCATATTATATTTGCATCATATCAAAACGACTATCAGAAAACCGATTTCTCAGTCAAGAATCCACTTTCTGAAAGTCACGAAAGTCAATCGTTATGATGGGCCAAAGCCCAAATTTGTTTATTGACGTTTTTCCCACGTCGGGTGTATTGAATGGTGGCAGCCGACTCAAGTTACTATTTAAGTAGTCTTAGACTTTGTGTTTTAAGGTGTGTCAATTTATACGAAATTAAGATAAAGTTTCAATTGCCTTAGCTATTTTGGCAATTGTATTTAGGTTTCAGGAGAGTTGTATCTTTTGTATGTCTCCACAATAGTAATATTTTCTCTTTCGACCGTGGACTAGTCGGCATATTGCCGAAAACCACGTAAATTTAGTCTTTTGTCTTTTTCCTTCCGTTAGTTATTTTGTGTTACTGCCGTTAAGGGCTATTGCTCAGTATGTTTTTTCCTAACAAACTGGTATCAGAGCCGAGGTTATTCCGAAGATTTTTTTCAAGGTTTTGTTGAGATTTTTTTCGAGGTTTGAAGATTAGCCATCATGACGGTAAATAAGTATTATTTTGAGAGTTGGATAGAAACGTCAACTTCGGGATGTGGCAGTTGAAGATGGAGGCCATGCTGATTCAGGAGGGCTTCGATATTGCGCTACTTGGGAAGGAGAAAAAACTAGAGAAAATGTTAGATGATGAGTTTGTTGGTCTTGACAAGAAGGCCAGGTCATGTATCATCTTGTGTCTTTCTCATGAGGTTTTAAGAGAGGTAGTCACTCAGGTTACTGCTAATGATTTGTGGAAAAATTAAAATCCTTATATATGAAGACAACCATGGAGAATTGGTTCTATTTAAAGCAAAATTTATATATGCTTCTTATGTCTGAAGAGTCATCTATATTATCGCACTTAGATAAATTTGATTCCATGCTCATGGATTTGAGTAACATGGATGCTAAGATTGATGATGAGGACCAGACCTTGTTGTTATTGTGTTCGCTTCCTCAGTCGTTTAAGCATTTTAGACAAACAATGCTTTATGGTAAGGATACAATTTCTTATAAAGAAATTAAGTCGATTTAGAAATCGAAAGAGCAGATTGATAAAGATATAACTAGGGCAAGTAGTAGTAGTAAGGCAGACGTGTTGGTAGTTCGGGGCAGATCAAATAAGAAGGACGTAGATAGTGAAAAATTTGTTTTGAATCCCAGACATAAAGATTTGACGTGCAATTATTGTAAAAGGACCGGGCATATCAAATTTGATTTCTTTTGACTTAAGAACAAAGAAAATCGTGAACAGAAGAAAATGCGTGGTAAAGAGTCTGGTCAGGCCGGTATCGTAGAAGACGAGAGTGATGGAGATATCTTCTTTGCTGATGATAAAATAAGGTCTATGGATGAATGGATCTTGGATTTTGGTTGCATGTGTGTCCCAATGGGTACTGGTTTTCCATATGATTCAGTTCAAGGTGGAGTTGTTTCGTTGGGCAACGACGCAATTTGCAAGGTTGCTGGTATTGGTAATCAAGACACGTGATGGTGTTGTCAGAACACTTAAGAAAGTAAGACATGTTCCAAATTTGAAGAAAAATATCATCTCTTTGGGCGCACTTGAGACTCTTGGATTTAGGTACACCGCTGAAGGTGGAGTTCTGAAGCTAATTAAAAGTGATCTTGTTGTTAAGAAAACTTGCAGGTCTGGTGGTTTGTATGTTTTGCAGGGATCCACAGTCATTGGAACTTCTACAATCCCTATGTCATCCCGTTCAGAGTTAGATATTATGAAGCGTCGTTCATTTGTTAAGTTCAAGCAGTGCTTGGACTTATTTGACACTGCTTGAAGACCTTGAAGCTTGTGGATAAAGAGTAGTATTACTATTTCTGGATGTGGGGCTTTGTCCCAAGGTAGAGATTTGTTATGATGGCCGAATCCCAAATTTGTTTATTGGCTTTGTTCCCACATCGGGTGTATTGAATGGTGGCAACCGACTCAAGTGACAATTTAAGTAGTCTTAGGCTTTGTATTTTAAGGTGTGTCAATTTGTATCAAATTAAGATAAACTCTCAATTGTCTTAGCTACTTTGGCTATTGTATTTGTTGAAATTGTGTCCTAAACCCAATCGGGTTGGACCAGATCCGACCGGGTCGGATCATTTCTACTATTTCTTTATTTTTATACATATATCAAATGGCTTTCTGTTATTAAATATTTGTTCAAATAACGGACCAATTATGATATTGTATATATATGATAATGTCTTTAGTGTCAAACTGTGAAAGAGAAATCATAATAGTGATTGTGGTTGATGAGATCTCGACTCACTTTAAAAGGTTTGATACTTAAATGTCTCTAGTCGTATGTACTGTCAAACGGGACATTGATGGTACGATTAGACTAGCACGTATTGGATGTCTTCTATCTTAATGAAGGTAGGGATATATCTCGTCTATCAAAGTGTAGGGACACTTGGACTGTGCGTGGACGTGTATTAGAGAATGTGTACGTTAGACTGGCCTACTTACTTTATTAAGTGTCGTATAATGTGGCGGTTGTGTAATTATCCTGAGACCGGAGTCTTCATGGCATCACGGTGTGGATTGTCATGCTTTGACACTATTGAGGTTTCCCCTAGCCATGGGGCGATCATGCGGTAGTGATTGGGTATGATACTGAAGCATGCGTAGGATCCATGTTGCTCGTCCGGAAATCGCGTATCCTATGAATATGGGTAAATATCCGAAAGAGCCTTCTTAAGGATTGTCTTCTCGTGAATCTTTCCAAAGTGGAAGTAAATGAGTTATTTCGAGAGAGCATGATATCCAGATTATAAGATACGGTCGTTGATGTATAGACACTCGACATACGACCGTATGGATATTATTACAGCGATATGATTCTATTTACATGGTAACCGTTTCACATGAAAGGCAGTAGTCATTGCATTTGACTATTCCGATGATTGGGGGTCGTGGACGTGTTGCTAGACGCTATCCATGATTGTTAGGTATGAAGGGCATTTTCGTAATTTCACTTTGTGCCTACGGCCAACATATTCGGAAGCCTATCGGGCCACACACATAAGAACATCTAGCCGGATTAAAATTCGGTTATACGATAACCAAATAAGGAATGTTTTATCTCGACTATAAAAGTGTTATAGTAATAAATTAATATGGTAGTATTTATTTATTATGAATAAATTAAATACAAGATATAATTATGTTGATTAATTAAATATACATATTTGATGTATATGTCGATATACATATATATATTTGATATACATGTATTTTGCAAATTAATTAATCATAGTAGATTCCAAAAATAAATAAATTATAGCATTATATTAATTAACAATATTCCGGAAGGCAATTTTTGGCTATATGGGGCGCAAATATATGTGTATATGATACACATAGATTTTGAAAATAATTTATAATTATTAGCATATATTAATATTAGATATTAATAGAAATGCATAAATTGATTTATGATAATAAGATAAATAT